>VWZZ01002800.1:424751-581622 GCA_013399095.1 Psophia crepitans
ATTCAGTTGCCCTACTTTCTTCCTGGTGAGTTTCTGGTTGATTAATAGTGTAAATGATTGCTCAGCAATACAGTGGGGGGGGGGAAGGGAGCCCTCCTCCTCCTCTTCTCCCCTACCCCCTGAAAATCAGGTTTTACTATTTTAACATCTACATTAGGAAGTTTATTTGAACTAGAGCACCATGTCTTTTCGAAACTGTATCCACGCATGCTTACGTGTTTTGGTTTTTTTCCGTGTTTGTGGCTTTTTAACAGCAACGCGCACCAGATACAGTCAGGGTTTTGTTTTCGCTTTAGGAGGAAATATATCTATTCGCTCCCTCCCCTCGAGACCTGCGGGCAGCGCCTGGTCTGTGGGCAGAGCGGAGCTGGTGTTTCAGGGGAACCGGAGACAAGGGGACCCAAAACTCTGGCCGAGGGTGGGGTGGGGATGCGAAGCTGGATTCCCCCTTTCCCACGGTGGCTGCTCCAGCAGGACTCCAGGGACTGCAGCACGGCTTCCTGCTCCTTGGAGCTCCGCTCGTCTCAAGGGGAGAGACCTGCTATGGTGCTTTCCTGTAAATGAGAGATGTGTTGGTTTGTAAGTGAGACAAGAATAGGAGCTTAATTTGCCAAGGAATAGATCTTCTTCTAAACTAAGCTCTTCTAGCACTTGGGATAACTGTTAAAGGTCATAAATTCAGCAAATAGGGCAAGAAGCGTGAATCATTCCACAGGGTCTGAATCAGAAATCAATAGTAAATTTGCTGCCTGAGCACAAAACATGGCAGGGAGGAGTAATTCCCCAAGCCTTGCAAAATTTCATTTATTAGAAAAGAAGTGTCACATTGCTGCGGGTTTGTAGATGAGTCTGGATGGAGGAGGCATTGCTCTCGTGCCTACGTGTTTGAAGGGCTGAGGGATGGCTGTGTGAAACGCTGCGAGCAGGTAGTGACTCAAAATCTGGCGGAGGGGATGATTTGTTCCCGGCAGCGGGGAAAGGAAATGCTCAGGCCACTTATCTCCCAAGTTTGAGTCACCAAAACGTACCAGAAGGCTGGGTTTTATGACCATCAAGCAAACGCATATAGAGCAGGTGGACCTTTGACTGCCGGTTAGCCCCATCCTTTGCTTTGGCTTCCCTCCTCCCGTCACGAGGAGGAAGGTGGATTTGCAGGACGAGCGCATGCAGCTGAAGGCTGAGCGCGGCTTGGTACGAGCAGAACCCCGCACACGGTCATTCGTTTCAGCTTGCCGCTGCCCGCTAGCTTACGGGGTAGGATCTGTAGAGCCGGGCTGGAGGTAACGCAGGAGGTAGCAGGTGCCTCTGGTTTTTGCCACGCTGGAGTTTATCTTGGCCGCGCAGTCGAGCTCCACCGCAGCAGCGCATCTGCTTGACGTGCTGGGCTAGGAACAAAGCACTGAATTCTGATTAAAATGCATGGCCTGGTGCATCGAGTAAGCACACTTCGGGCTCGCTCCTGCTTTTGGTGACATGTTTCTATCCATCACCCTGGACCGTGCTCATTGCCACGGTACCCCAGTGTCCCTGTGTCGGTGCAGCGGGCTGAGCGTGTAAGGAAGGGCAGGGTGAAACCTTCGACATCCGAAGGATTCTTAGAATAGAGACTGGTTGGTGGTGGTGCCGGTAATGAGTATTGTTAATGTTGCAGAAAACTGTAATTTAAAATGATGAGGCCATTGAACAGGTAGTGCTGCATATTACACTGACAAGGGGATAAGATAAACTACGTTATAATGTTCTTTTGTACGGGCTGGGAAATATTTTTGCTAGTCCACTCAGCACGTTTAATAGCCGAATGACCTGGCAGTGCTATTAGCAGGATAACGATTAACACGGGGATTCGCGGAGGCTGTTGAGAGGCGTGTTTGGGAATCAGGTTCTTGCAATAAAGGGAGAACGAGCATGAGGAGGGCTGCGGTGGGCCATGCTCTGGTGGTCACCGCACAGCTGATCCCAACTAGAGAGCAGACAGAAAGATGGGGAGGGGGGATTGGGGGGTTTTCCAGCCCCCTCCTTTTTTCTTTTTTGTCTCAGCGAATGCAAGAGCCTGTCATCTCTTGCTGAAGGCGGTGGCCTTGATCCTTCTAAAATATTCAGGTCAATAGCTTTTTCTCTGCCGCGTCCGTCTGCAGGGACGGGCCTCCAGCTGATGTACTGGCAGCGGGATCTTCTGCAGTAGCTGCCACAGCTGGATGCGTTTGAGGTGCTTTGCGAGGTGTGTGGGAGGTGATGAAAGGTCTCTGGGAGGAAAACCTTTCTCAGGAGTTGATAACGCCCCGGGCTGGGACCAGCTTGGGGCAAGCAAACCTCCCAGCTGCTCCTTGGTGAGGGGCTCGCCCTGGGCTTGGGTCCCAGCTGAAGGCGGGGGGCTTGGAAAGCTCACCTGGGTTGTGCAGCTTGGCTGAGGGTTTCCTGCAAGCTGGGGAATTGGAAAAGAGCCTTTTTGAGGAAGGAGCAGTTGTTTTCTTCCTGTACCTGGATGTTGCCTTTGTTTTGAACTCATTAACAAAACCCAAGCTTTTGTTATTTACTTTAGCGAAGTGCTGACCGTGCACTCTCTGGAAACTGAATCCTAAAATCATTAGTTGTTTTGGAAACGCTTGGCCTTTAGTGCTCAGGCTTGGAGAGGAGACAGCACGGCATTAAGGAGCCGGTGGGTATTAGCTGTTGCTGGGAAGAATTGGATGAAACCCAAAAATGTCACTACTCTTCCTTTAGCTTTGCTTTGTATAGAAGTGAAGTTTCAGTGGCCATTTGTTTGCATTAGTTGATTATTGTCAATGAAGATAAAAGCTCTTATATTAAAAAAAAAAAAAAAGAAACCCACAAAACCCAAACAAACATGGTGGAATTGTCCTGTTTCCAGAACTTCATCAGTTTATGGCATGTTTCAGCATCATTAAAGATTTAGGAGAAGTTCTAATGGGGGATAAGCACTGCAGGCCACCACTCAGGAGCATTATCCTGGCAGCGTTATGTTCGGCTTCTTCTTCTAGCACATTTAAAAAAATACTCTGTAGCTCAACAAAATTTGGGCAGCTTTTGCAAAGGTCACCTTCTTCCTGAATAGAAAGAGGAACAAATTTGACTAGAGATGACTTCTGGAGATTAAAAAATAAGACATGAAAAGCTTATTTATTTGTGCCGTGCTTTACATGATATGCTACTGTGGAAAATTTGGGACGTATCTTCAACGCATAAATATATATAGTACAGTTCCTGAGGATAGATGCTCTCAGGAGTCTTCCACCAGGGTCTTCATCTGTCCTCTTCCAGTGTGATTCAGTGCGTGCATGCGCTACGGACCATGACTGTATCCATGTACTTTGTATATTTTTGAGCCTTTTTTTAACCGTAAAACCTTGGCAGCACAACACTGGTCTCTGAATCATCCCAAAGGGATGATAATGTCCACATCTAAGCCTTTTTTTTCTGCATCTTGCTTCCACTCCTTGAGCCAGGAGCGCTAATAGTGGTGCAAACATTGATCTTCTACACATGCATGAATATTCTTGTGTGTGTGCTCTTGAAACGTTACAAGAGAAATGAGGCTGTCTTCTGTCTGATCTTTCTCCATGGTTGATTCATTTTTGTTTTTCTCCACCTTTTGGGTGGAGTTGTGCAGCCCAGATGCTGTTCTTCTGCGGTTCTCCATGTCTCCTTCAGCACTGACTCTGTGGTTACTCTTCCACAAGATGCTTGTGGTGTTTTTAAAGACATGGAGAGTCTGTTCTCAGGAGTGTTCCTGTGCTGGTCAGCTGTAAGAATTACTAATTTGGAGTGAATTTATAGCAAAGCATGTGCTTGAGAAGGTTATGTTTGAGCACAAGCGTTTTGTTGAGTTGAGGTTTGTGTGTGTATTTGAAATTAAGTGTCTGCTTTTTAATCTGCGTGAGAAATCCTTGATTTGTGAAGGTAGTTTTTGTCTGCCAGGCTCTAGTAAGTGTAGTGGGGCAGTTTGGGGTGAGGGCAGAGACAGTCTCCATTTGATCTGTATGTAAATGAATGTATACAAATGAATCACTCAGCTGAGGAAGAGGTGTCCTTGGAGTCATCGTTCGCGTGGGGCCAGGTCATGCCAAAGCTGCTATCACCTCCTGGGCTCAGGCTCCGAGCTGCTCTCTGCTAACCCTTGCTTGACTCCTTCTAACGCACCTCCAGTCGCTTTGCAAGGGTAATTATAGACATGAACATGAGTTCTCTGCCTCCGACCTGCAGACCAAGGACAGAGTATTGATCCCTGTCTCATTTCTTCATGCCTCAAATATAAATAGGGAGAATCCTGTTAGATTTTTCATGCTTCCTCTGGGAAGAAGCTACCAACAGGCAAAAGGGTGCACAGCATGGAGGAACAGCATCAGTAAAAACTGTTGTGGCTTGGGGTGGGGAGGATGGCGTTGGAGGTTCAGGACCTACCTCCTGAAGGCAGCTTCTCACCCAGGGGTGCCTGGGGAGGACACTAAACATTGCCCCTCTTGCTGCCAGCTGCAGATGAGAACCAGCAGTGTTGCAGGGCAAAATGCAGAGCCATGCTGGGAGTTGGCACTGTCCTTTCTCCTGGGTCTTGGGCTGATTCTTCCTCCTCGCTGGCGGCGGTGTTGGGCCCCGGCTGCTCTGCAGGTACCCAGCTTGCTCGTGGGAAACATAGAGCCTCCAGCACACGAGGTTTGCATTTGCTGATGCTCAAGCATCTTCTTCGTTACCTTTCATGCAGTCATTAAAGCAGGCTGCAGATTGGGAACCACCAGGTTAAGTCGTTGATAGCTCCATTAAATGAGGGGTTGTGTTTCCCACTTACAAAGCCAGCAGCTTTGATTTTCTCCCCGTCCCCCCCTCTTGTCCCTTTTTGTCACTTTGAACCATGGCTGCACATTGAAACCGTCAGGCTGTCTGCGCTGGGCTCAGGACAAGAATTTCTGTAAGCGAGGTTTGACATTCTGTGTGTAAATCGCTTATGATTTCTAAAGGCGGGTTGTCTAACAGACACGGTCCTTGGGATATGGAGGCTCCCCCTCTGTCTGCGTTCCCCCTCCGTGGTGGTTTCGGGATGAGCCCAGCGAGGGGCCGAGCATCCCCTTGCGGCAGAGACGTGGGGATGCTCAGCACGTAGGGCCCAGCCCTGGGGTGCTCCTGCAGTGGCTCCTCGGTGAAAGGAGAGGAAAAGCCAGCAAGGTTGGAAAACACTGATAAGAAGCCGGTCAGAACTTGGTTATATCTCTCTGCACGCCTGTTTTTATTTTGTAATGGCAAATGAGAAAACCTTCCTCCCCTTTGATCGAGAAGGTTGTTTTTCCACGTTAATTTTCTGTGGCGCTTGCCAGGAGTTCAAGGTTGTGTGTTGGTAGTAAATGATGGATGATTACGATCAGGCGGGCAGCACCGGAGTATCCAGATGCATCTTGCTTAGCCGAGAATGAACATTTCCTGCTGCCATACGAGGTGAGCAAACAGCGTGTACTGCCCCGCGCTCGGCTGGCGAGTTACCCTGCGTGCAGCGTGCACTTTGCTCTGCTGCAGATAACCGGCTCACCTCTGCTACAGAAGCCCTGTTAGATAGGCACTAATGGGTCTCTGCGAGCACCACCCTCGTCAGTGGGACTGCGGCGGTTGACGTGGTCTCTCATCCTTCCTACACGCAGCGCTTCGGCTGAAAGCGGCCGTGGCCTCTGGCAAGCGCAGTAGCTGCTTAGTCTGCGCAGCCAGCTGCGAACAGCGAGTTGCTCTTCTGAGTAAAGCCTTAGCAACGCGAGCTTAACATCCTCTCGGTTTTAAGCGCCGCCGCTGCAGCGAGGGTGGGGGGATGCGTTTCTCTTCACGTGAGCGCACGTGTGGTTTTCAGCTTCAGCGTGCATGAAACCTTTTGTTGCAGGTTTTGCGTGCTTCCCCCAGCAGTGGTGTTTCGCAGCGCACGGCGGAATAAATTGTTTAGCTCTCCTGAAAGCAACGCTTTTGAGAAGCCAAAGATATTGCATGGGATGTGTATTCCTTTGTTAAACTGACAGTCACAAATAGAATTTAGGTGGCTGACACTTCCCCCCCTTTTAAAAATACTCTTTGCTCCCAATTTTGAAAGTCAGCAGGAAAAAGCCTCCTGCCAGCTGAGTCATGTGTTTAGTGCATGACAGAAGTGGCTGTTTGGGACCATGCCCTTAATCTGCTGGATGGGGACTTCGGGATGCGTTGGAGGCGGTCGAGCCTTTGCTGAGGAAGAGATCGCACAGCTTGAATCTAATAAAATGCATCTAATAACCGCTGTAGCGTGCTACAGAAGTACAAGAGATCAAAGCTTGGGAGGCATTTATTTTCATAATTTGTGGGTCAGATCCTTGCAGGACTAATTGGGTGCTGTTTGATGTCCAGGCAACAGTAGAGATCTCCCTGTAGATCAGCACACATTTGCCTCTTCCTTTCTCTTTTGTACACAAGCATAAAAGCTCAGTACGATTTTGAGATAAACTGGCAAAAGCGGAGGTACAGATCTCTTCCCTACTTCATTGCCATCTTTCTTAGACGTGTAACGCTGCGGGCCATCTGTACAGCTGATGCCGTGACCAGAATGAACTGCATTTACCCGGTAGCTGGTGGTCCTTCTAATGCTGGTGCTCCAGGAGCACTAAGCCTGCTGGTTGTTGCCTGCCGTGCTCCTGCTCCCCAAAGCATGAACGGAGGCAAAACCAGAGAACAAGCGTTGGTGGGGCAGTTTGTAGGATCTCCCCAGTTGTGGTCACTGGTCATGATACCCAGGTGGTATCTCAGCTTTGCGGATGGTCACCCCCGAAACACAGCAAGTCAGGTATGCTGTGTGCTTTGTGGGGGCACTTACAAAGTTCTTTTATATCTATTAAAAAAATATATAACGTATGTATTTTATATATACTTGAATATACATGTTGTATACATGAAAATAAGCGTGGATCTAACTGTTCCCTCTCGAGTGGAGTAGGACAGCGTGGTGGGCTAGTGTGAATAGCATAGCCTGTGTCCTTGTCCCTGGCACTTGGACCTTCTTCAAAACACAGGCCAAAATTTTCCGAGCTACTCGCTCACATGGGATTTGCCAGATTAGCCATAGACCTGTTCTCAGATGTGAAACCTGGCTGGAAAGGAAGAGGCACTGCCCTTAAGCTTGTGTATTTTGTATTACATCCTCCCACTGATTACTCATAGAAGTGTTCATGGGGGGCTTCTCTCGAGCGTCTGCAGATGCCACCGTTTTTGGAGAAAAGAAAGAAGGATGTGCAAAGAAACTGTTCTTGGAGCAAAACCAGTGGCTAAGGCAACAAAATTAAAAGGGCTTTAAAAGCGTTTTCTGGGCATGCAGACAGGCTGTCTTCACTGCAATAATCTTCAGCCTTTAAGTATTGATTAGCTTCAGTAAATAGTGTGATGACTCTGCTCTTCCTATTGCTATTCTGTGGGGATCGGTGTGTGAGTATGGCTGAGGAGGCTGTAATAGCTAAATGGGATTCCAGTAGTGAGAGCAGTTTACAAATGCTCTCCAAAGTGAACCTCGCAGCCAGTGTGATGGTGTTTGACTGCTATAAATATAAACACAGAGTGCTCCAGTGGTGACCGCGCTGGTAATGGCCGTGTTTTCTAATGGGCGAAAAACCTGTTTCCTGAGCCAAGAGCCCTGCCCTGGCAAGGATGCTGTCTTCTGGTTCACTGGTTGGGGAGCTATGATGGGTACGTTCTGTATGGGGTGGGTGAAGGGAGTAGAATGGAGAGAAGAGGCTGAAGTCCAGATGAAATGTAAGGTTGCTTGGCTAGCCGTTGGCTGAAAATTACTCCTTTTCTACCTGCTCCGCTCGTGGCTCGTCATAGTTTCTTCAATATTCATGTGTAGCTGGGCATAGTTCAAAGTGGGTTTGTTTGTCTGGCTTTGCCCCTGCTCTTGGAGGCGATGATGTGGTGTGGCGACCTGGAGTGGTTGGTTGAACACCGGGCAAGACCAGATCCTTGGAAAATCATCATGATAAAGTGTGACTAGAGCAGGAAGGTGGCAGGGACGGCAACTTGTTGTCCCTGTGGAGCGACAGTGGGAGGAGGGATGGAGAGCTGCTTTAGATACTAGATGCCATAACTGAAAACTCATCCAGGAAATTTCCCGTTGGCATGCCCATGTTTTGTGACAACCTGTGACTACACTGTGGTGGAAGAGCTTTTCCAGAGGCGGTTTGAGCCATGAGGTAAAATCCCAGGTTGCTTCGGAGACAGTGGTTGGAAAGATAGGGTGGAGCAGATGTAAAATTAGCATAACAATATACCTTTAATTCAACTTGAAGGAAATAATTGAAGACTAGTTGTCTTAGGATGGCGACCTCTGCCAAGATGACTCATACTGCAATATAATATGAGTCACTTGTTAATGATGGCCTGTTAAGGAGAAAGTGCCAAATCCCAGTAACTTCTTCATTGTGCGATATAAAAGCCAGGATGAAGAAAGGTGTTCAGGATATTGTTGCCTAAAAATAGCTGATATTTAAGAGTGCTGAAGCACCTTTACTTGGCTCTGGAGGACTCTAGCATGAAATGGCAAAGGCCCTGAGCGGAAATGCTGCTACTCTTTCGGCCTTGGTTTGAAAGAGCCATACTTTGTACCTCTCCTCCCCAGCCTTCTGCGTTGACGTGATGTTGTCTGAGGGTGGAGACCCTGATAGCTCTCCTTCCTGCTCAGCTGGCCCCAAGGCAAGTGCCTGCTGGTGGGAGGGAGGTGGGTGGGTGTGGTGAGTGTGGAAAACTGTGGCCACCTTTGCAAAAGTTGCCCTGCAAGGGCTGAGCATGGGGAGAGAGTTCTTTGGGGCAGCCTGACTGATGAGAGAGCAGGAAGGTAGGAACAAGATCCTCCATGGGAAGGTCCCTGGGGTGCCACTGATGGGGAGCCCTGGGCTGCAGACCTGCAGTTAGGAGGCTGGGGGAGACAAGAGGGAGGCGAAGAGCTAGCAGTTTGTGGCTGTGTGGTCCCAGACACAATCTCTCAGTTAACTCCTCACCTCTGATGCCCACCGGATGGGTGTAGGGTGAGAAGTCTTTTATGGCTGTAAGGAACTTGTTTCTGCAGCATTGACTTGAGTGCTCGTTAATCATCTACTAATGCTTCCTCATATTGAACTAGTGTTTTTTCCTCAATAGAGGAGGTTTTGCAATCCACAGAAGAAAGTGAGAGCCTGGTGTGAAGGGGCTTCTACCCTGGGGCAGGAGGATCTCACCAAGAAGGGATAGGTGGATTAGCTCCTGGGCTCAGCCCTGGGCTTCGGTGCCCCAGACATGCTCTTCTCTGCCCTTTCATGTAACTGAGGGACCAGGGTAAGGTACGGCAGAGGTGCACCTTGCTCCTGGGAAAGGTTTTCTGACTTGTTAAAAGCCTGATGATTTTGTCTGCAGTTATTAAATCCTGTGAAGAAGCCCTGACACCAGAAGTTAACTTGAGGGGGGAGTGGTTTTTTAAGATCTCATAATTGTAGAGAAGCATGAAAAGAAGGCCTTGCTAAATTATGATAACCTAAAGGGCAAATAGAAGACTGCAAGTAGTTCACTGAAAATTCAGAAGAAAAAATGGCAGTAAGTATGTGAAGTCTTGCCTTCTTTCTTCCCCAAGTGATACACCACAACAGCTGGAGATCCCTGAGCTGCTTCTGCCACGCGTTCCTTTCCAGCGTGAGAAGCTGTCTACCTCCACTGTCCCTCACCTCTGCCACCTGTTTCAAGGTGCATCTTGCCCTCTGGACCTTGACTGCAGTCCAGACAGGACTACCAGATCCTGCTGCCTTAGACTGCACCAATGTGGCCCTCAAGGAGATAGGAGCGTGGTGATGAAGGTTGAGGCTTGAGGAGATGAGAAGGGGTGAACCTGAAGGAGGACAGCTTTGCACTCAGATGTTGCTGTCAAGGCGATCTGAAGGAACCAGAGGATGTTGAATGTACAAGTGGTTGCACTGCAGAAAATTGATGTGTAGTACCTTAGGAATAGATCTCTGAGGGATGGAGAAATATCTGTTCCTGAAAAGAAGCTGCCAGCACAGTGGGACCCAGATCTTCTAGATAACTTTGTTTTGTCTTTCTCCTTTTATTATTATCATCCTCCTCTTTACCACATTCCTGCTATTAGTGTAGTGGTCCTGCTGCTGTGGCAGCTCTTGGGAGCTCTCATCATGCCTCTCCTGCCATCCTTGTCAGCTTCAGCAGCAGAGGGGACCCATAGTGAGGAGCTGTTGGCTTTCACTGAGCAGCTGGATCCTGGGTGCCAGCTTCCCCTGGGGTGATCTCCAGACTGGCCCTTAGACCTGGGGGTGCCCCGAGAAGACCATAGTTTCTTTGCCGTGAGTGGAGTTGGGGTTGCTTTGTTGAGATGGACCACTACAGGCTGAAGGATGACTGGGCTGCTTCTCCATCGCATCTTGCACAAGTTCAGGCCTTGGAAGGCCAAGTGTCCTTTACGTGGAGACCTGTGCTTCTGAGGTGTACCAGCTCACATCCTCTGAGAAGTGGGTGGAGTAAAAAGCATTACGCTTTTGAACAGGCAAAGGCTTTACCATGTGGTTCAAAGGAAGGGATGCTTTGTCAGCGGACAGACCGTAACCCGTAACAAAGACCGTAACAAAGCAGTGTGGTTGACAGGGGAGATGGGGCATAAGTTCAACCCTGGAATCACTTTCTCAAGACCCTTTCACAATAAGTCGTGGTTTGGCTTTTGCCGGTTGATGTAACCTCTTCCGTGCTGCTGGTATAAAACAAAGTGCGTGCGTAGAGGAAATGTCCTCGAGAGAAGATGCAAGAGCCTTGCTCATTATCAGAAGCAAGTGAAACTGCTCCGAGCTAATCTGGCTGCCTAAAAATAGAAGTGGTGGTAGGGGGAGGAACTGTCTTCTGTGTTCCTTTGCCCTTGATTTTCATGACATTTAACTGCTCTGTATTATGTGTCTTGTAGGGGAGACCATGTGTCCTGGTCACACTGGAGCAGTTCATGAGAGCACGTGGTTGGGGAGGAAGGCTGAGGAGCTTGTTCAGGGCTTAGCAGTTAACTCGCAAAGTGCAGTTATTTAGGTTTATTCCCTCATTCTCCCACTCCTCACAGGTTCACAGCTTCTCCCTTGGTGTGATCTTGAAGCCTCCCCTGGGGCAGGTCTGAAGGTCTGATGTGACTGCCGGCGAGGCTGTGGGGTGGGATGGATCCCTGGTGCTGCGAGGTGGTGGGAGCAGGGGGCATCCGTCATGTGTGCACCTCCCCAGAGAGAGTCATGCCTCAGTTGAAGGTTGCAGCATCCGCTTCGTAGTTAAGGAGGAGAGGAAAAAAAAAAATCACTTATGAGACTTAATTAGTGTTGTTGTTGTTCAGCATTTAAACCCCAAGTTTCATAACTGCCTTGTGATATCAGCATTTATGTTCTTTGTCAGTATTATGCAAGCAGCTCACCTTGTGATCATGAAGTACTGAAATGTGCTTTCTAATGCTCACCCTCTGTTTCTCAATGAGTCCATAAAACCTCTTCTGCTTTCCATTAATTAGAGAACAATAGGACATTTTTCTCCTCTCTTTCTGAAAGAACTGAGCCTTTTTTCTTTTTTTTTTTTTTTTCCTTCAAGTTATTGAGCCAGCTTCTCTTCTCAGGTCTTTCTGTTCCATGTCGCTAGACCAGAGTGGACATACCTTCTGTCCTTCACTGCACTGTCCTTTGCCCCTCAGGAGGAAACAAGAAGCTTGTGAACCCATCTTAGGAGCAAAGGTCTTGCTGGACTGGAGCAGTCCCAGCTGGTGCAGTGGCTATTGCTGGCACTGGTATGGCTGGTGTGATCTGCCTACGGGGTCATTCTGCAGGTGACTAGCTAGAGGTGGTGGGGTCTCTGGATACTCTGGTGGAAGAATCTTACACAATTTCCTTGACTTATAGATACCCAGAATTTAACCTCTTCTCTGAGCTTTCCAGGAAGAAAGAAATTGTTGGTTTGCTCTTCCCTTTGGAGGGAAAGAATTCAATTTTCTCTCTAATCGCCATTGTAGAGTGCAGTATGGCTCAGTCTGCCTGAGTATGCTGAAGAGGATGAGGATCTGTCTCCAGGCTCCATGGCCAGTACTGCTTCTCCACTCTTTCATAATTCACTTTACATACACGTCCAGAGCTGCGTAACTCCTTTCAGATGCTAATGAGGAGTTTATATACAAGATCCCTGTGAGGAGAGGCGTGCTGGGATGGTCTCATAGCAGAGGAAATCAAGGTGAGGAGGGGTCAAGCATCTTCTCTAGATTCACTTACAGGCAATGCAGCCCTGGCAGATTTGGGAGTAGAAGTCAAACCCTCTGGCCTCTCATCCCATGTTGCAGTTGTTAAATTATGCTCTCCTAAGATTAGATAATGTTTTTTTGGTGCCTGCAAGACTTGATGAGCAAATTCCTTGAAATAATTTCTTGTATACTTGCCAACACAGAGTGAGGTTTGGGCCACGAGGGAAGGGAAATAACTTGCAGGTATCAGTTTTCAGGAGGGAAATCAGATGGGGAGATAATACCCAACAGGTTAGAGTTTGTGGAAGGATTCAGTGGTAAGGCTTGCATCCTGCATCTGTTTTAAAGTGATATGGGGAACCCAAGGTGTGACTGTGCTGCTGGCAGCCTGGCACGTGTTTCAGTGTCACTGAACGATCTGGATCTCTGGCGTCGGCGAGACGTGGTGCTGGTGGTTGTTTGGGCCCCAGGATAGGTGCTAAAGTGGACAGGGTTAACTTTGTGCCTGAATGTTGGGGTTCTTGATGGATCCAGTTGCAGAACTCTGTGTTTTCTTACAGTGCGAATTGTAGTAGCATGGTACTCCTTTCCAATATGTCAGGTCTTCAGAGAAGGAAAGGATCACAAGGGCAGCTGGGTCTCAGTAATTTGTTGTCTTTGCTGTAGCCTGGGGCTGTAAGGTGGACCAGCTGAGCACCCACCTTGGTTGCTTACAATAAAACTGCTGCAGCTGCCCTCCCCTCTGACCAGGAGAGATGGTGGTGGGCCAGCCAGGTCTGCCTGGTGGAGTGAGGTGGTGCTGGGTGCCACAGACAGCTCTCTGAGGATTTAGGGTGGCGGGGCAGAGTTGTGCTGTTTCTTTTACTTTCTAAGATGGTGTAGTGTTGCTGAAACTCTTGCATGGACTTGATTTCTAGTTATGAGCACCCTTATCTGCCTCTGTAGCCTTTAGCTCTTTGTCTTGCCCACGTGGGAAGCTCTAAGTTACTTCATCCGATATGGCTTTTCTTATCAGCTCTGACATTTATTGTGTGGAATTCAAATTATTGTAGGAACTATAAAAAAGGGGATGGAGCCTGGGAATTACAGCTGAGAAGTTGTGTTCCTCTTCCCTGCACAGACCTGTGAGATGCAAATGGAAGGTCTGAGTCTCTGCTTGCATCAAGCTGGGGCTGAGTTCTTGGTCATGTATCATGTCTAGAAAGAAGCACGTGTGCTGATATTTATTTCCTTTCCTTCCTTACTTTGTGCAGCATCATCAGAACGCTCCTTTTGGCCTTTTAAACTCATCAGCCTGCTTGTGAAATGTTCAGAAAAGCTCGGGCTGAGTTTGCATCACTGTCAGTGGGTTGCATCCTTTCGGAGCGGCTTTGATCTTGCTTACTTGCTGAGTAATTTACACTCCTCTCACATGAGCAGCAGCTTCAATGGATATGCCGCCCTCTGAGAGTCTGGCCCTCCGAGCTCTCAGTTTCTCCTAATGGTAAGCATTTACATGGTATTAAAGCTGCTTATCTGAGTCTTGTGCTTTTTTAGAGTCATTAACACCTCTGCAAAGGAAGTGTAAAACTCTAGAAAGTCAGTTGGCGGCACTTTGCGATGGTTTGAATGGTTACCCAGAACGCAGGGAACAGAGCTGGGCTTCCCATGCTGGCGAGGCTGTTTAGGAAGGGTGCTGGTGGTGGGTGCGGTGCCCACGGGTGGGGAGCTGGTGGTCCCGTGCATGGTGGAGATCACCCTTGGGAGATGGTGTTCCCCTTCGTCTGGGGATTGAGGCTTCCTTTTGGTGTGAGATCTGGCACCTCAGGTTTTTATTGGGTTTTTTTGTTTGTTTGTTTTTTGGTTTTTTTTTTGGTTCCCTCTCCCTGTGATTCCCCGGGGGTCAGAAATGTCCATCTCTCCATGTTTGCTGTATCTAGTTTAGTTGGCCCATTTCAAGTGATGTTAGCAATTTTCTGTTAAAGGATATGTGCTATTCTGTTACCTTTACAAGGAGACTGATTTTTCAAGGGTGATCCCACCATGAAACTGGCTTTGTTCTTCATCTTGAACACTACACAATCATAGGATCATTAAGACTGGAAAAGACCTCTAAGATCATTGAGTCCAACCGTCAACCCAACACCACCATGTCTACTAGACCAGGTCCCGAAATGCCGTGTCTACACACTTTTTGAACACCTCCAGGGATGGTGACTCCACCACCTCCCTAGGCAGCCTTTTCCAATGCCTGACTACTCTTTCAGTGAAAATTTTTTTCCTAATATCCAACCTAAACCTCGCCTGGAGCAATTTTAGGCCATTTCCTCTTGTCCTACCACTTGTTGCTTGGGAGAAGAGACCAACACCCACCTCACTACAACCTCGTTTTAGGTAGTTGAAGAAAGTGATCAGATCTGATCCACCCTGAGCCGCCTCCTTCTCCAGCCTAAACACCCCCAGTTCCTTCAGCTGCTCCTCGTCAGACTTGTGCTCCAGACTCTTCACCAGTTTTGTTGCCCTTTTCTGGACACGCTCCAGCACCTCAATGTCCTTCTTGTAGTGAGGGGCCCAAAACTGAACACAGTATAGGAGCTCCTTGGTCTGTTAGGCCAGCTGAGCTCTGCACTGAATAAGGGGAAATTATCATGACTAACATTGTGCTGGTAGAAAAACTAATAGAGGTGAATAATAACACAAGATACATAGAAATCAACATTTTTCTCCTCGGAGGCTGCAGATGTAATCCACTTAATATTCTGTGGAACACAAGATTAATTTTCTTCAGCATAATATATGTGAGGGCTTTTCTCTTTAGCTTGCTGGCAGAGGCATCGCTGTGTTGCCAAAGCTGAGGGCAGGGGATTAGGAGCAGGGAGGGATGCTGACCCAACTTGCAGAGGATTTGGAAACAGTGAAATCTGGCTAGAGAAGACTAAACTCTGGTGGGACTTTTTGGCAAGAAGTGTGGCTGGACTGTGTGTCTCACACGGGGATGGCCCCTGTTGTGTTTTCTCGTCAGGCTTTGCAGCGTGGTAGGGCATCTTTCGATTCTCTGGATGTCCAGAATATTGGGGAGTAGATCTGACTTGCTTGGGCTGTGTGCTAAGGTTCTCCTGGTGGGCTCCCAGCACAGAACCGGTGTCTGTGGTGCATGGAAACCAGCTCCGGCCTTGCACACGTCCTCCTTCACAACGTACCTTTGCCATGAGTTAAACTCGCAAAGCTTTGTAGAGGTTCCTTTAAAATAATGATAAAACAAAGCCCCTGTTCTTTCTTTCACGGGATGGAAAGAATGCAGTGACTTGCCAAGCTTAAAGAGCAATAGATACAGCAGAAATAAATAAATCAAGCCCATTTATTTTAAGTTGATTAATCTGATATGTTCATAGTTTTCTAAAATAAAATCTAGCCCTGGGGGTTTAGCAAATCAAATAACAATAACGGCAATTAATTTAGAAGCAGTTAAGTTTTCCATCCCGTTTTCACATCCCTACACCCACATAATTAATCTCACCACTTATGACTGCGGGCCAAATACTGCTTGGGGATGGGCCGTCGTCTCTCTTGGGTTGGAGAAGGTGGACCTGAAGGGCTGACACCATGCCTGAGCATGGGGAAGGACTGTGGGCAGGGGTGAGGTGGGCAGCTGGTGGATGCTGGGCTCCTGGGGCAGGGCACCCTGTGCCTGCAGGAGGGCTTGGTCTGCTGCCGGGTGGAATTCCTCTGATGAAAAGTCAAGTATTATGGACTTCTCTGCCTGCTTTGCTTTCCCATTTTGTCCTCGTCTTCAGCAAGCTGGTACCTGTGGTCTTGCAGGGCTTGCTTTGCTTCTGGGTGCGTGTTGTGTTAATGTTTCCAGCCTGTTTGTGTGAGCTGATAAATAAAACTGGAGCTCTAGCAAAGAGCATCTTGCTAGGCAGAGCCCAGATAATGTCACGGCTGGCTTCAGGGATCAGAGCTAGCAGAGAGCTCCCAAGGCAGGGAGGTATCACGGGGCTGGAATTTGATGGTGAGCTCAACTGATACCATAAAACAAAAGGTGGTGGTTGGATTTATGGGGCGTCATGATGACTTGCAAAGCAAAACCAGTGCATCTTCCTAGGATGCTTCTGCGAGAAACGTCCCTCAGCTTTGTCTTCGCTGAAGTGCTATTGCAGTGCATGTATCCAGTGAACTAAACCAAATAATCCTGGCCCCCACCCCAAGCTAGTAATTCAGGGCATTGGGATTTGAAATAAAAAGTGTCTTGCTGAATTTCCAAGAGTGTTTCACAATTTAAGAAGCCACCAAGAAATCCAGAAGTTTTGCTATGGGAAACGCTTTACGACCTGGCAAAAAATTATTGCAAATCATTTCAGCAACTGTGGATTGTCTCTGACTTTCAGGCCAGTTTTTTGGCGTGCATCAGGCAGGACCTTGCTTTTTTTGCTGCGGGACCTTGTTTCCCCACCAGTTTAAGTGAGCATCTGTCAAGACCAAACCTTCAGACTCCCTGCGGAGTCTGGCATCACTGGAGGCAGCCTGTGAAGTGTAGGAAAAAGGTGAGAAGCCTTCCCTCCCCCTTCCCCACAACTTGTTAACTCTTGGGTGAGAAAGGTCTTTCCAGATACGGAACACACAAAGTAACATGTATTTGATATTATTTTAAATAATTTTGCTGCTTTGTCAAGACAATTCTATGAAAAATATGTTTAGAATGCACGGCTTTGGGAACTTGTTGAGTATGGTTGTGGCTTCTACAGTCTGGATGCATCTTGGAGAGCTCTGCAACTAGGTGGATGCTCGATAATTAATAATTCCATGTGATTTGCTGCCCTTGTTGTCCTTTTTTCAAACTGTGGCTACTGGAGAGTTATCTGATCCTTTCCTGGTAACCAGCCCGTGCAGAGCCAGCTGTAAGGAGCTGATGAAAAGTGACAGGCTGCGGGTAAACTCTTTGAAAAGCACTAAACCAGCCGGTAACTCCGTCTCCAGATGATCTGTGAAAATTGGACTGCTGTGAGAAACTTGACTGACGCCAGTAGGGAGGTGATGTTTCTCTAGACTCATATATAGGGATGCTGCCTTGTTTTCAACAAAATACTATAAAGGCAATTGCTTTAAATTGGCATGTAATGATTTCTGATGGGCAAGGGTCTCCACCCAGGTTGTCTCTCTCAAGACCAGTGTGTAACTCGTACTCCTGTTCTGCCTAGATGGCATGAAGGGTTCCCAGCAGCTCCACCAGACCAGGCCCTTCCAGGTGTGGGATCTTTGGCTGTAATGCTCATCTGCTGCTGCTGGGTGAACATGCATGGTCACAGCTCTGGCCCAGATGCCTTCTCAGCTCTCCCTGGGCTTTGAGACTCTCTGAGGCTCCTTGGCATGCATGCCTGTCTGCCCACAGTGTATGTTGGTTGTTCCGCAGATCCCTGCTGTTGAGAGCTGTAGGTTGTCGGTGCTACCATTTCATCCCTGTCAACTTTCCCTGATCAGCTCAGCCCATGGCCTCAACCACAACTTAAAAACAGACGTAGGGGTGCAAGCCCTTTGTAAAAAAGCAAAGGAGTTTAAGATTGCTTTGCCATTTCTGCTGCTAAATACATCTGGGAGTGAGACGTTCTCCCATTTTAAGGCATTCTGGCCATAAACCTCCCTATGAGGAGGGAGCAAGGCTGACCTTTCTTGACAGATGGCTGACCTCAGCAGCCTCCTGTGAGGGCAGCAGCAGCTGGGTCGGAAAGAAGCTGCAGTGCCTTGGAAAGGTGCAAACTGGCTTCTGAGCTGTCACCCCTGCAGACATCCACAGACCAAACCACAAATGTGACCTGCTGGTGGAGACTGAATTTGTGCCTGCATGTGAGGGGGCTCTGCTCTTGGTGCGAGCTTGGCAGCAGCCTTGCTTTTCAAAGTGTGCCTCTAGGAGTGGCACGTTGAGGGGCTGTAGTTCCCCAAACAGCTGCTTTGGTAAGTAATTAAACCAACTCCTCTGAGAGCCCGTAAACCTTGGACAGCATTTACTAGTAGGTAGCAATTTTGGCTTGACGCAAACATTTGCTGGCCGAGGTGAAACCACTTAACCGTCAGGGATGAGATCTAAACATTTAGGAATAATATCTTACTGGTCTGAAACTGCAGATAAGTGACTTCCAGTGAGGAGAGTGTCCAGCTGCTGTGCTCTAATTGATGTCTGCATCCGAAGAAGTGTGGTACAATACTGGTAGTGACTTTAGATCTTCTGGGGACTATAGATACGATTTATAATTGGCACTGTAGCTTTTTTAGAGACACTGAGCTTAGCCAAGCCTTTTATATATTGTCCCGTTGAAGTCGTGTGCTTGAATTAGGCATGTGTTGAAGTGGTTGATTGTACTGGGGCTGCACTCATCTAACACGGCGTTGAAAACCTCGGGGTTCGCTTAGCAGTAGTGCTTTGGCTGGTGCTTCTGGGCTGACTTCTAACTCCTCTAGATGAACAATCTTCTGTGAACTAGAAGGAGGGCTTATCATATAACTGCAAATAATTTGTGGAGATCTTCCTGGGGATCTATGAGATATGCTGTAGAGCTTTAAAAATGAGAGAATATTGTCTGATTTGGAGGGAGTCCAACTTCAAATAAGTAGAAAAGGGGTATTGAATATCTCGGTCAGCATCTTCTCACCATGGTGAGACTCATGGAGGCCGGATGTTGATCTTCATTAGTTCACATCAAAACTCGTTGCCTCTTGCTTGAGTGACATCAGGATGAGATGGAGTCACCTTGTTGCTAGCAGTGCTTAGGTCAGGCTTTTGAAGGAATGGAGAGAAGGCTTGAACCCTTCTTGTTTTGATTAGTTTAAGTGTGTAGCTTGTGGATGACTTTTCCTTAGATTGAGCTGCTCCAGCATGTTGGGAGAAGGTTAGCTTTATAGATGTCAGGGTAATCGTTGTTATCCTCTACTGGAATCACTACTGCATCTTGGGCTGTGGGATCCACTGTCTGCAGTGGTGCAAATGCATCATCTTGGTGTGGTAAATCTGTTTCCAGGTCTGTACATGTTCCTTACTGGTTCGGAGCTCCCATGTGTCATATTTGTGGAGAGTGTACAGAATGGCTGCTTTTTCTGTTGACATGGTAGTAAGGATAAATGAGGCCAGAAGAACTCTAATTTTGTGTGTGCAAGTGCTCGCCTGTGAGCAGGAAATCTGGAATAGGTCAGTGTATTGTAGCTTCATTGGCTTGGCCTCAGCAGGACCAAGTGGGATTGGACTGTGTATGTGTACAGGGGATTTTTTTCCTTTTCTTCCTTTAGTAGTGGAGTTGGCAATACCTTTTCTGGCTGGTGGCTACAAATCCACACATCTTAAATTGAACAGGTAATAGTTGAAGAAGTAATCCAGCTTTATTGACTGAAAAGCCCAGTGTGGTGATTAGTTCTTATTTAATTTTGCTGTTGCCAACTATTTTGGAAAGATATGTATGTGTTGTGGCTGGAGCTTTGCTGCAGCAAGAATCTGGGGAGAGGAGCGTTGGAGACCTGGGAGAGCTGATTTATGGTTTAGAAAGAGGAGGTGGGCAGAGCACAGAAGTGGCTCTCAGTAGGGGCTGGAGGAATGGCTCCTCGTGAGATGCTGAAGAGGAATGGTTCAGATAGATTTGTAAACAGGCTTCTCAGCTGTCAGGTTGAGAAATTTTTCTCCTGTTAATGACTTAGCCTTGACAACAGTTTTTCCTATGCTGTATAGAAGTGTTGTTTCTTGACTAACGTCTTCGTTTAAGATACAGAGCTGGGTGTTTGGGGGTGAGGGAGGACAAACTGCTTCTTCAAAATGAAAACAAAACCATTGGTGAGTTCCTTATTACTCTTCCAAGTAGAGCAGCTTGTATTGCTTGAGTAGGCAGGAGGTGCAGTGGTAGATGGCATTGATGATAGCTTGTCTTGTGAGTCTCTGGATAGGTGGGCGAAGGAGGGGAAAAGTACTAAAGCTAGGAGGAGATGATGTGAGATTAAGCAATCCCCCTGAGGGCTGAATAGCATCTAGTAGTCCAGTCTGGCTCTGCTTTCTTACTTGGCTTATAACCAAAGCAAAGTATCTCAAAAAACAGTACCTGTGCAGCCTTTGAAGTTTTTTTGCACTGCTTTTAATTCATGGGCAGGCTTAGAGCTATGCCCGTGTGATACAAAGGCAATGTTTGAAGCTCAAAAATGTGATGTCCCCAACTTCTGGAGGTTCCCAGTAACTCAATCAATATTTTATTGCCTTGGCCTTTGCCTTCCTGCGTTGCTTGCTTTTGTCTGCAGCAGTATTAGCAATCCTTTCCTGGCTTGTGCAGTCCAACTTTCTGTTACTGACAGGGCTGTTAACTAGAAGTGCCTTGGAGATGGAGACAGCTAGTTGATTACTATAAAAGCAACTGTGTCTTCAAGTACTCTTCAAACCCCTCCATTTTCCTCAGAACCACATACAATTTGGGGTAGCTTCCCCAAGGCGGTCTGGACCTTATCTTGTCAAATCATGCAAGTGCTTCCATTCCTGCTGTAGAAACCAGTGTGAAAAGTATGGCAAAATGGATGAGTGCCTTCAGAAGGAATAGCAGTTGACCTCTTCGAGCTTGAGGTTACTCAGGTCCTGATGCTTGGGAGTTGTGCATGGATGTCTACAGAACTTCTGACTTTGCTAACACGAAAGGTGGCTTCACAGTGTGGCCCACCTCGGGCATTTGGCCTTGGGAATCAAAATGTGGGGAAGTATATTGTATATCAGCTTAAGGCTTGATCCTTATATTTGTTCTTCATAGTGATGTTTTGTGTAATCAGAAATACATTACCCTGATGACAGTTTTACATATTAGAGTTGAATTGCTGAAGGTTTTTTCTGTCTCTCCTGTGTTCCTCACAAAACCTTTCTCACACACTGAATTAGTGAGCTTCCTCTCTTGGTTGCATCTTGATGGGGGTAGAAGACTTGACTTTCTCCAGGCAGTTGTGTACAAACACTACATCTCAAGACAACCGCTCGTGTCCAGAGTGCTTCCCGCTGCTGTTGTGCCAAGCTGCGTGACGCTGGGTGGGATTATGGCTCTCCTGTACGGACAAGCTTTCTGCGTGCTGTCGGATTGCCATTCATTTACGAAAGCCCTCTGCTTGGGGGCAGTGACCTTGTGGTGCTTCCTGGGGCCGAAATCTCTCCCTGTGACTGCCAGGACCTTTCTAAGCAGAGGCACCTGCTCACAGGCAGAACTCACCGGTCTGGTGGTGAGGGTCGTGAGCGAACGGCCTGTAAGTCTGCTTCGGTTCTTGAGGATGCCCCATCAGTTTAATGGGCTCTGCTGTTGAGGCTGTTTTATTATGGAGCTGTAAGGCAGAGGCTCATAAAATCCTGATGTTTAGAAATGTTAGTTGCACAGGCATAATTCTTAGTGGAGATGAAAAAAAACCTCTCCTAGTGCCATGGAGTTGCTTCAGCTAACTAGTGCCTGGGGATGCTCCTCTGTTACTGACCCATAACTGTGTGCTGCCTCCAGTTAGGCACTGCATTTTCCTTCTCTAGGGTTGTAACCAGTCATTAAGCAAATGGTATCTCCATGATTTTTGGCTGGAAGTTGTCATTAGCTGCTCAGAATAGGGGGACTAAGTGCGCAGTCGTTATAGAGGCTCTGATCTCTCATTTCCCCTCCCGTGCATTCACAGCAGTCCTGGTTTAATTGGTGTGCCCCTCGGTTCCCCCCAAGCACATCTCCGCTGCCTCCCCGTGTAACTCTTTCTGTTGCGTATCTTTTGAAGGGAGAAAAATGAGGCTCCTTCAAGGAAGAAAACAAGCAAGCTGGGTAGACTGACCATGTATAAATGATTCTTGTGTTTGCACCCATCTGCCCAGCCATATTTAAGGACAGCTAACCGGTGTTAACTCAGTGGTCAGTAAATCCAACACCAGCACACACCTGCAGCCTTCAACCCTTAGCTCGCTCACCCCTGGACATGGGTATTACTCTCTAAATAGTCTCTTCAAGCAACTTGTTGGCTCTTCTGTGTGTTGGACTCATTGAGACGTCACGGCGAAGGCGAGGACATCTTTCGGCTTGAGTTCTGCGGGGTCTGGGTTAGGCAGAGCAGAGCGGAGCGGTTTTAACCAGGAGCGCGCTCCTGCTGCGTGCTCCGTGCTAATAAGTGCTTCAAAAGGGATGCCGGTTTTGTTGCTGAAATTTGGATACATCCTGCTTTATCATCCATGTACAGAAGTCCTTTTTCTGATACTGCAGCAGTTTTAAATATACTGTTTATTGAAATAAAGTGGACTTTTTTCACGATATTCCTAGAAAAGATGATGCTCTTGCCTCGTTGTGTGCCTCAGACTGGTTTTAGCCACTGAGACTTTAGTACCACTGATTTTCCTGGGAAGGGGTGAGGAGGATAACCATTTCCCACTTGAACGGGAGCCTGTCCTGGCTGCAGCTGTGGAAGCAGGGTGAGATCCTGGCACAGGAGGGCTCAGGTGCAAGCCTGTCCCTGGCCAGAGGACCACCAGGTCTGTGCAGCCCTTGCCATGGGTGTCACTGTGTAAAACACTTAACCGTCCCATGAGCAACCGAAGGATCCTCTTGAAGGATTCTTTGCTTTGTGAAAAACCCACACGCCTGAGTTTGCTCCTGTGTCTTCTGGCACAAATTCTGAGTAACTCGTCCCCCTCAGCAAGGCTTTGGGTGCTGTGGCCGGTGGCATCTTTGTATGTAGTTTGCTGGGAGCAGGGTGCTGAGCCTGCACCACCCCAGAAAACGTACTTATTTAGACTAAAAATAAGACCTTTATTTTTGCAGCAGGAAGTGGTCGAGCTGCGTATCACTGCAGGTCTAAAACGGGACTCGCTGGTAGTGGGTGATGTGCAGACGTCCGCCAGCATCCCTGCAGCTCTGCAGCCCGGGCTGGTGCGGCTGCCCCTGCCCTGCCTGCCCACCCTGGAGCTGGCCTGCGGGGCGGTGGGGGCCGCTGCCCCTGCGGGCACAGGGTGAGGTTAACGTGGGCTGAAGGCAGCCCTGCCTTGCCACGGTGCAAGGATGACGCTGGATTTTGGCTCTGCCCTTGCCCCTGCCTGCTTTTTTGCTCCCCTCCTGTGTTGGGGCAGGCTGGCAGGGGAGGGGGGGGGACACTACCTTGGTACAGGGCTCTGGGTGGAGCCTGGTGCTACTACAGCCATACAGATCTCTCTCTGCCTGAAGCTGATATAGAACTTAATTATTTGTGAGTTTGCCTTAAACACTGATTCTTCCCCCCCCCTTTTTAAACAGCGCATCTTCTTGTCCTAAACTCATTTTTTTCCCTTTTATCTATGAGTTTGTTATTTAGTCCAGATGTTTTCAGATAAGAAAAATAATGACAGTGTGTGAAGGCAGTCTGGGGTGTGGGAAGAGGAGGCTGCCGTAGCAGGAGGGTCGCAGCCTTGCCAACGGGGACGAGGGCATCGGGAGAAGGTGGCAGCACCAAGCTGGAAGCGGCTGTGTTATGAGCTTTGAGGCCACCCCCGGCCAAGCGCAGCCCAGCACGCTACTGTGCGCCCTGCTCTGCAGCACAGGCTATATTTGGTCTGAGATTTCTCCCTGCTTGGCCTGGATTGGTCCCGGTCGGGGCTCTGCAGGGTGGATTTCCTCTCCCTGGCTAACGTAAAAGCCCCCGTGCAGTTTGCCTCTGTATTTTCCTCCCTCGCTGGCTGCCCGAGCTGCTGTCACTGCTCTCTGGTACCACCCTGAAGCCCCTCAGCTGGGGCTTTGCAGGCCGCAAGGTGCAGGATGTGTCCCTGGTACCAGGCACGGCTCATTCCCCAGCAGCTGTTCAGATACAGAGCTCATCTCTGCGCAGGGGCCAGTCCAGGAGTGGAAACAGAGATTCCCCCCGCCCCCCTCCCCATGCCGGCCCCGTCCTCTGCTGTGTGTTTTCTGGAAAGGCCATTAACAACAGATCGCTCCTGGGCACGAAGGGTGGCTGTTGGGGAGAAGCGTTGTGCCCCCGACCGCCTGTGGCATGGGCCAGTGGGGCAGCGTGGCTGGGAGGAGAGGTCAGCCCCGGTGCCGAGCTCGCTGCCGGCATTCCCGGCGTGCTGCCATGGCTGTGCTGAGGTGGGGGGGCTTGTGCCAGCCGTCAGGGGAGAAGTGTCCCTCAGCTGGGAGATGCCCGGTTACCTTGGCGATGCTTCTGGAAAAACATGGAGAGGAAATGGGATGGAGTGGGGACCTGCCGCAGAGAAATTGCTCTGCAGGTGGGAGCTGGAGTGGGCGCTGTGGATGGTGGGAGCAGGGGGGGAAGCCCCCCTGGTGCACGAGCTACCCCTGGCTAGCACAAAGCTGCCCCAGCCGGGGTGGGGTGGTGGCAGCAGAGGCAGGCATGGGGCTGGTGGGTCTGCAACCAAGTGATGGATGGACTTGGATAAACCCGGTGGAGCCACACCATGCCTGACATCTGCACGCGTTAGAGGACTTCTCAAGAAGTGACCTGGGATGGAGGGAGTGGGTACGCTTTGGTTTGAGGATTTGTGGAAAGGGGTTGGAAAACACATTGTGAAGAGCAGTTCTCTTTATCAGAAATGGCCAGCTGCTCCTCTGGATGTTTCTCCAAACCTCCTGATCATCTGCCCTAGGCACAGCTTTCTTCTCTCTTAATCTCCTAGTGAATATTCAAAAATAGATAGACTTGTAGCACTGGAAAAGCCTCTTTCGGAGTTGTTTCGGTACTGCAGAGAACAACCCTTAGGAAAGAAACTCGAAAAATAAACAGCAGCTGCCGCCGTGTTTCCCCCCCTCTCTTTTCTCACCCAGTTTGTGGAAACCCAGTACGCCACCGGTTCCCCTTCCCGTGCATTTGTGGCATTTCCTTGCCTGGTACCGAGGCAGGAAAGCTGGCTGCTAGAAACCTGTTGTGCCTCAGCTTCACCCGTGTTGCCTGGGCGTCTGGTTGAAGGTTCGTTGGGCTGTATTTGCCTCAGGGCGAGCATGTCCTCAGTGGTCTCCAAGCCCTCTTCCAGAGCAACTTCGCCACCCTTTGCTGCAGATGGTACCACCGAAGGCTGAGCTCTGGCTCCCTGGGAGTTCCCACGTGGCAGCTCGAGGAAACTGTGCATATGGTGGAGAAACAGGCAGAGGCAGGATGTGGCATTTCTAAATGTATGGGGTGATGAGAGGGGTTGCTGTGACCCTGCCGTGGAGGTGTGCCAAAGCCCATCATGTGTGTGGCCACGCACGTTCTGGGCTGGGTGGAAAGGTGCCTCAGTCACGTCAGGACTCAGATTAATGGGCTTGCGGTGTTATTAATATGTTGAACGTTGCTTCTCAGCTGCTTACAAAGACCCAGTGTTTGACTTTTGGACCCAGAAGTCATCTCAAACTCATGCGGGCTTTGCCATGAATAAAACCTGTGTCCGTGAGGTGGTTGTGGGTGTCCCTCTCCCATCTCCCAAGGAGCGCTGCTGGCTGATCCTCCTTTGCCTGTTAGAGCCGGTGATCGACCCGACTGCATCCTCTCGGATTGCAGCTGGCGGCCTTCATCCCGCTGGGACACCAAGGTGTTCAATAGCTCCAGTGACTCGGGATCCAGCGGGGAGGATGGGTGGTGCTGTGGGTGCTGGGGTCACCCATGCCACAGGTGGGTGGGCAAACTCTCGGGGTGCTGGGACGCCTCTGCATCCATTGGCTTCTAGGGAAATCGCGCTATCCGAAATTGGAGTGATGAGTATGGGAGAGAGGGGAGGACGAGTGGAAAAGTATGAATAAAGCTTCTGGAAGGGGAAAACCCATGAAGAGGAGAAAACAGAAGCTTTGGTTTATTCTTTTCCCACCCTCCCTTGTACCTCTTGGCTTGTATCGCCTTTTGACTGTGCCGGTGGGTGTGCTCCGGCTTCTGCACGCGCGTGTGACTGCCCTTCCCCTAGCTGGGCACGCACAGGACAGAGGGCCGTCTGGGAACGGGTTTTGGTGCTTCCAGATCGTTATGTCCTCGTGTAGCACTGCCCTAGTTCTGCTCATCTCGGCTGACAAACCAGAATGTCAGTGGCTGGGATGCACCAAACCAAAGATGACACTTAGGCCGAGTAACACTAATGCTGCTGACCTCAACAACAGACCTGGAAAAACCCTCTTTTGAGCCCAAAAATGACATCCTGCCAGTTAGCTTGGTTTATTCAAAAGCTGATGCGTAAGAAAACCTACGTTTTAATAGTAAATAATTGCTATTGCATTTAAAACGTACGCTGAGCGTTCACACTTCAGGCAGGTGACGGTGGAACGGATCAGTGCTCGCTCACCGGGGCGGCGCCGTGTTTCGGCTCATCGTCGCTGTAATGCTAGTCCTGGGGCTGCCTGGAAAGCTTAAAACGCTCAAAACCTTCGTCAGTGAAATGTCTGTCTGTCTCTGTCCAATGTTTATTTTTGCAGAAATCTGTAAGTATTGCTTATTAAATATATTTTTCTGGTCTTCTTTTTCTCCTAGGATCCTGCAGGAATCTTTGAACTGGTGGAGCTTGTTGGCAATGGTACCTATGGGCAGGTCTATAAGGTAAGGGCTCCACCTGAAGTGATCCTGTTTGCCGTGGCCACGCGTCGAACGCGGAGAATCCCAGCACATCACCTTGGCTAGGTGTGACCCCTTTCAGGCCTGAGAAGAAGCCTTGCTGAACTCCGGCTTTTTTGGTCTTGTGTGCAAGTACCGTGTAGCACGCAGAGCTCTCATAATAAGCAATTCTTATTAGTTCTGAAACTGTCACTAAAAAATAAATCGCTTTTTTTTTTTTTTTGCTCTCCCCCCAGTTGCTTTTTATTGATTATGTGATGAGGAGGGAGTGAAAAGTCTGTGCTTTAATAGATAAATCTCGGTCTCCTCTAAGAGCTGAGTTTATGGCTGCAATAGGCTGCCAAATGGGTTCGCTACAGTCTGGTGCTCTGCTCGCACGCAGGCTGGCTGCCGCCCTTGCCACCGGCAGAAACCTGCGGCGGCAGGAAAAACACAACGGTCAGTAGGCGTGCTTTAAATTTTCTGTAAACATCTGGAAGCAGCTCTCCAGATGAGAGTAGTGAGGGTGCTGTGGAGAACAGAATTTTAAACCCATGAACTTCTTTACAGAAATGTTTAAGATGTCCACTCTCAGCTCAGTTACATCCCCTGTCCCAAACACCTCTGAACTTGGGGGGGGTTCCACAATTTGTCATCTTTGCGTGGGTTTTTTTGTGGATGATTCTTGTGGGATTGGGGAGAGATTGAATTATTTCAAAGCCTGACTTTATCTGCACTTAATATATTGGTGGGGAGATGTTTCTCAGCGTGGTTGTGTGAGGAATTTGCCTGATATTTTGGGTCTGCTGGGAGAAAATTGCTCCCCTGGGCCTCATTGTCCCAGAACTTCTGTATGTGTGAGCCTCAGTTCTGTATGTATGTGTACTTGGGTGTGTGCACACAGAGACCCTGGGTACCTGGCTTTGGCCTTATTCTTTTTTTACTATAGAAAAGAATAAATTCACATGCTTTTGCCTGGTCACTTGGAAAGCGCAGCTTTCGCTTGTCAAATGGTAAAAGGCAGCAAGCTGCCCCTGCTGAAGAGAAGGATGTTTAAAAAGCTACCTGTCAGGAAATATTTGTTCTGAGTTCTGGCTTCCCCATCCTCCCTCTGCTGTGGGCTAATCCCAGCAGTACGAGGATGGAGGGATTGAAGTGAACTGAAGATGAACTGGAACTTCTGGGGTTTCAAATGTGTGAATTTTTGAACTGGGATAAGCTTAAAAAAAAACCAACAACCCATGAAAACAAAGAGAAGAGCCCTCCCACACTAAAACTGTTCTTATCAAGGTTGTTTTCCAGGGAGCCTTCCACTCTGGTATTGGTTGCTTTTCCACTGTGCGCTCCCCGCCACGGGAGCTCCTGTCTGAACTGTGTTTCTTCTCAGCTGCTAAAATAACGGTAGAGGGTGACCTAATTTTAACTGGTGCATATTTCTAACAATCAGTGGAAACTATGTGCCTTTAACGGCCTTTTGAAAGCGTCATGTTTTTGTGGAGAGCAGAAAAGGGAAGTAAGCTAGCTGGTGCTGGCGCTGCTGGCTGCACGGCTCTGCTCTTCGGGTTCCTCGTGCTGCGTTTGATTCTCTCAGTGCATCCGTGTGTTACCTCAAAGGGGGGAAAAAACCCTCAGAAAATGTCCCAAGTGTCAGCTTTGCGGGGGACGAACGCTTCTGTGTTCCCTGTTTCTCCTGCTATACAAGAAAAAATTCCTCCTCTTGACTGTTTTTAATTCGCTGGGGTTATGGGGTTGTCCTGGGTGTGATTCACTTGGTACCGGTGCCACACGGGATGGTGATGGGGTGGGGGGAACGCTGCTGTCCAAACCAAATTAGTAAGTGTTGAGGTATGAGTTCAGGCTAAGACTGAGTTCAGAACTCTCTTAAACTGAAGTCTTGGAGTAGGACCCACTGTATAAACAAAAGGAGACTTTGATATAAAGCATACATAACTGTTTATGGTGTCCCACACTAAACCTAGCCTGGAAATAAGATCTCTGTGATTCTTTTCCTCCAGATACCACCGCTGTATTTATCTCTTGCAGCAAAACAAATGGATCAACTTTCATGACACACAGACCTTCTGGCTCCCTTCTAAAACCACTTTTAGAAGCAGTCCGTACCTAGGAGGAGCGTCCTCTGTAATTAGATGCTTGTTCCACTGCTGTTTCAAGCCCATCTTGGGTGGGACTGGGGTTTTCCCACCTGTCTGCGCTGGTGCTACCCAAGGTACACCATCCCTGTCCTCTCAGAGGCTGTGGGTGTCTCTGGTTATATTTTTTAGATGTGACGGAGTAATTTATTGTGGTGCCTGCTCTGGTGCTGGCTTCCTAGGCCAGGCTTTGCAGGTCCAAGAGCATCACCTCCCCTTTGCACAGCTGGTCCCTCTCTGAAGCGTGCAGAGCATCTTTCCTGTTGGGAGGAGGTAGAAATGAGATGCTCATTCCAGGCAGGGGAGAGCGTCTTAGGTTTGTGTGCTGCAAGACTGCCAAATCAGGACTGCAGCCGTGATGTTTCCCCCAGAAAACCTGGCTTAGCAGCCAGCTCTCAGACTGCCACGTGGCCATGTTTGGAGCGGAGAGTACAGGTGTCCTGGTGGTAACCAGGACCTGTCCAAGACCTGGAGGGACACGTGCAAGGTGCAAACCTCCCATTGATCCCGTGGGATCAGAGCACGGTTACGTTGTTCTGACTGCTGAATGGTATCACAACCTAACAGGGTGGGGGGCCTGGGAAGTGCCTGGGAGTACCACAGTAACGGGGCCATCACAGCAGTGTTTCCTGGAGCCAACCTCAGGATCTGCTGGGTTGGAGAGGTTGGGGGAGCCTGTGCCTTCTCATTGCACAAAGGAGAAGGGACATTTTGGCCAAGTCCGGTGCATGTGAAGTGCTCCCAAAGACAGCGCACCCCCCTGCTGAGGCGTGTGGGATGAAGCTCGCTGCACAAGTTGGTTTGATTCTGCTTGCTGGGTCACGACTTGAAGATGCCTTTCAGGTGGTACACAATGCTTCTGTAAATCAAAGCCTTGTTCTCTGAGGCTTGTGCTCCAGAGGCAAAGGTGACTTGTTCGGATTGATCTCTGTTTTTGAGTGAAGGCCTGCCTTTGCTCAGGACCGCAGGTTAACACGTTGCTGTGGTGCTTCCCGGCTCTGGCCGTGCCCTAGGGACACCTGAACGCTGCAGGAGCCCTCGGCAGCGACCTGCTCTGCTTGGCTCTCCTCTAACCCCGGCCACAAGCTCTTCACTTGGGGTAATTGCAGAGAGAAATAACATTCCTTGTTCACTGCTTAACAATCTCTTGTGAATAGCTTGATTTTTATTTTAATGAGGGACTGTGCTGGTGATGGTTTATCTCTATAATTGAACCGGAAGCTTTTCTTTCTTTTCTAATAATCCTGTGGCTAATGTTACAGATTGTAAACTCTTTTAGATAAAAGACTGAAGGCTTGCTAGCTCCTGTGCCAGACATTGCTGCAGTAGGGGATTTTTTTTGTCCTTGGATTTTCTTTTTTTGATATTTTTTTTTTTTTATTTAAGGTGTTTAAAGAAATAGCTAACAGGAATACCAGGAGTTGGACTTAGGGAATTGAGCCGTTGTACCAATATTTAACAGGTAGCTGATGGTTGAAAGCAAAACTGTAAACTTAAAAAGTCACTAAGACCCTTTAGAGTATTATCTGAAGCGTGAGGAAATGCTACTTTTATGTTCCAGAACATTATTATTACTGCTTATCTCTACTTTGCATTGGAGAGCAAGCAAAAAGTCCTTCAAATACTGTCTATGCTTAGATTGCCTGGATAAATCACAGCATGAGGGGCACAACTGGTGGTGTGTCAAACACCAATAAATATGTGGGTTGAAAGTAAAAGGGACAGCGGGTTACTCAGAAGTGTCTGCCCCCAGCTTTGTAGTGACCTGTTGGAAAGGTATGCAGTGGGCTACTTATTGCTTTGGTTTTTAACATACTCGGTGCACAGTCCCCTGGTGTTTTCAGACCTGCTTAGCCATGGGCATTCGCACCCTGGCCCGTGCACAGCATCACCAAAGCAGGGTTTTGATGGAAGTCGTTGCAGTAGTGGGGAAAAAAATAATAGTACATAGGTCAGATGGGAACCTTTGCCTCTCTCAGCTTGTGTAGTCTTACAACACTGAACAGGAAAATAGATGCTGTTGAGATTACATACTCACGTGCTTCTTCCCAGCCATACCAGGAGGACAACGGTCATTAATGCCAAGTGCTGCTTTGCCTGGTGCCCTGGGGATGCGGCTCTCCATTTACAGCTTCAGCAGGGCTTTATTTTGCAGGGTACAAGATACAGTACTGTGGGCTAACTCCATAACTGCGCAATAACTATTGATTGTTTAATTAGCTGGTAAATGCCGTGTAATCGCTAAGCCATTACGCAGCATTATTCTGCCCTCTAATTTAGCGCGTGTGGGATCCGTGAGCCGCAAGTCTCGCAGCTGCGGCTCCCGGGTTGCTCCTCCACCATCGTCGCAGGATGGGCTGGAGCAGGGGTCACCCCCCAGGAGCCACCTTGGGGTGCCACCAGCTATCTCCAGGCAGGGTGCCTGGCCACAGGCTGTCCCCATCCCCTGCCAGCTGGAGTTAGGCAGCCATTGGAAGAGGACGTGGTTTTCGCCGTTCCTCTTTGTTGCACTGTGTGGTATCTCTCTGGGGTACAATACATGGGGGGAAAGGGTGAAGAAATGCATCCCAAGGTCTTTTGTCAGGGTTTCTTTGTTTATTTATCACCCAACTGGCATTTGCCAGAAGCCAGGACTGACCCACCTGGAGGCAAACCCCAGGGTTTGACCCAGTAGATGGAGATGCTGAGGTGTGCAGGTATCAGAAACTGAACAAAGCTTTTGAAAACCAAGGTTGCCTGTTGCTGGAGAACTGGGAGCAGCAGGGCTTCTGGGACACTTTGCTCCCTGAGAATGTCCCAGGCACAAGCCTGTTCTCAGTGACATTGTCCCGGCGTTAGCAGATGCCGAATGAGGAGGGGTAACACATGTCCTGCCCTCCCACGTGCTGTCTGCGTGCTCGCCTGCACGGCAGCGTCCTTCCTCGTGGCACCCCTGGGAATCCCACCGCAGCAGGCTGGTGGGATAGCAGGTGAATATGTGAAAGAAAGGCTTCTAAAAGGCTTTTTTCTGTCGTTTGCTTTTTTTTTTGGAGGGAATGTAAAGAAAATAACGGATGTGCGGTCTGTGCCGTGTTTAGCCTGCCTGAGGTCTGGCTCAGCCCGGCTGCTGCTGATCAAGTGCCGAGCCCTTGCATCAGCCCTGGTGAGAACAGAGACTCTGCAGGTTCCTGGGTCATTATTAGCAGTTCAGATAATTAGCCTGAGTCAAGAATGACATTAATTGTTTTTAATAATCAGTTGTTTTATTGTCTCCCTTTGCTAAAGGCTGATGGTCAATAGTTTGATAATTAATCACTGTTGCTTTTAGCTGTGTGGAAGAAGTTACCATGCTGCACACAATTAATATTTCCTGGGGATTGCTGCTGTAAAGAATTAATCTTGGTTTACGTACACAGCTTTTATAGCTGAAGGCCGACCACTGTGCCTGGCTTGAGAGTCCGGGCTGAATGCATGCAAACCATGCGCGCTGCCTGCAGCCCAGGCTCTGCTGCTGGCCACCCCTCGTCCAAACGCCCGTCCTGCAGTGGTGGCTGCTGCGTGGTGACCCGTAGCATGCTGGGAGCACTGGTGCTCACCTTCGCAGGCCACCAAAGGAATTCAGAGTTCCATCATCTTGCAGTCTTAACAAACAGCTCTAACCCTAGGCAGCCAGCTATTGCATTTGGAGGTGCGTTGTGAGCATTTCTCTTTCCCCACCTTCTTGTTGTTTAGAAAATGAACTGTGGTGGTGTGAGGTTGGGTGTGACTTGAGCCAGAGAGGTTCTTCTGGAGTTGTATCCTTGGCTTTGAGTCCTTCCTCTAGTTTTCAGCCACTCCAGAGATGGCTTTTGCTGCATGGCAGGGCAGGCTGAGTGTAACCGCACGCACGTGTGTGCGTATAGCCATCCCTTGTCATGGTCCAATGGTTCCTGCAGGCTGAAGCAAACACCTCAGGGCTTGGTGCCCTCTGATGGGTAGCTCCCTGGCTTTCCCCATGTTTTGGTGCTGCGTTAAGAGCCTGCTCCATGGGGCTGAGACAGGGAAGCATGTTGTCTCTGCCCCGCTGGGGCAGCAGAGCTGTTAACCAGTGCTGATGGGCCCCATTCAGGGCTCTGCTTTCTGCTGGGATGGTTTCAGTGGTGCCTGGGACCATTCCCATCCCCACCCAGATACAGGCCCATGTGGGTGGCCACCCAACATCTTCAAGGTCATGTAACGGCCACGCGAGTGTGAATGGATTTACGAGACTTACAAGCTGCTTTATAATCCTTCAGTATTACAAGCACAGTATTAAATATTAAACCATTGTTTCCGCTGGGATGGCTCCTTGTGCCGTCGGAGAGGATGACGGTGTCGCTGTGTGAGGATGCTCGCCGGGGTGGGGGTCTCCGCTGCTCCTGCAGGCACTGGCTCGTGGGCGGTGCTGGGCTTTCTGTCAGCTCTTACTGGGTCACGGGAAGGGGCTGAGCTGGCCTACTGGTATGTGATAATGCAGGCTGGCCTTATCAGAAGAAAAACGGGTGACCTCAATTTATCAGCTTCCCTACGATGTCCAGAAGAGAAGGTCCTTTCCTTGCTGACTCAAATGGGGTGTGCACGTTTCTGAAACAGGGACTTGTTTTTGCCGTGCAGGCAAGGAAGTCTTAACTGGAAAATGCTTAAAATGATGTTTCATTCTTTTTTTTTTAAAAAAAAAAAGGCAAAAAAGGAAAAGCTTTGTTACCAGAGCAACTGGTACATCTTGTGCTGCTTCATTTCTCTGAAACACAGAGAGAACCCTCAGCCCTCCCTCCCCCGAAGAAACCAGCCCCCACACACCTACGCACCAATATGTCACACTGACTTCGCTGCTTTCTGAATAATATAAGGGAAAGGTGCTTTTTACATTGCAGTCCTATAGAACACAGGTTATAAAAGGTGATTAACAGTGTTCCTGTATTGCCTCCCTTTTCATGTCTGTTCCCTTTCCTCCCTCCGGAGTCTGTGATGGGAAAGGCCAGGGTGAAGGTCAGGAGCAGCCCGATGCGTCTGCTGTGACATTTGTCCACTGTCCCTTGCGTTGCTGGGTGCTCTGCTTCTGTAAATACCACACGATTTCACAGGACAGAAAAAAGATCTGCGATGGCGCGAGGGAACAGCGTCTTTGAAGACGCTGAGTAAAGTCAGTGGTGCTCTGCAAAGACTGGGGGGATGTTGTGGTGGGTCTTGCAGTGCTGTTTGTGTGGGTGCCAGGCATGGATAGGGATGGAGGGAGAGCCCTCTCCTTGACTTGCGGAGATGAGAAGATCCTCTGTGCAAGCACCTGCTCTGCAGAGGTTGTGAGCAACCACCTTGTACAGTACCACCTTCTCCTACCCCATAGTAATGATGGACTTGTGAATAAGACTTGTCTTTTCTCAGGTTTTCTGTGAGGACACTCGAAGTGGGCCAATTCACTGGTTGGCTGTACAGCCCCAGTATCCGTAGGTTTCACAGTGGTGGACCGGTGCTGCTGGATGTGTGGCCTGTTTTATGCAAGCAGACCTGCAGCAGAACAGTCTGGGAAGGTAAGGATGTGGATGCACATGTCCACTGAGGTCTGAGAAGGCTCACTGCCTAGAAGTCTTCAAGCTCACCAGGAAAAACTGGTCCATCTGTGAGTTGTCAGGCTGGTCTGTGCTTGCATGGCCACTCTTGAGGTTGCTCAGAGTCCCTTGGCTTTGGTCAGGGTCTTTGGGTCCAGTCATTGTGATGTACCTGGGCATCCAGCTACCAGCTGCATTGTTGAACCTGGGAGATAGGGATGCGGACGGAACCAGTGAGAAAATTGCCAGCTCTTCAGAATCAGCATGTGAAAACATCGCTCTCCCTTCTGGGAGGTGCAGCTTCTTGTCCTACTGAAGCTTGCGTTGCTCTCATCACTGTAATATCTCACAGTAGTATGTTACAAGGGTGTGGTAGTGGCCAGCAGGTGAGGTATGGATGCTGTAAGGCTCGGGTGGGTTATAAAAAGTGTTTGCTGCTAGGATATATCCATCTAATGGTTACCCTGGGCTGCAAGGCAGCAGATTAGGAGCATCTTGCTCGAAGTAGAAGCTGGTATCTGCTGGTTGTTGTTTTTGACTTGTTTATAGTATTTAAAGAGTACTGGGTTAGCCTAGTGAGTTGGGAGCCTAATGCAGTGCACAGGAAGCCTCGGGTCAAGTCCCCACTGTTGCAGCCTTCTTCGGTGACCTTTTCTAAGTGGACTGCTTTCTTCTCCTTTCCCCATAAAGTTGGAAACAGGACAACACCAGAGTGGTCTGGGGGCAGAGGTAGGAGCTGTTCGTTGGTACCAGCATTGGAAAGCCGTCTGTGAGGAGATGGTGTACTAGGGTGCCCCTGCACCAACATTTTGAAAACAAAAGGTTGGGGGGTGAGGCTGGTTCCCAGAGGAGCACCGTACGGCAGCTGTTAGTAGGTCAGCCGAGCAGAACAGTCTATAAAGAAGCGCTGAAAAGTAGGTTTCAGAGCTGGGAAGTATTTTGTTCTTCCTGGCTCTGAAGGTACCACTCTCGGCTATGAAGGCAGGAGAGGACTTTTTGGAGGGTTTAGAGAAGGAAATGGGGGGACTAGTCGGCTGTGAACTCTGATCCAGGCTGTGTATTCGAGGCATTCACAATTGCCAGAGCATTTGTGTTCAGAGATGTTTCTTACTGTCATTTTTATATCTTTTCAAATTTTGATGCAGCTTGACTTGCTGCTGACTCTGAAGACATGAAGGCAGGCGATGCCCACGGGGAGCCAGTTGCAGCTCTGCAGCTTCTCCTGGTTATGCTTTGAAGGCTCGCTGCAGCGAGAACTGTGTCTCTCTTGAAATATGCAGTTTATTCTTAGGTTTACCTGGGAAGCCCTTTACACTAATTCCCTAAGGATGGAAGGTGCGAAGCAAACACAGCCTGCTTCCAAATGCTGTGGGGTTTTTTCCTCCACTCATAGAAGAATGGCAGATTGGTGTAATTTATTTGTTTTGTTTAGGTCTTTATTTTGTTGTGTGTTTAGGTCTCTAAATTCTTATGTTTGAATGTGCTCCTGGCAGCCTGTGGCTAGGAGAGCAACTCCATCCCCGTGTCCCAACCATGGTGCGGTTGTCTCCCAGCCCCTGTCTCCCTCAGTGCCCTGCGTAGGTGGCCGAGAAGGAAGGTAATTAGGGCTTCAGATGGTGCCGTGATCAGCTGGAGAGGGATGCGGGGGAACCTGAGCCTTCGTTAGCATGAGCTGTGATGATCCAGCCCAAGGAGTCCTGTGTTAGTACCAGGAGCCACGGCCACCCCTCTCCCTGCGCCCCGGTAGGGATGCACGACTCAGTGCTTGCCCATGAGTGAGGAGCATCCCTGCCTGTGTGCTCAGTGCTGCACATCCTGGGACTCACCAGTCCCTGTCAGCAGTCATCTACCTTGGCCTGGGCTGACCTACAGACCTGTGCGTTGATGTCCCAGGGATTACTTGTATTCTCAAACTTCCCCCCAAAAAAGAATTTTTGCTCTCCACTGGGGCAGAGCAGTGCTCTTAAAGTAGTGTTGGTGCATATTCCTTTCTCTTGTGCCACCTTAGTTTTCCCAGCAGATAGGACTTGAAGTATGTGATGCATCCAGGAGATTCAGCTATGGTCTGCAGGTCTGCAAGAGGATGAGAAAACCAAGTGCTGGGTTGGGGCTGGTGGGCTTTCTCTTGGTGTGTATCTCTGCTTGAGTGTGGCGGTTGGACTCAGGCTGTAGGTACCTCCTCTGAGGAGTTGAGTTCCATCAGTTGTGTGGTTGGGGGGTTTCACCAAGGGTCACATCAGCATCAGCTGCAGGAGCACCCTGGAGTGGGAGGGATGCTGCTCTGCCCTGGTATCTACTGTTTTATAGGGGAGCTTGCAACCTGGGGCAGTGAGTTTCCAAAATGAGTAGACTTCTGCAGGTCACTATTACTATTTTTTTAATCCACTGTAAAACAACCTGACAGCAAACGATACTGAAGTGACCTGAACGTGCAGTGACCAAGAGGGACAGGGAAGTAATCTGGCCTAGTGTGTTTAAAAATGAGAGTTGTGAAGGGGAAGGGAGTTGCATAAAGGACAGAGAATGGGATTTTGGGTGTCCTTAGTTAATTTTGCAGAGCTGCCCACAAGCCCAGGCTGGAAGCTGTACTGGCTTTGTTAGCTCTCCACAAGCACCTTATCTGGGCAAGACCCATTTCTTGCCCTGGAGATATTGCTTCACCTCTGCTGCAGGGAACAGCCGATGCACCCTGCTCCCATCCGATCAGTATTTCAGTGGGTGTTGCCTTAGCTTGATGTAAGTTTTATTTTTTTTCCCCAGCTAGTGCTGGATGGGGATATTTTTTCAATAAGTCTAGCTGTTGAGTTCCAAATAAACACGTAGTGTTAGCTCGTTACAGTTCTTCTACTCCCTTGAGAAATAGTTATTAACAGGGTCAGTGTGAAGAAATGTATTATATGTTTGTCTGCATGGTATCTAGAGCGAGTGAGATCAGGCTTACACAGTAAACCAGCTACAGTTAAAAAAACTAACTTCTGGGTGCCTCCTGGTCAGTTAAAAGGTGTGGTTGGTTCCTCAAGGTTGGCATTGTGTTTTCCTTGAAGTGGAAAGGACACACCTTGTTGGTGTGTCAACTTCAGGGTCATTCTTCCATCTTGGCGAGCAGGTGTCTGCAGGGGTTCCCAGTGGGGGCCCCAAGATGGGATGGGATGGGAGCCTCCGCTGCTGAGCTTTCCCTCATCCTAGCTCCTCCTCCAGAGGAGGATCCCACTGTTAAGTAGCGGTTGGCGTGCCAGATGGAGGCTTGGAAAGGAAAACTTGGAGCTTGTTCCAAGGCCTCTCCTTCTCCCTCTCCATTTATCCTTGATTTTCCCGGGGCGGGTGTAACGCCCAGAGCGCTGGGCTGGCAGGGCTGTGTGCCAGGTCAGTGTCCTGTGTGGCAGTGCTGGTTTGCATTTGCCCACATTTTCCAACATCTATATATCCATGTTCAGACCTACTAGGTTTAATCCTAATATTTCACCGCTTCTGTATGAGAGGAAAAAATCCCTACGAAGCGTAGTCAAGGAGTTAGCCTTCAATTTGTGGTCTGTTCTTCCACGTGCTGACCAACTGGTGGTGTCTCTGGGAGTCGGCAGCCCGGCGTGCTGCCCCTGGGCTCCAGCACCGCCGTCCTTGGGCTTCGGCACGCTGCTGGTGCTGAGGTCCAGCGAGTGGAGGGGATGTGCTGGGGGGAGACTGGTGTCTCTCCTGCCAGGGTTTCTGGGGTCAGCCCCGTGTTGGCAGCAGGGAGATGCAGACAGGGAGCCATTTAATGCTTCCAGTTTACCTCCCCGCCCCGCTTTGCATCCCCTTTTGAAAAGACGGGATGTTTCTGCTGCTGCACATCTTACAGCTGATAAGTCGTTATGCTAATACTTTCCTTGGTGTTGCAAGTTGTCCCTGAACAAAACCATTAGCTGGGAGTATGATGCCTCATTAAGTATCTAACTTGAGCATTCAGAAGTCTCCAGCCAACCTCCCCCCTCTCTGCCTGGTACATAAAAACCTCTTTAGGGTTTGAGGCCCTCACAGACAGCATGGAAGGCTGGAAATGCATCTGTATATTTTATGGATGTAGAAATTAATATGTGGGCAGCGATCAGGGCTTAAGAAAAATTGCACATACCACTGGACTTGCGATTAATCTCTTGTTTTGTTAGAGCAATTACGGTTGTAGCCGAAGCGGGCAGTACGGCTGGTGTGCGGTGGAAATGCCTTCGCGTTCCTGCGCTTCAGAGATTTTTCTCTTTCACACTTTAATTCAGCAGGTCCAGGATCGAGGCCAAAGCTTTTCTTCTCCACATAACTAATAGAAGACAGCCAGTTCAGCAGAATTTCTGTAAATAGCCTGTCCAGATGAATTGTGAATTGTGTATCCAAATGCCAATAGGGTTAACTCGAGGGGCGGTTTGCAACAGAAAATGGACATCTTGTGTTAGAGGAGCGGGCTTCTGAAACACAGTGTAAAATTGCGCTTTTGGCCTTTGCAAAAATGATATTTGCTGTAGCCAGGAAACTGCCCAAAATGCAGAAACCCAAAGTCTTGATGCGTGTTGCTGAAGGGCAGCATCCAGGGGGTGAATCCTCCCCGTTGTACAGAAAATTCTTAAGATCTGCTTAAAATCCTGTAGTAGCCAAGCAGCGAGGTGGTCCCTCAAGTATCTCTCGAAAGAGCTCCTCCAGCATTTTATAATTTTATTTATTTATTTTCAATTGACAGCAGCATCCCTTGGGATGGAAGAGCGGCGGCAGTTGTGGCATGGCTCTGTGGCTGTCCAGCCTTCAAAAGCCAGCGTGGATGGGGTGGGTTGTTCCTTAACACTGCCTGCCGTGATCTCCTTGGGCTGCAGATGGATGTTGAGGTGTGGTGCCGTGCAGAGCGTGGGAGATTCAGGTTACAGCTTTCTGCTTGAGGAACGGCATGGCGGGGCAGGGAGAGGCTGGCTCTCCGCTGTCTTTGGCCTGGGTTGACTTGGCCTCCGTGAAGCGTTTGCGTTTAGCTTTGCCGCGCAGTTGGTGCGGCAGATTTGTTCGCCCAGGTACAGCACTGCAGCACTGCGCCTCCGTTTTGCAGCCTTATTCTTCCTTATGGCTAACTTGGGGGTTTGGGTTGGTGATGGGCATTTTTTTGTTTGTTGTTTGGGGTTTTTTTGGTTTTGTTTTTTTTTTGTTTTGTTTTGTTTCGCATCTGCCTGCATTAGCTGAAACTTGGCATGGCCAAGGAGGATTGTTGCCCTTCCCATGCTGTTCTGCAGCAGATACGAGCTTGCATGCAGAAAGGTGCCAGCAGCCAGCGAGGGCGTGTAGCAAGGGATATGGGTTACCCAAGGGGCCGATGGTAAGAACACAATTTCGGGCTAGCCCCCGTGACGAAGATCAGCCTTCTTCCTCCAAATCTGTCACCTTTCTTCTAGAAAGAGCCTGAAACCTGTGACACAGTGCCTGGAGCTGTGTTTAGCAAGGACTTGGCACGTCACCGGCATATGCTCCAAGCGCTGGGGTTTTTTTGTTCCCCTATTGGTGACACAACCTATTTGGGAAGGCGCTTGAGAAGAAATAAGCTAATTACATAATTTAATAAAAGATGTGAGAGTACTGATCTAAGCACGCTGGCAGTGTTGGAGGCGCCGGGGCTGCAGAACGTGACTTGCGTTGCATGGGAGAGATTAATTGCGTCGACTCCCGGGAGACAGGTCTGCTCGAAAGGTGGTTGTGTTGGGTGCGCTGCTTGTATCGTTAAAGTTAGGCTCTGTACAAGAACTAATAAAAGCAGAAGAAAAGATTTCTAGCAGAAGGAATCAATAACTTTAAAGCATTTTAATTCAAAATTAGAAAAATGAGAACAGTTATGGGCAAGGAGAGTGTATTAATAAAGGAAAATGAGTGTTTGTTACTGCTGGTGTGAAATGAGATAATTTAAGAGAAATTCTCTAAGTGCCTTTTGTCACAGTTAATGCCTTTTGTTAGATTTCCAAGCAAAATGGAGCCTGCGACTTTCAATTTCAGGGTTCTCAGATGATCAAAATACCATTGGGCAGTCTGATCATCTCATACTTTACTGGAATGAGGTCATCAATAACTTTTGCCTGGGTGTGATTTACACAGTTGTCAGTGGCTGAATTGCCATAATACGTCTCTGCCTGGGAAAAAGGCTGCATTTGGAGGAAAAAAACCACCAGCAAACCCAAAGCAGGTGCTCTCTGGGTAGCTGGTTCACTGCTTATAATGGATATGGAAGAGTGATTACTTGTGATCCATTCAAATAGAAAGGCTCATCCTCTAAAGCTGGAGGCATGGAAGCTGTTACAAGGTCAAGCAGTGTCCTTTAAGGAGAAATAGGTGGCGAATACTGTCAGCTGCAGATAACACATCGCAATATCGTGAAAAGTACATCTGAAATTAAGATTAAAGGTGCTTGGCACTCATACAGAGAGCGGGGGAAAAAGAGAAGATAGAGGCAAAATCGGAAAAAAAAGAGGATTAGCTTTTGGTGGGTGACAAGCGATAGCTCTGTCCAGGAAGAGATTTAAGCAGCAAAGTGCTCAGTAACCTGGGGAATTATCAGAGGTTTCTGCAGCTGCTTCCAACGGCAGGGCTTCAACAGTGCAAAATTCTGTGTGTTTGAACCCCTCCCTCACCCTGTGCCCGTGTGTGTGCACATGGAAAAGTCTCTTCTGCAGCCCCATGTGACAGGCTGGGAATCTGAAAACCAGAGGCCCTGGTCATCCACACTTGCACAAGGCTGCTCTAATTTTAGATGCCCTAGTTTGCATTGAGGCAAAAAGGGACCTGACCTTCAGCGATGCTGGTAGACCTGACATACGCTGTGGGTCAGGGCGCCGAGAGCTTCTGAAAATGAAGTCCTCGTGGCTTGGCAGATGTTTTCAAGTTTCTTCTTTGGTAAATGGGGCTAGGAAGCTTTGCTGAAGGTCCTGCAAGAGAAACTGAATCTCTTGACTGGCAGATAAGAGCCAAAATTGGCATTTCTTACTATGTTGGAGAGGGTGATCCTGCCCATTTTGTCAGCCCCGCCATGCTGAGAAATGGCGGTTTGTGAAAATGCATTTTGGTTACAGCCTCTCTGAGGAGGAGGAGGACTCGACTCTTTATAAGCGTGACAGTGGCTTCACAGGTGGGAAACGTAGATTCTTGTTCCCAGCTTAGGATGATCCCAAAGGAAAAAACCTCCCTGAAGCAGAGGCCCAAGGGCTCTAATGTGCTTTTCCTTCATCTTGGGAGAAAACGCCACAGCCAAACGAAACCTATGGGCTTTTCATTCGCATCAGGCCCTTCAATGCAAACCTCATTCTTGCAAAAACTTCCAAAAGTTTTGGGGTTTATTCCGTAGTGGAAGAAAAACGCGTTTGCAGATTTCAAGCGTTTTGGGTGGTGGTGTCCTGGGGTCAGCGGTCCCCAGGACCACAGGTCTGCCTGCTTCTTCTGTGTCAAGACGCTTGCTGACACCCAATCCATCGAGTCTGTAAATACCTGGGCATGCGGGAGACCTTACTGGTGTCTGGTCCATAGCTGACCTTTCATTTTGCTAGCAGAAAATGAAGATTAACCTTGAGATCAGCAGACTACAGTGAAGATTGCACACCCATACTATAGGATAAAAATAGACACAGAAAGTGGAAAGAGGGAATATCATATCTTTTAAAGATCATCTGTGTGCTATTAATGTACCAGCGACCAGGCCTGATCCTTGTGGAAGCTTTACCCGCATGAGAAAACTGTGTATGAACTGTAACGACCTCCCAGGTATGTGTCCTTCTGGTACATACGTGGACCTTGCCTTCTCCATCTTCGCATCTGCCCAAACTAGTCTTTATCAAAGGAGCGTAGTGTTTAATCTGAGAACAAGCTACTATGGTTTTAGGTAGTCTGGTACAAAATTCTCTTTGCATTTCTTGGCACTTAGTTATTAATGAGGCATTTGTTCTGTTTGCTTAAAAACCTCCCAGCAGCTAGCACATATGCGCTATGCAAATTATTTGTGGTCTGGTTAAATACAGTTTTTCTAGGAAGGGGAATAACTGAAATGAGTAGAGGAAAAATAAGTAACATTAACCCTCTGTAGGTTGTTCCCTCATTAATGCTTTTGGTTGTTTAGCTCTTGCAGTGGAACTGAGCGTGCCGCTGTCATTAAAAGCAATTCGGGACGTCGGCTTGAACAGTCACGTACCCCTCTGCTTACTTTGGGTGGCAGCGGTCCAGAAAACTGCCAGCATCCTAATTAACACACTTTTTCAATGGACAATATTAATATTCATACTATTATACTGTAAAATGAGTAATTTGAATAGACAGAATGTCTTGCACTCTCTTGATCTCTTGTGGATTAACCTACAAAAGGCCACTGGCACTCATTCTTTCAGGCCTTAACGGGCACAAAGGCTTCTAAAACTGCATGGAGCAGAGGTGCCTCAAAATGTGTAGCGAATGCAACGCATCTGATGGGGATGTTGATGTTTTGTTAGAGCGGCGAAGGAAAACGTGAAGGAGAATGTTTGTAATAGATGAGCACCTCTGAATGATGGAGGAGTAAGGCGGCTCTCGGGGGGGTGACCGGTCCCACAACATCCATCTAAATGATGTCAGCACAGCAGCAGTGATGCAGAAGTCTCCCAGCTGGGACGGCGCTTAGAGGAAAATAGTACTGAAAGCGAGAGAGCAAATCTATGTTTGACTGGAAAACAAAAGGCTTGGAAGGGTGGTCATGTTTTATTGATGCCCACCATTAGGGGCTACTACAAGATACACTGCTGATTTTAGCAAAAGGAATGGAAGTGCGGAAAATACTGTGAAAGGAGAGATTCACCCAGAGGAAAAAGCAGAGGTGGAGCTGAAGCAGAAAACACTGTATTTAGCAAATAGGTTAAGAGGCGTGAGAGTTGGAGGATGTGTTTGGGTAAGCACCAGCTCATTTACTGATGTATCCAAATTACTCTGTTCACCTGAGGTACGTGTCTCGTATATGCACAAACCATCCTATAGCAGATATCTGCTGCCTCTTCCAAGGTTGGACTGACCTTGAGTCCTCAAGGAAGGAGAAGCTGGCTTTGGGGTCAGTATTGAGGGGAAACTCCTGCTGAAAAAAAGACTATTCTCGGCACACCTTCGGTTCAGCGTTCAGCATAGAGCAGGCTGTCAGCTGAAGGGAATGAGCTTTCCAATTGCTCCATCCTCTAAAGAGCCTTTGCTGGTGCAGATAGTGCAAAGGAAGGAAGCCCTTTCGGTAGCTGCAGGCTTGGCTGTGGTCCCTACAGGACTTGAGGTCCTACAGAGATGTTGTTCTGTCTTCAGCAGCAGAGGGGAAAGCCTACCTGATGCAGAACTGGAGCTAACAAATTGTGTTTTGACTGGCTCTGCGTAGGAACGAGATCCCATTTAACAGAGTCGGGGGATACTTTGAAGAATTGATAAAAGGGAGCTGAGTGAGAGGGCAGCTGTGGACACAGGTTGCCTGGACCCAGGATGGTTTCTGGTGGTGTAACACACAGTCTGTGCGTTTGCAGGGGCTGGCACTGGCTGTGGTCTCTTCTGGAGGATGCAACCATGTCTTAGATCTCAACAAGCAGAAGGCTTCTGAGAACAACGGCATTTTTGTAAAGAGGAAGATAACTGTGCAGTGCTGTGGGGTTCACTGTTTAAAACTGATTTAGTTTACTTTGTATGCGGGTAGCTTTGACTTCTGGATGAAAGCTTAACCATGGAAACCATAGCTACCAGTCAGAGAAGCAAGCTCTTTGTGCAGAGCCTGGCCTGACTCTGCTCTGCTGGTGGCGTTTTTGTCTCTGTGGCCTGTATAGGCTGTTGGAATGGGACAAACCTCGTTTTCTGGAGGTAGCTCATCAGCCCCTCTGCTAGCTGCTGAGATGGGGAGACAAGACTGAATCACCAGCTGACTTTAGATGCTGCCTGTCAGCTGGTGGTAAGACCCACAGCATTTGTGTGTGTCTGCCTAGGCTATGTCCATCAGATGTTCAAAGTTGGATGGCATCTGCTCTTTTCAAATACCTTCAAATACCTGTTTTTATGGTGCATTCACAACCTTCGGTACTATCCGTGAGCTCTTTCCGTAAGCTGGGACACGGTGGGTGCTACTGAAACGCTGAACGTGGATGATGCATGTGCCTTTCAAACCTTGGGACGTTCGTGCATCCAACTGCAACATCGATGGCCATGTTAGCTGTCACTTGGTCTACCATGTCCCAGTTGGAGCATGTCCCCTGCCTGCATCTTCATCAAATGTCATCCTGAGAACTGATCTCATAGCACAAAGGTTTGTGCTGAGCTATGGTGCCTGGAGAGCAACATTGAACCTGTTACCATCATCTTCTGGGTGGGCACATTCCCATAGGTGTCAGCAGGAGTGCCACAGTGGGGGGACACTTAGTCTTCCTGGCTCTGTGACCTCTGTTTAATATTTTTTTAAAAAATAAATCAATAATAATTCAGGTGAAAGGGGAAGGAAAAAGAACGTCTTCAGCCCGTGCCAGAGGTTACTTGAGTCCCTGCCCAAAGGAACCCACCGATGAGACTGGAGACGTCCCATTAGCTGGGAGCAAATGGGAAAATTAAGAGGCTTTTAGAGCCCGAGTCAGTGTCATGAATCAGGCGCTGAAAACCTGCTTTGTTATTGCAGCTTTAGGAGAACTAGCAAATCTCCTTCAAGGAGTTTCAGGGGTTGAATGAGTGGAGAATAAAAGTCCCCATCCCCCAGTCTTCTCTGCTGTGTCCGTGGGGGGCTGGCCGGGGCTGGGGCTGGCGGGCTCGGCTCCCCCGTCAGCCCCGACTTTCGCTCTCCGCAGCTCCCTCCCTTGAGCAGGAGATATTTTGGCTAGCAATGAAACAGCCAGTGAGTCAAGAAAGGAGGAGGGAAAAAAAAAACAAAGGAGAGAGGAGTAATAATAAAAATAATACTGAAGCCAGTTAGAAGGGGAGGGAAGCGGGCAGCGAGTGGTGCAGAGCTGTGACTCACCGGCAGCTCCGCTCCCGACGCGTGCCGAGCCAAGCGACCGCAATGCTGCAGCATCTCCGCTGACGGGCTTGGCAGCTTCCCGGCAGCGGGGCCGGCGGGCAGCGCTCCCTTCCCCGTCCCCTTCGTCCCTCCTCTGCTCTCATTTCCAGCCCGGTGTCTCCCGCCCGCGGCGCGGGCACCGCAGGTCTGGCTGTAGGCAGTGTCCGGATCGGCCCCTGCTTCCGCACCAGGGTTGTCCTTCGCTCGGGCCGCAGACAGCGGTGAGATCGAGGAACGGTAGTTGCGGCGCTGGAGCGAGGTGCCCGGTGCTGGGTGGCACGGATACCCTCCTGCTGGGGTCACGCACGCGATAAGCTGAGCCGAGCTCCCTCGCCGCTTCTTCCATCTGCCCGCGTCTTTGCTGCCAGAGTTCATAGAAATTCCGAGTTCTGCTTTCTTGCCGACGCTTGCTGTCCTTATGCGTCCTCCTCTTGTGAAGTGCTTTCATTTTAATTGACTATTTTTTTTGGAACTTTTGGAAAAAGTCCCGAAGAAGGCCTTAAAATAGAGAAATCACGTAGGTTTAAATCTATTTTTGAGGAAGGCTGGGAAAGTATCCTGCAGCCTGCTCCGTGACCTTTCCGTGTCTCCTAGGAGGCCGATAGCAACTTAGTTTTGAATAATCCCCAAATTGCATTCTGAACATGTGAAAAATGCTCATTTGTATAGCGCTGTGTTTTCCTTCAAGGTGACAGAAGCAAGTTAAGCTGCAGTGTACTGACTGTTGGCGAGCCAGGGCTGATGCCGGGCGGGTGTTTGTGTCCATCAGAATACCAAGGCGCAGAGCATCATTTTTTATTTTTATTTGATCTTCCTTCTGAGAAGGCTAGGGTTAGCCAGGCCGGGCTTGAAGGTCGGTCTCAGCTCCGCCTAAAAGCTCAGCGGAGCATTTTATGCAGTTGAGCTTTAGAGGGTTTATTGCTTCATTCTCTAGGCTCAGCCCAGAAATCATTTTCCCCGTTTTTGCAGGAAGGACGTTTTCTTCCAGATCCTTTGCTTTGGTGTTGTGGGAAGGAAACTCTTCTGGTGCAAAATATTCAAATGATGGCTTCCTGGTAGAAAAACTTAACTTTCTTTTTCTTTTTCTTTTTTCTTCTTTTCTTCTTTTCTTTTTTTCTCCTTTCCTTTTTTTTTCCCCTTTCCCTTTTCTCCCCCTTGTCCCAGAACGTGTATATAATGCGATACCTGCCTGGGAAACAGGCACTATTTTTGAGCTTTGCTTCCCGTTCTGGGGTTTTACTTTGTACTGTGTCCTGCAGCGGGAGCTGCTGCTGTTCCATCTAGCTCTCCTCACTCCGCACGAAGACAGTTAATGAGAGGTCTTCCAGGGCTTCCCTGTCTCCACCAAATGCCTTTTCCTGCCTCCGCGCCCTGGCCCGAGGTTAAGCATCTCCGCTCCTGGAGGAGCGCGGGAGCGCCCTTTGCGGGAGCGGCTAATTGGCAGCGGCTGCGGAGGTGACGGTGCCCTTGTCTGTCAGCCGGAGCGAAGCTGTTAGCCAGCGGCGTGAGAGCGCAGAAATGAGCCCTTTATTTTCTAATTACTGTTATTTTGGCGGATTCTTCGGAAGGGCCTGTAACCGATCTCTGTCGCCGTGACGTTGGCGAGCGGTGGCTCGCTCCATCTTCGGCTGCAGAGCTGCGGTGTCCCAGTACGGTGTTCACAGCCTTTATCAAAATGCTGTTTCTCGCTAATTTTGTGTAATGCTGTTGGAGGTACTTGAAGCTGGGACTGAGCAGACAGTGAGGACTGCACTGGAGGGATCCGTGTGTTCATCCATCCTTCCCTGCCCCGCAGGATCCCTGGGCAGCGCAGGGAATGGGGATGCTACTCTGGAATAGCTACCCTGATGTGAGGGCTGGCCTGTGATAAACATCAGAACGCCTCTTATTTTGGACAGAATGAGGTATCTGGATGCAAAGCAAACAACTTTGGTGGTTAACTGGAGCTCCCCATAGTTTTACAAACTCTGGGCTGTGTGAAGGTGAGGCAGTGGGCTCGCTTGGTGTTACAGTGAGGAAGGGAGATCACCTCTGTGGTTATTTAATGACGGCTGGCTCAGCGTCACCCACGTTAGTTCCCAATACACTTATTCAGATGCTCAGCCCGAGCGTATGAACAGCCCCGTTCAAATCCAGGGGGGCTGTTTGGGTGTCTAAGGGTGAGTACTGGGGAGGTGTTTTGTGCCTCGGAGCCTGATCCAAACGAACCGCCGTCCCCTTTATTTTATTGGCCTGACGTGGTCAGGAGATGAAATTATTTATGTTTTTCTCCCCTGAGACTGTATGGGTACATAAGCCAGGGACAGACAGGTGTGCAGGTGCCACGGAGAAGGAAGCCGCCTCCTTCAGCGCCGAGGGGACCCTGCGACGCAGAGGGGAGGGGATGCTCAAGTCAAAATGGGGAATTATTTTCTGTAGCATTTTATCTGAGATCCAGTCCCAGTTACTGCTACAGGACTAGTGGAGTGTGGTGAAGAGCTAAGATACAGTGGATTATTTCAAATCCTTTTTTTTTCTCTGAAGTCAGAAAAAAAACTAAGTCATTTTTAAGCTGTCAGGGCTGTATGAATTATCATGGAGCGAGAGGGTGGGAGGGAGCACTATGTGGAAACCCCAAGGGGTTTGCCACTGCCAGGGTGGTGTTACAGGGGCCCTGGCCTCGCGCCCCGGGGTCTCGTCCTGGCCCGTCAGAGCAAACGGGCAGCGACGTCGTCGTTCCTTCGTCGGGCAGGCAGGGATCCGTGGCGGCAGCTGAGTCATGGCCGCAGCGAGGGGATGCTTGGGAAGTGGGGACCGTCGCCCTGGTCCCCCCCCGGAGCATCCCTGCCCGTCCCGCAGGGTTTCAGGTGGGACCCAGCAGGGGTTTGAGGGTGGTGGTGGTGTTACCTCCAGCAATTAAGACTTTCTTCATTCCCACCTTCTCTCAGTTCTGAAGCAGCATTTGCATTCGTATCCATTTTTTCCTCTGGCTGCTGTGAGATTTGCGCTGGCGGGACCTTTTTTGGCGAATGCCTCTGACAGAAATGTGTTTTCTTATCCCTTGAAGCTGAAAGCCATAAAGAAAAGAATGACTTTAATGAACAGACCTTGCCGAATCACCACCTTGAAGCTCTAGCCGCTCATGTGAATCAAAACCTGCCAGAAGTAGGTCATATAGTAAAAATGAATTAGGTTTACTTCACATTTTATTGACTCTGCCAGTTTTTCATTCATAGAGGCTTATAGCTAGGGATGTATCTTGTCTTTTTACCGCTAGGCTGAGGTAAAGGGGGAAAACACTGTTCTTTACTCCCTCCCTTTTAGCTTTCATGTTTGGGGTGGTCAAATATATGGTGGATGTCCTTTCTCTTTTCCCTGTTTATTTATTCTTCTAGTCTCCTAAGTGCTTAAGTAAGTGATGATCAAACTCTCAGGGCAAGTTCACAGGTGAGAATTCAGCCAAAAGGTCCCAGAATTTTTTGCAGTTCTTCTTAAAACTTCCATGAAGTGTTGGTGTGGTGGTGCGGTGCCTCTCTGCAGGCAGGTGGATTACATTGCATCTCCTCCTCAGTGCTCTGCTGAACCAGGGAAACACACTTGGACCAAGGATTTTTGGGGTCTCCAACCACGTTTAGCCTGCTGTAATGTTGAGAAGATGCTGGGTGGCTGCACGGAGGTGGGCTGTGGGGGGCATTCACAGGTCTAGAGGTTGCCCAGTTTTTTCAAAAGGAAGATTTTTCTTGTCACCGCTGTTTTGTATGATTCACTTTAATTATCTGGGAAGGAGTGTAAATGAAAATCATCATAGATGCTTGTTCTATGGAGCTGCAGGTTGGATTCTGCTGCATGCGAGGGACCCAACTGCGCAGCTGCATTTGTCAATGTTTTATCACCAGTGTAGCAGCCTGTTGCAATCCTGGGAGGTAACCTGGAGTTTTTAATTCATACTGCGTTGCATTTATTATGCTATCGCTAATTTAGCCCCTGTTTGGTTTGGCAATGTGGAGCCGCAGCAGCAACGTGCCACTTCCCAGAAACCTCTGTGGACAGGGCAGGGGTGGAGACGGGGGTTTCGGGCACTGAGTAGCCGAGTATTTGGGAACGTTAGGAGCAACACTGTTAATTTTGCTAAAATGTGGGAGTTTTAAGCCCAATCTGGCAGAGTTTTCAGCTGAGTGCTGTCACTGCCCCTGTACTGGCTGGGTGCAGGCTTGGTGTGGGAGGTGTGTGCCTGGCGGGTTCCAGATAAGCTCCGTGCCCTCTGTTTCATAGTTGTGTGATCAGATGAATTGTCTTTTGTTTGTAAGTCAAATGTAAGTCAGTGTGGCTGGCTTACGGCAGAGCAGACCACGGCCAGTGGGTAATGCGGGTGGGATAACCACGTACAAGTGTGACTGCGGGACCCACAGATGAGTTGCTGTAGGTCAGGCACCGTTGGGATTAATTCAGAAGGACCCTACAAGGCCAGTTGGCATGTACATAAAATAGCAAATGCATAAAACAGAAAAATCCTGGAAACTTCCAGATCTGGTGTTTCCAAATGATCCAGCACCGACCCCTGGATTTCCACATCTGGGGAGTTTGAACCATGTTCCCACAGTTGTGCACAGAGAAGAGAGGGACAGGAGTCAGGATGGAAAAGGGGGATGCAGGAGACAGGATTTTCAGCATCCGAGCGCCAGAGCCATGACTATTGAGCTTTGTTAGCATATATTACGGGTTAGATACTTGAACTCCGGATGAACTGGTTGGGTTCCTCCCTAGACAGTCCAACTGGTCCAGTCCCTGTCCTTCCTGCCATGGGACTCTTGCTCCGCAGACGTGACTGGGTGGGAACACTTATGGACCAAGGCAGGAGGCCTTGCGAGACTCTTCAGTGGAAGTTACTTAAATCGGAGTGTCTTTGGCATGCACTGAGAGGGGGAGTGAAAACCACAGGACAGTAATAAATTCTTCAAGAGACTTCGCCAGCATTCAAGACGACATGCAATACATCTTGGAGAACGTAAGGGATGGGTTTGAACAGCTAAGGCTGGTGCTGAGCAAGGAGCAGCAAGGAGAATAACTCTGTGCTTGACACCTGTCACCGGTAGGGCTTGGGACTGACCATTTCTATCCCTTTTAGAAGGCTGTAATTTGTTTCCATATTTTAAGGATGATGATGGAGGGCTTTAGTGACGTGGTGGATGTTGTAACCCTGAGATCCTGCAGTGGGGATGAGGTCAGGTTGGTCTCAGCCTGCAGTGCTGGTGTGGTGGCGGAGTGCCAACTGGGTCTTTTAACTTTTTAGTGCACTAGCTAGGATTTAGGAATGGAAACAAGGGGATGCAGCCGCATATGTTTGTTTGACTGTTTGGTTATTGCTTGCAGCAGGTTCTTTTGACATTACTTGGTGCATACAGGGAGGATGGGAAACAAAAGGGAACCAAAGGCCAGGAGCGAGGGCCATTGTGCTGGGTGGTGTCTCTCCGCCATCCTGCAGCTGGGGAGCTCGCCGCATAAAGCGTGAAGGTGTGAGGGCTCACCTACGTGCCTGTCCCCCCAGGCTGGGCAGCAGGATGGCATCCCGTGGGTTGGCGGAGAGGGGATGGTCCTCCCCCCAGCCTCGTCCCTGGCGGCTCTCCGGCAGTGGGGCTCCCTCCTTGTGAAATAGTTTTCTGACTTTGTGAAATCCTGGATTTCGGGGCGTTCAGATCTCCCTTTGTCTTCTGGCAGAAGACACCCGTTAATTTCTGCGGCATGGGCACAGCTGCAGGTTGGGCACCTTATTGAGATTGAACTTTTAATTATGGTGTAAAGCCTTTAAGCATCAGCGGTTCTGCTGCTCCTCTATCTCCTGCTGGTGATTAATTGCTCTCCCTTAAAATTGGTGTGCTTTATTTCCTGTTAGACTTTGTCCATCTGCACTTTGTAGTTGTTGGATCTTGCAGTCTCCGTCTGCCATGCCTGGTATTGTGATTTCTCTTGATGTTTGTGCTGGAGTTAAACAGTCTGGTCTCAGCTTTAGCAAGAAGCTGGGAAGGAGAGGACAGAGAGGAGGCAGACGCGTTGCGGCGGTGGCATCCCATGGCTTTGTGCACGTGGTGTTCTTCATCTGAAAGACTTTTTGTGTAAGGGAGACACATAGTAACACACAGCACTGACATTTTTGTCTGGAGTTTAGGATTTCTGTCATGGCTAATGGCAAAACTGTGAATGAGGGCAGCTTCTCTAACGATGGATGGTTTTTTCCCCTGCCTTCCTATCTCTTCTGCCTGCTGTAGATGGTACATACTTTAAGGGGGTGAAAAATCCCTACAGATAAATTAGGATTTGTTTTGCAACCTTCTGTCTGCAATTATAGCTAACTGCTTTGATCTCAGCCGAAGACCTTTATCCAATGACAGAATATAAATCTTCTCTACCCGTGGTTTCATAGTTTAAAGAAACAAAGCCAGAAACTGGGTACTAAGAGAGAGTCCCCACTGGTACCCCTGTACCAGGCTGCCTGGAAAGGGCGCAGCAGAATGTACAATTAGCCTCTGTCCTTTTAATTACTGCTGGAGAATCCACACATTACCTAAAATCACAGCTTGAAAAAACTAAACTATTTAATCTTGCATAATACAATGTGACATACAGAAGGAGGCCTGTAAGCAAGTCACTATTCTGCTCCAGAAAAGGCCTTCATTGACTATAATGTGAATAATAAATCTTTCATTTTCTCTAAGAAACAGTAATTACAAAATCTTCAGCTGCGACGGGTATCTCCCGCTGACAATAAATGTCTGTCCTTCAGCACATCATCAGCATCTTGGTGATGGATGCTGGTGTGGACTACACTGTAGAGATAATATAAAATACTGTCTGTAGTACATACTGACAGCCTTTTTTTTTTTTTAAATAATAAAAAAAGCCTTGTGAGTACAGATTGGGATGGTGCTCCGTGTATCCAGGAACACGTCTTGTTTGTCACACTTTCTTTTTTTAACAGTTCCAGGATATTTTTGCTGTCTGGCTCTTGGTTACTAGCAAGGAGCTCCAAGGAGATAAGCTCCGCTCTTTGGTAGGCAGGAAGCTGCCTCAGCAGTTGCGGCAGAGAGGGGTGACCTCTTTCGCTGCTTCACTGGCAAAATCGAAGCGGAAAACCAAGTGGATCAATGGGAACTGTAATCCAGTTTTGCAGCATGGAACTGGGTCACGGGGAAGTGCGGGCAGGCGGGTCGGAGGCTTCACTGCTGCCTGCTACGGGGATCCCGCCTGTGGGTTCAGCTCCAGCGCCAGCTCAAGGTCATGTTTGACTGCCGTTCCCTTTCAGCCCTGATGGGCACTGAGTGTCCTGCAGCGGGGATTGGTACGTGCAGCAGATGAGGACATCAAAAAGGATTTGTCTTCATTATACATCTTCATTAAGGCTCACGCGAATGTCGCTAGAAGGCAAACGTGAAGTCTGTCTGGCAGAGGACCTGCAGCTGGAGGCTTCAGCTCTGCTACCCAGGTCACCCCCAGGGTGGTGGCTCTGCCGCATGTTGGCGTGGGTTTGGTTGCTGGTTAGGAGAGATCGCGACTCCAGATGCCATGGACGTAGCAGGACAACTGAGAAGCAGCTGAGTGTCAGGGAATCATCCCGGTGTGACTGCCTGTTTGTAACAGCAACCGAGAGCTGAGCTTCTCTGGGCGCCGTAAAGTGCTTCCACTACTGGGTGTCTGCAGCTTTAACACACAACGTTGGATGGGGCTTTTTTTTAATCGCTCTTACTCATGTGGTCTGTGTCCAGGCGGCGAGCCGTGCTGGGCACTGGGGAGGATCCCCTCCCTCCCTCCTTGGGAGGCAGCACTTCTCCCATGGCGCTGCTTGACACTTCCAAAAGTTGTCTTCAGGGTTAGTTCCTGGTAGGGACCGTTGTGGTGAGCTGGTCTTGAGCAGAAATGGAAAAATAATTGTGACAAGGTCTGGATGAAAAAAGAAATGTTGCCAAAACCTTGCAAAGTGCAGCTTTTGAAAATACACTCCTTCGCCACCAGGCTTCAGCCCCACCTCCAAACCACCCACATACACCGGTGGCGGGCTGGCTGTACAACTGGATTCCTCTTTGTGGAAGGAAACAAAAAAGAGTATTTCTGGACTCAGAATGCTTCTGATCTTTAACTCCTGAATGTACGTGTCTCTGAGGTGAACATATAACCAGCAAAGATTCACAGAGAACTTCATCTTTCAAATACTCTGCTTAGGAAGAGCTGTGCAGCTGCGAATCCCTCTTGGATGCTCAGCTGGGTACCCCGGAGAACAGGGGCCTCTGTGGTGGGGGTGTTTCAGATGGGCAGATAGGGGCTGGCCTTGGTGAGTGCTTGTCTGAGCAGGACTCTGGATTTAACTCTGAGAAAGATAAAAGGATAAAGAGATGGAGCTAGATGGACTCTGCTTTTTTTTTTTTAATTCTCAAAGTGGTTCGTAAGAAAAGATTTCTTGAAAGGAGTTGAAACCCTAGTCACGTGGCCGCAGATCTGAATTTACTCACAATTCTGAGATTATTTTTCTTTTAAAATTTATGTTATAGCTTAACATTTCATAATCCCACAGGAGTTTGGTGGCAGTGGAGAGGCTCAGGTAGATCTGATTCTCTTGTAGTCCCATTAATTACAGAGCCTCTTTGAATCGCCTAGAATTTGGAGCAAATCAGGGTCAGAGGATCAGGTTATTGCCTGCTTTGGCTGTCATGTCATAGCACAGACTTTTTCCGCTCAGGGTTCATGTGCTTGAGACTTGAAACCATCTCAGTAAACGCTGGGAGATGTGTGAGCCTCCGTCAGTGCTGCTGAGGGCTTTGGTGGAGTCTTACCTGTGGTTCTGTAACGTTTGAAACGATTGCAGTCGGGCAAGCGGGTGCTGTGCCTTGACCCTGGGATTTTCTCCCTTCTCCTGCCTCTCTTCCAGGCTGCTCTTAAAAATCCGTGCAGCAGGCACCCCAGGAACGTGATACTGGTTTGACGAGAGCATCAAAATAGGGAAATACCCAACTTTTGTCTTTAGTGGTAGCTGCATTTCTTCCTTCCCTCTCCTCTTGTAATGTATAGTTTCTCTGTTTTTTTTCTTTTTTTTTCTCTTTTCTTTATTTATTTTTCTCTTTCCTTAGCTGAAATTGCCCCAGTTACAGCTGTCAGATTTCTAGCTTTGCAGTGCTCTGATTTGGCAGCCCTGTTGCCTCGTAAAACTTACAGGCAAGCGATGACGTTTAACTTGCAGCATCCTCTGGTTGCTCTAGACTGTCACAACAAGATTAGAGTAATTTGTGTGAAAGTAGAAAACCCAACTGTCTTCCAGGAGGAAAGGTGTACGGAACATGAAGATAGAGCAGGTTTTGCTGGAGAGCCAGAGCTCTTCTAGTTGGATGCCTCTGTTTAAGCCACGTCAAGCGTACGCTGTGTCTTCCAGTATTAGTGGTGGCTTCGTGGTGCTCTGTGTCCATCATCTGGTTGTCTTCTGGAGGTGGAGTCAACTGGGCACCATTTAATTACTGCTGGTTTAAATCCCAGGTTGAGCCGTATTGTTCCTCGGAAATGAGCGGAAATAATGTGCTGAGATGACTGCCTAAAAAATTCACTCTTGGAGGAGCATGCTTTGTGTGCTCTCTGAAGCGGTGATGAGGAAGGAAGTAGGATGCTTCTCCTACACAGCAGCACATTGAAAACCATCTCCACTTCTCTTTCAGTGATAGGAACAAATCTTGCAGGCCGTCTGAATGTTCTGCTACCTCGTGTCTGGTGACTGATGTGGTCCGTTTCGTATTATCTAGTGTTTGTCTTCCTGTCTGGAGCAAAAACTGGCCTTGCCTTTGCGGCTGGTGACAGAGGAGCTCCTGGCATTTCCTGAGATGACTCATCTCTTGCCATGTTGATGCATTTGGGATGACTTTGGGCTCTGTGGTGGTTTGGTAATTAACTGGGCATTTTTCTGAGTGGGCTTTCAGTAGTGACTCCTCGTGACTTTTCTTGCTGTTTAAGTCAATTGAACTGCGGCGATGAGAGACTTTGTGGAAAAGGGAGCTTTTGGGTTTTCCTTGCTGCAGGATTAGTCAGGTAACGCCCAGTGGGTTCCAGCCTGAAAAGGGGCAGATGTATGTGGTTAAAGCACAGGAGTAAGATTCAAGAGCTGAATGTTCTATGGAGCCACGTGTTTTTGGTATGACCTGGGCCGTTGACCTTTCTGTGCCTCCCTTGGCTCATCGGAACTGTCAGCCCAACGGGGACATTGCTCACTTTATTACATTTCTTGGGTAATTGATGCCAAAACCGCATTTTCTAGTCTGTCCTGCTGTCTCCCCAGGGAGCTGCTGAACAGGCTTGTCAGCCTTGCGAAGCTCTAGGTGGGCCCCTGGTGCAGTACTAAGGTCTGGCCGAGAAAGGGGTCGTGGGGGACCCGGGTCCTCAGCAGCTGGAGGGATCCACGAGCATCAGTCCCTGCAGATGTGCGTCGGTGCAGAGCAGTGTGCCTGCAGCTGAGGAGGAGCTCCACAGCCTTCACGGCGATGTCCACAGCTCTGAGCGCTGGCTGTGGGTCCACATTTCAGTAGCGCTTGGGGGAGATCACGTCTCCTATGAAGAAGTCTCAGTCGTGGACCCATTTTTGCCCATGCAGATGGAAGGGTCAAGTCTGGCGAGTGAGTGTGCTTGTTCCTGGGAGGGAGCAGAGGTGAATTGCTGCTGTGAATTTACGGCACGTGCCCCACTGTAGGAGCAGGTTGTAAAACCTGGGTAGCGTGGCGGTTTGTTGTAGTCTTCTGCTCTTCTGTGAGCCGCGTAAAGGAGCGGGTGGGTCTGTGATAAAACACCTTGATCTACGTACTGATGTTGCACTAATTACAATATGTAATTCTCTATTAAGGAGCATATTACTCAGCTCACAGCGGCCCCACAGGGAGGGCGCAGGAGAGGATGAGCGAGCAATAGATGACTGCGGTAGGAGTGAATTTAGCTGGAGGTGGTCTGTGAAGCATCGGTTAAAAATATACCAATGTGGACAGGAAACCTTTGCACTGGTTTGAAATGAAGTGGAAGGAGTGGGGTCAGAGCTGCCCGCATGCCTCCCGCAGTTTGTGGCGTACGTGTGTCACCAGACTGGGTCCTGCTCTGTTCGTACCTGTCGGCACCGCGGGCGTTTTTCTGTAAGAAAGAGTCCTTTTTCAGCGTGGCTTTGCTGTTTTTCTGAATGAATTGCCATGATCTTTGCAGAATGACTTTTGTGCAGGTGGTTTGATGTCAACTGTGGCTGTGCCGTTATAAAAAAGCTGTGATTTTATGGAGGCTGGAGTTCATGGAAATAATACTAAAGTTTTATTTATTGTTAATACATGAAAACCCACCCTGAAGATGAAAACTCGTCTTACAAACCGCTCTTAAAATTATACCCACGTGGTGTTTGAAACATTCTGCTTGACCCTTTTAATTAACGACTAAACTTTGAGGCATCTGCTTTGCATCCCTCCCCTGATCCCCCCTTTGCTTCCTTGGCTGTTTGCTTAAAACACATTCCCTCTGTTGGGATGAACCGCTGAATTCTGCTGCTCCTTCCTCTCCCAAATGTCCAGGAGTGCATTATTTTCTGGAGAGAGCATATGTCATAGTATGCTTTTGTTGCAGAAGCAGCAGGACTGCTGCTCCCTTTTCCTTGGTGAGCAGCAAAACCCAATAGGTACCGTGCCTGGACCTACGGGTGGATTCAGCCATGGACAGACGCAGCGTTACCCAAAACACCTCGGCTATTACATGTCCTGCTCTCCTGCTTTTGCTGCCAAACTGGTTGCTTTTGGGCCAGGGAGAACCGATGGTGACCTCAGAGGGGACCATCATAGCGTTGTAGTGCTCCTGTTGTGCCAAAAGCATCCTCCTCTTTGGTAAGCATCGTTCTTTGTGGTTTTTTTCCCTTCTTTTCTGTAACTGTAGGGTTGTCAGTAGCCTTGTACATTGTGGTGCTTCTCCAAGTGCTGTCAGCATTGCTGCGACGGGGTCCTCGCTGTCAGCGGTTGGAAGGCAGTCAAAGGCTTTGATGTGTCAGGTCAGCTGAGCTCAGCGTAGTGTTAGGGCTCGTTTGTGCTACCTAAATAAACAGCATTTTACCCAGTCAGCTTTGCTTGTCCTGCCTGCTTTTGGAACAGCTAGGGACGGTGTCTCTGAGAGCAAAAAGGCAGCAGCGGCGTGAAGAGATGAATGACTTCCCTGATAGACGGGTGACCATCGCAGAAGGACCTGGTGGTGGACCCTGCGCGTTGCTGGTGCCCGAAGTGCGAAATGACAAAGTGTGCAAGTGACAAAGCCCTGTCTGTGGTGTTTTCCTGTCCTTCATCTCCTAATGCCTGTTGTTGTATTAATACATCGAGGTTCAAACAAGAACCTCCTATAAGAGTGAATCCGTTTTCTCTTGTGAGCGTTGTGCATACAGACTAATTAGCTGTAGGAGTCGGGGAGCAAACTGCCGTAAGGAAAAATTTTCTCTAATGAACCACCATGTTCTCACCCACTGTTGCGGAGAGAATCCCAGAGTGTGTTCAGCTGTGTATTTGCAAGAAATAGATGGGCAGAAGGGACCGTAAGTGGGATGGGTGCTCTTACGCAGACACCAGAGGAGAGAGGAGTCTCGCACTTGCTGTTCAGAGAAGCAGGATGCACCTGTATTACAGCAGCAAATTGAAAACTCGTAGGTAGAAGATTAGGTTTACCAGCCTGGAGAATGCCTCCTGGAATTCAGGTACAGTCGTGCTCATAATGGAGCATTAAAAATTGATAGTTCTTGGTTTTATTGAAAGTCTGAATTTACAGCTAGTTACCAGAGTGCACTGGTGACTTGAGGAGGTGGAGGGTCACCGTGGTGGCTGGTAGAGCATCCACCAGCATCTCCGTACTGCGGTGGTTTGTGCACGGCGTTTGCAGAGCAGTGNNGCGGGGGGGGGGGGGGGGCTACTATTGCCTTTTGGCTGGAGGTCTCCATCCCTCAGCAAGGAGGGATGACTTCTTAAATGAGCTACTGACAGTAAAATTCCATTTTTTGAGTTTTGACCTCTAATTCATCACGTTGTGTACCGTGCAGGGTGCTTCCCATACAGCTGAACCTCTCAGCTTTGCTTGGCATCTTCATCACTCGTGTGTGAGGCTGTTTCAAGAGCCTTTGACCTGGAGCTGCCATGAGGGGCTTTCTGAGGTGCAGCATCCAAACATGGGGCCAGGATCCCGCTTGAGGAGAGCCTCGCTCCTAACCGAGGGGACTTCACAAGCCAGTGTACCTTTGGAAGTACGATTTTGTTGGTCCTCCGTGCTTGTCTTCTGTAGACAATTCAAAATGAAGAGCAGCAAGCATGGCTTTAACCAGGTCTCTGCCGATGATACCATGACCTCTTGGTGGTGGTGTGGCATGCAGGAGCCTTTGGGGCTGCTGTGTAGCTGTGGAACAGTATCCTGTTGCATTTGGCTTTTTGCATGCCCCATTCAAAGATACCATCCCCACTCCAAAAGACTTGAAAATAGGAAAAACAACCATCCCCACATCTGAACTGGGTTACCAAATGACATCCCCACCATCAGGCCCAGAGAGCGGGTGAATCAGGACAGCTGGGCAAACATCTCTTTTCTGCACCATCGGTGCCATGGGATGTGGTGCACGTTCACCTGTGGAGGATGGCCAACCACCGGGAAGCAAAGAGATCTCCACGTCACGCCAAGCATCGTGACCTTCTGCTGGCAGCGCTGGCTGGCCACCGGCCCCGGTTCAAGCTGCTGGTGTTTCCCAGGCAGGGCTGGAGGTGGGAGCGGCGGAGCTGACCGGGCACGCCGCATGCCTGCACTCAGCACAGATCATCCTGACCGCTCGCTTTGGAGGGTTTATTATTTTTAGACGAAGCAGGAGATAGGAATGTGCTGAGCCAGCTCCTGAGACCCGCCGAAAAAGGAACATCTTGCAGGAGTTATTTTAACTTCCAGCTCTGTCTCGACACAAGAGCGATCTACCTGGAGCTGATAAGTGATACTGCGCAGGGTCAATAAGGCTTTTGTAGCACATCTATAAGTTATGAAAAACATTTCATGGCTATTAGAGGAAATCTGTCAGGGCAAGTGTCAGGCTTAAAAAATAAAGCAGGCGTTTTACAACCAGGAAAATCTAAATACTAGATTTTTAGTGCTACTACTAAGTAAGCCTAAGGTGCTTCTCATTGCGTGGGGACAAACTGTGGCAGCTGTGTTTGCACTGGGAGTTTAGTGCTCGGTGCGTGGCTGGAAGGCGCTCAGCCCTCGGAATGGAGCAGTGGAAAAAGCCTGGTGCCAGGACAGGCAGAGCTGCTGGCTCCTAGTTCCTGGGGTTGGGTTGGGTTGGTTGGTGTTTTTCATCTGTGCTTCCCTCGGCTTCCTGAGTTAAACCCATGAGTAGTTTCAGGAGTCATTTGGTGATGCTTTTCAGCTTCCTGAGACCTGGCGACGCTTCGGAGTGGCCCTGGGTACGACTGAGCGGTGGGACCTCTCAGAGGACAGGCAGGCAGCGGGTGTTTGCTGCCTGCCCTGCCGCGCGCGGCTGTGCTGCAGCCCAGAGCAGCACGTGTGACGCGAGGAATGCGCAGTGTCCCCAGCGAGCAGGGCTGGGCATGACGCGCACCTTCAAATATGCTCTTTTATTCTTGGCCCTTGCAACCAGAAGATCGACTCCTGACTTATAGGGTAAAGACAAACACCAGCAGCACACCCTGGAGTTATCTTCCCTGACATGATTGCTGTGATGAAGTCCCTCACAAGGGTGTTAGCACACCGTTTTGCTCCAGTATAAGGACCGTAATAGAGGGCTGAGGAGCAATGCGGCGTTTTTGTGTTGCACAGTGAGCTTAATGGGGATAACTCACTTTTCCCGCAGGCTGGTAAGTTGCATTAAAAGTTTTCAAGACCTGCAAAATTAGGCAGAAATAAATTTAAAACGATTGGAGTAGCGGGAGCTTTTCTGTGTAAAACTTGTTGTATACTTAATAAGCAAAGCGTTTGGAAGGAGTGGTCGGTGCAGCCGTGACGAGCTAGGGGCAGGAGAGCCAGGGTTGTAGCCAGAGGTAAGGCCTTCTGTTAGAACAGCTGGCGGAGCTGCAGGAGCTTTAGGCACACTCAGTCTTTTCCTCAGTCTGGAAAAAGACGATGAAAATACTTTAAGCAGACTGCTGACCACAGTCGGTGGGATTAAACCGGTGTCCCAGGGCAGGGATGCAGATAGAGTGGGAAAGGCTGGTCCGTCTCCCCGCAGGATGGGTGGGATTTGTCTACCTCTGTAAGGAGATCTGAGATCCGTGGGTCAGCGCTGATGTGAACCCCCTGAGATCAACTGGAAAGCGTTAGTGGTCTCTTGGGTTTGGGGACAAAGTGTGGGCAGCCTTATTTATGTCCCTGTCCGGCTGTTCCCACAGAAGAGAACTCGCAGGTGTCCCTGGGAGGGGGAGAGCTGGCTCAGCGAGCGTAGCTTTCTCCTTGGCTATCAGTGCTTTGCTTCCATGAGTGAGTGTTTTCTGCCAGAAAAATGTTCCCAGCTATTTTTTTATTTTATTTTTTTCCCCACTGGCTTTATGGAAACACTGTGCCTTTCTTCTCCTGGCGACCCAGCTGGTGCCTGCCCTTCCCCTGCATACCAAGTCCTCCCTTCGTCACTGATAGGGGCTGCTCCAACGCTCTTGGTCAAAACTGGTTTGCATTAGGGAAAAAAAACCACAAACGAACAAAACACTTTTATGCAAATTAAGCTTGTCAATGGAGAGACTTGACTTTGTTTTCATGTAGTTTCTTGGAATGGAGGGTGGGGAGCAGGCGTGTGCAGCCGAAACCCAGAGCCCATGGGTGCCACCCTGGTGGGACATGTCCCTGAGCCCCCCTGGGGAGAATGGGTGCCTGGCCCCTGACTCCCCGCAGCACCCTGCCCGTGCTTCCAGAGTAAAATATTCAGAATATTTTCAGTGAAATATTCCAGGATTTAAATTTTTTGAGGAAATTAGTCTGCAGGCAAGCTTGGGGATTTTTTGTTTTGTTTTTATGTTGTTGTTTTTTTGGTTTTGTTTTTTTTTTTTTAGAGCCACCTTTACTCGGTGTCAGCCTGGAACTGAGCATGAAAGCAATGATATACTTTTTAGATTAATTTCCTTAAGAGACGAAGCTGCTGCAACTTGCACGGCTATCAGTGAGACTCCTCCTCTGTCTCCAGGTCAGGGAGATCTCCAGCTTCCTGGCTAATCCCAACCAGATTTGAGAAAAGAGCAGAGAGGTCTCCACAGTAGATTTCCCAAGGACAGGTAATCAGAATAAATGAGAGACCTTCAATGGTGCTGAGGGAACAGCTGCAGACACTAAAGTCAATTCAGTTATTGAACATCAAAGAAATGATATTTATGAGTGGTAGAAAAAGCAGTTTCGCAAACGCTGGGGTTTGTTTCTCTTCACGTTTTTAATGAACAGAATCACTCGTTTATGAAAGATGCTTGAGGGACCCTGCGTGTGCCACTTACTTAACGGCTTGTTGTGAGCCTTGATGGGAAAGTGACCTAGTTCAAGTCCCCGGAGGCTACTGCAATAAAAATGATTATGAAAAAAAAAATACTTTTATCACCATATGGCATTTTCAGGCATCGCACACATACATAGTCTGCGACGGTTTTGTCCAGAAATGGTGAGCGTTCTCTTAAATAAATCTCTCCAGCAAAGGCAGAAGAGGAGGGGTTGCCGTTATTAGCATTCTTCCCCGCGAACGGGCTGCAAAACCCTCGGTTGCTGGGAAGGGGAGGCTGGGTTTTGTTCTGCAGGCTGCCCTGGCTAATGTGCTTTGGGGAGCTGAAATCCTCCGATGGAACAGAATCCGTTTTGCAGGTGCAGAGCACTTTACTTTTTCCTTATAAGCCCAAGCAGAGATTTAATTGCTGCTCTTCAGAAGTGCAAAACAAGAGAATGTAATAATTAGAGCTGTCAGGGTGTCCTTTCTTTTATGCTGATGCTGACATTAGCTGGTTTAAAGCCTATTTTTAACCTCTGCAGCGTTGAAGACTCGCTGTGTATTTTCAGTCTGGCTTTATTTGTTTCAAACTTTGTAAATTTTAAGTAACCCAAACTGGAGGAGGTGTGGAGAAAGAAGAAAAACTGGGTGAAAATAGGAAGGAAGGAGGGAAAATGAACCAAATTAAATGAAAAATATGTCGGTAAATTACATCCACCTTACAGTGAGGGTTTGTTTTTTTTTCGTTTTATGAGCCTGCAAAATTCCCTCTAACTGGAAGCTAAAAAAACCTCAAAACATAAAGCACCAAGCGCCTGGTTAGATAAATACCGTGTTTAACGTACCTCGGACAATGCCCTGGATACTGCAGAGAGCAAGAGAACAGTTTTTCTGCTTAAATAGTCAGAGTTTCATCAAACTTCATCCCTGAGCCCTCTGGGGGTTACCCCGATGCGCCAGCAGCTGTAACAGCTCTGATGGGAACGAGGTAGGACGTGCTGTGCTGATTCAGCACTTTGTATATTTTATTTATGTGCACGTGCATGTATACGTAGGCAGGTATATATGTCCATGTATACACAGTAAGTGTCGGGAGTGACCTGCTGCTGCCCGGCAGCTTTACTGGGGTAACAGGGAACCGCTGCTGTTCTGCTGGAGACTGGAGAAGGCTGAGGTGGTGGAGATGCATCTGTGCTGGTTAAGTACCTCCTTAAACCGAGGCGGGGATGGAAGAATAGCAGGGCGGTTGCGTGGTCTCAGTCTCACTGAATTAGTGCCAGAACGGGATGCTCAGACAGTCTCACCACATGGCTTTGAATATATAGGGGTGTTTTCTCTCTCTGGCATTCACTTATATTTTTTTTGGCACCTGTCAGCACTACCTGGAGGCTGGAAGGAGAGGTGGGGATGGTTGGCTGGTGGAGGACTCCTCTTGGGCTTACCTGATGGTAGGGTGGACCCTGCCACGTTGTTGGGTAGGCACTCAAATCTTGCAGCTGTAGCTGGAGAATCCCAGCGGAGGTGGTGGGAGTCTGCACAGTGGTGTGTGTTAGCCCACCCAGTGAGGGACCGTTTTACTGGAGATCACAGACACTGGGGTTTGCGGCAGAATTAGTGTATTTTTTTTAGAGTTTCTTGGCATGGATGGCTCATTCTCCAATTGTCCTGCCAGTTCCTCACGGGTTAGAGCATCATCCTGCCACTCCTCCTGGCCCTTTTCTCATGCAAGGCATTGACATCCAAAATATGGATTTCTAATCCTAAAATTACAACCTGCCCTTTCATAATGCAAAATCAGTTAATCTCCAGATAGTTCCCCAGCCCCTCGTTAGTAACTTTGCGCTGTTAAGCTCTCAGCCAAACCTTTATCCAGGCATTAAAGCACGGATGTTAAATACACCCGCTGTTTTGCGAAGCCAGCTCTGGACCTGTAGACCCCAAAGAAGGATGGGGTAGCGTTTTTAGAAGCCCTCGAGGAAAGGCTGCCACCCACCCTCCTGTTAAACCGAGAGGGAGGAAATGCAAGAGAGATGTTTTTTGGGGGGAAAAAGATGGAGCTTTCTGCAGACCTGGGCTCAACGCTGCCATGGGGGTTGGTGGCTTCTCCTTCTCCAAGCCTCTTGGTATGTGCTGTCAGACCCAGTGATCCTGACCTTCCTCTGACATGGGGGAAAGTGAGAACATCAGAGTTCTCGAGAAGCACGGACGTAAATCTGACCTGAGGACCAGGATCAACAACTTCTTCCCGTGAGGCTGTGATTTGTATTTTGTAACCGCAGTTTGACCAGAAACAGGCTCCCCCATAATGAGCTCAGTTACTTGCCCATCGTGAGCGCAGTGTTTCTAGAAGCTCTTGAGTTTCGGTTGATTTTGTTACTAACTTCTTCTGAAAGAGCAAACTAGGACAGTGTTGTTAGGATTACTCTTTTTCTCCCTCCCTCAGCAGTCAGGAACCAAACGGGCATTTCTGCAAGCACCAGAACTAATAAAGCTGGTTTCCTTTGTATTTATGTCTCTTGGTTGATTGAGTACTTCCCTAATTAAATTAGGATTCTATTATGTCTGCTTATACCTATAGTCTCTGCCTTGCATTACTTTTCTGGCAGCATAGAAGCTGCTATAATTGAGTGGAGAAAGGGGCCGAGGGGATTAAAAGCTGTTGGAGATAAACCTCAGGAGCGGCCGCGTCCAGCATCCTTCACCACCCAGCTGCCTGTTTCCATGAAGTTGGTAGAAAATAATTACCTTTGATGTCTTTGAAGCTACCTAATAGCATTAAAGCCACGCATGCATGCACGCACCCACGTGAGTTGGATCTCCGAGTCAGCTTGTTGCTGAGGAAGCTCAGGGTAAGATGGTGAAGGGATGGTGTCTCTTTAGCCCGTCCAAGCACTGAGGATTTTGGGTTGCTTCAGAAGTCAAAGAGCATGCTGACAGCACATTAAAGCATGGTTTGGCATGTCGTGAAATGGCACAGTGCTTTGCGCACTTGGGCTTTAATAGCACCGTATGTGAGGAGGATCATCTTAAGGGTGAATGCTGGGGTGTTTTTTGTGTAAGCACCAGCTTCCCAAATGCGGTCTGTACCCAGAAAATCAGGCTGTGCCCTGAAAATGGAGTGCCTGAGCACCGGGGTAAACCTTACTGATTGCAGGGCAGGCAGGGGGTGGTTGAGCCCATGTGAAAGCAAAACCACTTCTCTGGGAGTGCCACAGCACAGGCATCAGTAGGAATAAATAGCATCTCCAAGGTGCTTCATCTCTAAGCCCCGCTGCCATTGGCCCCACCTGAGGAGCGCTGACACCCTTTGAGCAGGAGACCATCCAAGCTGAGCCCCTGGGTTCTCTCCATGTTGGACTATACAGGGTCTTGATGTGCATTTGGGGAGCCCTCACCCTGAGGAGCGTTGTGAGAGCTTCCAGTGGAAGTGTGCCTCATACACAACTGTGGGCACTCTGTCCTGTGATAGGGTTGAGAGGGCAAGCTAGTAGGTTGAAGGGTGGCATGAGATCTTCCTCCCTATGTTACAAAATTCCTGGAATGATTGTAATTCTTGCTGGAAATCAATCTTCAGTGTGAAATGCTGGGTCAGGCTTGGTGGTTTGGAAAAGATAGGAAAATCGAGACCTTGCATGGTAGATACCCACGTGCATATAATCATCTGGCTTAAGAGATGACAGCAATCTCAATTAACCTTTTTTTTTTTAAATTTAAAAACCCAAACAACAAAAACCAAACCAACCAAAAAGCCACCAGTGCAGAGACAACCTTAGGACGGTAGTCAAAGGTGAGTTACCTGAGAAATGTGAATCTTTATATTTGCATATATGGCAAGCTGGGGGAATTGCTTAATACTGGTATGGCAGGGTGGCCTGGTCCTACAAAAGTAATTGTGTAAATAGAAAATGCTCTCAGCCCACCTTTTTGCTCTTTCTTAAAAGTATATATATTCTTCTACAGGATGGGATAATTTTGCAGCCTTGGAATTGCCATTGGCTCATTTCTCATTAACTAAATCAGATGAGCTGTTGCTTTTCTGAACTATTCTGTTTTATTCTGCGTGCTTTTTGGCACTTTTATGTTTTGTCCGGGTGCTACGATCCGAGAACTATGGGTGGGGGAAAGAGGGAGTCCCATCAGCCCCATCCCTGCCACCCCTCTTGAGACGAAACCACGGGGCTAGTGGCTTTGACCAAGTCCTCTGGCGTGCTTATTGGATGGATCCCGTACCAGGTGGATGCCTGGTATCCGATGGATACCTCGCCATCCGTATCAGGACAGCAGTGGAAGAGGAAACAGGGCAAAGCAGGGTTTGAGAAGGGGAGGAAAATGGAAAGAATGAGAAAAAAGGGGAGAGGAGGAAGGCAGCGGAGGCTCACGGGACTTCGAAAGCTGGAGACCAGCAGCTGTCAGACAATGCCACAGGAAGCCTGAACCTGTATTTTTAGGGACACTTGATTTTATACTTTACTGTAAATAATGGGTTTGGGGGAGGAGGAGAGAAATGACTGCTCTTCCTGCCGCCTGCTCTGCTAGGCTTTGTTTCAATTCTGTTTTCCTTCCTCGTGACCTCAGTGTTTGCAGAGCGAGGGGCGTTAGCGTCCTCCCACCCCATCACTCCTGATACTTGTCCCTGGGACAGCAGAGCACTTCCAGCTGGCACCTGAGCCAGGGAGCCACCATGTTCTGCGTGGAGTGGGCAAGGACCCAGCCCATCTCCTGGAAATCTAGTTTATTCAGACAGTTGTTTAGTAGTGATTTACCAAATTTGCAACCTCTTGACCCAGGACCAGGTTTGCTGTATGTCAAAAGATTTTCCTTAATCATAGAATCATTAAGGTTGGAAGAGACCTCAGGGATCATCTAGTCCAACCGTCCCCCCACCACCTATTCCCCACTAAACCATGTCCCTAAGTACCACATCCAACCTTTCCTTAAACACCCCCAGGGATGGTGACTCCCCCACCTCCCTGGGCAACCCGTTCCAATGCCCGACCACCCTTTCCGAGAAGAAATTTCTCCTCATCTCCAACCTAAACCTACCCTAAGCCAATGTCTGCGTTTCAAGCAGTTCTCAGCTCAGAGCAGAAGAGCAATGGGTGGTTAATCCAATTTGCTTTAAATTGTTCAGGAGAACAGGGTGCTTGTCTTTGGAAGGACAGCTGTATTTTTGGCCTGTTCACTAAGCTTTCAGAAGGAGAAATTATTTCAGATTTCCTCGAAGTGTTTTCAAGCTGTCCAGGAGTTTCAGGGGAGACCAAGACCTTCCTTTCTGTTGTCACATTGGGTGTTTTTCACTTCCTCTTTCTGACTTACTTTTTAGCAGAACTGGGACACATTTACATTAAATCACGCTGTGCGTTACTGATGGTTTTCAAGAGCGCTTTTAAAATACTCTTCCCCCATCAGCATTTGAGACAGGGCTACTAGGATGACTTTCATTTATCATCTGCATAAGCCTTTTCAGGAGGGACGTGACCATCATTTCAGAGCATGGTAAGAGCCTGCTACAGATGGCATGTCCTGAGCAGGTGTAAGGAGCTTTTCCTAGTCTCCAAGTGCTGCTGAAATCTCTGAACAACTATCCTCCATGACCATGAAACGCGGTTCCCCATCAGCCTTTCCTGCAGGGAACAGCCTGACTTGGCCATTGTTCAGGTCAGCTTAGTGGTGACCAGTCTCCTCTTCAGGTGGATCTACATCTACATGGAGGGGGTTTTGCCATTTATCTTCAGGGTGGGTTTTATTGGCCGAGTCAGTTTCTTTCTGGTCTATCATAGTAACGCTTTGAGATCTCGCAGAGGCAAGAAAAGATGCTGCAACAGAAATTTTAGGAGATGCATGTGGGGAGAATAGGGACTAGATATATTGAAGTCTCTGGTTCTTCTTGATCTGAAAGTTACTAGGAACAGCAGCCTTCAGGGAATTCTTCAGCTCATCTCTTTGAGAGATGAGTCGGAATTTGGAAATCTGGAGGAGGAAAACAAAATGTGAAAAGCTTAAAGAAAGAAGAAAAGCAAAAAAGAGAGTTGTAGCACAGGTACCTAATCCAGTCTAGAGATTTGTGTTTCAGAAGTTTTGACGAGAGCTCATTCTTTTGTCTGAAATTACTCATCTTCCTCCTTTGTTTAAAGCACTGGAGGCTCACGGCTTGTAGGCAGCAAGGATGAGTTCTGGCTTCTGCAGTCATCTCCTTTGCAGTCACTGGTATTGTCAGTGACTTCGCTCCTCGGGCGCATCACTTCTACAAGCATTAACCACAATTATTCACTTGTAATTAAACAGCCAGGATAGATTGGTAACAGCATTGCAGACTCTTTGGGGTGAGCTTGGTTGGAGGCAACATCCAGAGAAGTTATACTGGGGTCAGCAAACCTGCTGGAGTGAAAGACAGGAGCCAGGGGTGGAAAGGAGGGTCTGAATTAGGGAATGTCTGTCCTAGGTATGCTTTTTCACAGCTAAAAGCTTTCTCCCTGAACTTCGATATTTCACTTATGAGAATTAGCTTATGCAACTTTAAAATCCCCAAATAGTAGCAAGGGGAGGGAGCAGGACTGGAGGGTCCCATGCCAAGTGTTGAGGAGTGCTTACATCTGTCCTGGGCAGACTTCGTTTAGGGACAGTGATGGTGGTGGTGTTGGTGGTACCATGAACATCTGCAGGTGAGGACACTGCCACATCACCTATGCAGAAAGTGGCCCAAAAGTTGCTGTGGTATTAATCTAATCTGTACTGACCTGACTGAGGTCTGTCAGTCTGAGGCAGGGGTATGAAGACCCAGTTCTTGGTAGGGTGGCTGGTCCCTGCTCACCATGTGCTTCCCGTTTGCTGTTGTCTTGATTTCCATTGGGAAATTCCATTGATTGAGAAGTCTTCCTCCTGGTGTCTTGCCTCTTGAGGGTGGTGACCTGAATGCAGCAAGTTGGATGTTGGGAGGGAACAAAGCTGATCTGTCAGATTTGTTGGTTTGCTGAGAGTCCCTGTTGGATGTTCACCTCTTGCAGAAGCCATCACTGTGAAGAGCACCAGGACACACCATCCCTGCCTCAGCTTTGCTCCTCACCCGTGCCATTACTGAAACAACGAAAGCAAATAGATCAGGCTCATCTTTTAGCTCCCTCTGGAAAATGAGATGGCCATGGAAATACTAGAAATTAAATCCCAGGGTGATATTCCTGTGGCCTGTTTGTCCTGCTGAGCTACAGCAGTGGGAGGGATGAGAAATACCAGGCTGTTTGACAAGTCAGTTTTCTGAAGTCAAAGGGGCAGTTATGATGGTATTTATACAGAAAAACACATGTGTTGATGGGCGTTATGTTATTTTTATGGACATTTTAATGCTGGTTTTAAAGGCTAACAGCACAGTTGAAGTTCTGGTTGTTTTTAAGGGCATGCCAGTTTGGTTACAGCTGACGCGGTGGTTTGGTGCCTGAAGACCAGGGAGAACATGTGGAAAATAATGTATTCCCTTCTGCCAGGTGACACACAGCACGCAGCTGTAAAACCCTCTTTCTGCGAAGGACTAGATCGCTCAGGATCGGCGATCGTGCTCCCCCTTACTTCCTGGGCTGCTGCCGTTTCCTGCCCTCCCTCCTTCCTTTGGTGGTGCAGGAGGCTTCAATGCCCCATTTTGGTGGGGCTTACCCCCTGTCTCATGGCTTCCACTGAGGTAGATAAATAGTAAATGAACGGTTATGGTTTGGGTTGTGAGGAGGTGGCTCAGAGGAGAGGGGCTTTCCTTGGTCTCCATATGGCAGTGCAGCCTTTGATCTGGTAGATGAGTGCTTGTCATCTCCTTAGCCCTCTCTGTCGCTGCATCCAGTGCTGGGAAGCATGAGATGAGTGATGGAACCCTTGCAACTTTGTCAGCGCGAGTCCCCTTGGCTCACATGGGGGGAGTCAGATGGAGGATGAGGCCATGAAGGAAAGCAAGTAAGATACATACAAGGCAGCATTTGGGCTGCTGTAAAGGATGGAGAAACTGGAGAGGAGACCCAGGTCCTCAGCTGTGGTTGGTTGGTGGTTTGTGATGTGGTTCCTGTCTCTCTTCATCTTTTGCAATTGGCTTGAGTTGACCTCGAGATCCCCTTGGGTTTGGGAGAGGACCTTGGAAACAAAGGTGCCCTGGATTACCCCTCACCGGTTGCCTCTCTGCCTCTAGCTCGGTATTGCTGATCCCTTTTGCAGGTAGGGGCCCTTGCTTGGTGGTTTCTTTGGAGATGCTGAAGACCAGCTGGTCTTTGTGTCTAAATGGGAGGGAGCCAGGGCTCTCACACTCCCCACAGCTCTGGTACCTGGCCGGGATCGCCGGCTCTTTGCATTGAGGGTTTCAATCTGACCCTTGCCAGGTCTTGTGGCAAAATCCTGTCCCTCTCTGACCAGGCTTCTGTTTCCAGAGTCATTAGCAAAAACACGGTTTCCCTGTCTGCAGAGCCACCTCCTCCAGCGCTGGAGAGTGGTCTGGTCCTTTGCTCTCATGTGCTGCTCATTTCAGCTCTACTGCCACGCAGAAATTAGGTGATAACAACTTCATTTTATCTTCTCCCCTTCATGTTTAAGCATATCTTCCCCTAGTTTTTAGCAAACCTTCCCCTGGTTTTGGATAAATGCTGGCAGCTCTCCATGTGCCGTTAGGACACAGCGCTCCGCTGGCAGAGCTGTCTGAGGCCAGGGCTGGAGCCTGCAGAAGCCTGAGTCATCTTGTAAAGAAGATCAGCTTTTAATTACAATTTCCAGTGCACTTTTTAAGCAGTCTTGTGGAAATGCTGTGTAGGAACATTTGAATTACAAATATAAAGAAATTGTGCTGCTATTTTTTTTTTTCCCCCCCATAAGGCTGCGGGGAAAATGAAAGCCCCCTGCTATAGGGAAAAAAAAAATAATTAAGAATTTATAGAGTGCTGTTGTTTGAAGGTGCAAATCAGGGCCCTAACGTAGAGTATGGCTGCGTGAGGAACAACTTTAATCTCAAACATGCTTCTACATCTAGGCAAGGCTTTGGAGGCTTTTTGCAATATAGCGTCAAGCATTGCATCATCTTTATTGGGGTAGCTGCAGGATTGTATTATCCTTTTTAGTGGGGGACAAAGTTGAGCAGCAGAGAGCCCAGTGTCTCGCCCAAGGTCAAGTGCAGTTGGTGGGGATCCAGGAATAGCGCCCAGCTGCTCGCCTCGGCCTTGGCCCCCCTTCCAGGGAAGTCGGCCCACATCGTGCATCGCCGGCTTTCGTAAAAATCAACATTAACTTAATCAAGGCTCTAAAATAGAGGGAATTTATATATCCTTTTAAGTGTACCGAGACTTAACCCCAGCTATGGGGGCTCGAAGGAGCAGGCAAATTGATAGATTGGGGTTTTTTTTCTTTGGAAAAATGGAGGAAGGTCCTTCCCTGCTCCAGAGCGGTGGAGCATCGCCTCTGCCTGCCCCGCTGTAGGTGCCCAGACCCTGAATACCAAGCACTAAAACAAACTGCGGTTTGTCCTGCAGCCAGCTTTCGCTGCTGGGAAAGATCTTGAATTTTTAATATGAATCTGCCTGTAACATGTTGGTGGCTTTTAGTGCTTAGCTGACATCGATCCTGCTGGGAGAGGGTTAAAAGCCTGCAGTGGCCCCGGAGGGGTGGCATGTTGTCCTGGCTGTAGGGGATGGGGCGAGTAGGTGGCCTGAGATGGCTTTGGGTAGGAGCAGGGAGCAGCCGGTCCAGAGGGATGCTTATAAAGCAATATCTTACCGTTTTCTTTTTCTTAGTACAGCTGAAAGTGCAGGTTTGTGGTTTGATTCAATGCGGCGCTCGGCCTTGGTTCTTTTCTGACGTGCCTACAGCACGGCATAGTCCGTGTGAGGTTTGGATTAGCTGTGGATGAGGTTTCACACTGAGCCTTTCAGATTTCCACTAAGATCTTTATCCAGTGGAATAAAAGGCCATCACCCCCTGCCCGTATGTGTTCTCCCTGCAGAGCTGCAGGCAGCCTCCGAGCTGCCCACGTTCTGGCAGGCGCCCTGCCTGCAGGCAGCTTTTCGGGCTGCTTTGAGAGCTTTTTTGTCAGCTTTGTTTCACTTTGCAAATAACAGTGAGTAAAATCCATAGCCTTCAGATGGTTCCTTTAAACTGTACGGCATCGATTTGTGTCTGTACATGTTATTTCTCTGTAAATAGGACCCTTAATGGCTAGATAGCCCTCCTGCGTCGATAACCGTGTCAGGCAGTGGCTGGAGTCCCTTAATTACCAAATAGCAACGTGCTGTGCCGGTGCTGGGCCAGTCCCTCATGTCCCCGAGTGCTGAAGGTAGCAGGGACACTCGGTTCTTTCTGGCCTCCTCCCACTCGTTCCTGAGCTGTACCGTTCCCATGCACTCCCTGGTACCGGCTTAACCTTCCCCTGCTAATCCCGAGTCCTCCTCCTCCTCTCCTCCCTGCTCTCAAATCTCTGGCTAAAGCCCCCCCTCAGCTGTGCTGCCTGCTGCAGGGCTGGGTGGGGATCACGTTCAGGGCTGGGGGGTTCTTTTGCTTTGCAGGATCTTTTAGGGCTCCCACCTTTGCTAGAGGAGCCCTCGCATCCCAGTTTCTCCATTTTGCGGAGAAATGAGGACTGCTGGGTGTCCGGGGAGGAGGGTCATCTGCTAAGCAAGGGCAGGTCAGCGCTGCCCTCGGGTGCGGTGGGGTCCGTTTTGCAGGTCTGTTGGGGAAGGCAGGGAGAGGCTGTGATCCGAGCATCTTATTTCGTAATAGAAAAGCTTTGCCTAGCCAGCGTAAGGGTAGGAAATTCCTGCTTGAGAGGGGGGGCTTGGAAAGCGAGAAGCTGTAAAAGCAACGCGATTTAATCTGCTGATCAACTCCGTTGATCCTAACCTGCCAGGCTGGCTTAGAAGGTGAGCCGCAATGGGGCTGTTCGGCAGCAGAGTCAGAAATCCCATCTTTATCCCAGGCAGAGCAGAGAGTGCGTGTGTAGCAGACATCAAGCAAATATAAGGATAAAGGGTTTGCATGTCATTTCTTAGGCTCCCTTTTTCAGGAAGCGGTTCTAAAAATTTCGCTACCCTGTACCCGACTTGCTTAAAGCCGCGGACGATGTGAAAGTCTCCATGTAGCCCCGTACAGCCGAATTAGTCTGTACATCACACAGCATTGCTCTAGGCATGGCTGGGTCTTCACAATCAGTGGAATGTAGGCACTGCAAAATGTTTATTGACTACTGACAGTAAGTGACTTGGAGTAGGATAGGATGGACAGTAGGTTGTCAAGGCTGCTCAGGACAGACAAAAACCCTGAAGGCAGCTCTGGATAAAAGAGACTGTGATGCCAATCTGCCTCAAGTATGTGAGGTCTAAAATTGGTATTTGAGCTGACATAGAAACGTGCAATATAGGGTCTGCAGTATCTTGAGTTAGAAAGTCATTGGGCTTAGGGGAACACCTCAGCCCTCCGTAGCACAAGATCTGGGGTTACTTATGTCATTTTTACACTTACTTTCCTAATGCTAAGACATAAGTCACCCAAGAGATATGTGAAAGCTTCTGGCAGCTGTGGCATTCTATCCTAAGCCCCATGAAACGTAAGCACCTTTATCAGCTTACTCTTGTTATTTCTACCACTCCAAGACAGGCACTTTGCGTCTTGCTTACAACTGATGAATGTATGAAGCCTGAATGTACAGATTGGCTCAGATGCCAGTCAACCTTGCCACGTGGTCAGGAATCAAGGTGGTTAGACCTGAAGTGGTCCAAGTGTTAGCAGGACTGGAAAGACCCAAGGACTGGGGTAGTGGAAGTGTTGTAAGGATGGCTTCGGTTGGTACAACCACTGCTGAAGTGTCTGGTTATCAGCTCTGAAGAGATCCAAGGTGGGACCCCAGGCGCTCATCCTGGGTCATCACATCTGCAGAGAAACATACAGGGCTGGGGGGGGAAGTGGGGCAGCATACGCAACTATATGGTGCTGTGAGCTGAGATAAAAGAAATACTGTTATGTGGAGAAACAGGGAATGGGAAAAACTGGTGCTGGGAAAGCAGGCTGGGCTGCTCAGTCAGCTTGGGTAATTCACGTGGACACGATCATGGTTGGTTTATGCCATTGGCAATTCAGTAAAACGCAATGGAAGCCCTTCATGGAAAACCATCAACAGTCATAGAGTTAAATTTCCTGGATTAAATGGTTGGGAAATCACCAAGATTTGGGCTTTCCTTCACTCTCAGTTTTCCTTACACAGGGACAAAAAAAGCATAAAAGTATCTCAATCAGCTTTAGATAATGGATACCTCCATGTTACCGGGCTCCCCCGTGGCTGTCTCCTGCCACCAGTGCCATCCGTGCCCGCTGCTGGAGAGGATGCTGAGCACTCAGGGTCATGGGAGGTGGTTGTCCCTACTGTTTGTTGGTTGAACAACCAACTTGCACTTTACATGCCACCTCCAAAATTGGATCTTGCTACTATGAAACTAGAGCCGAAGTCAAGCAGATGGCACTGAAGAGGTGTTTCAAGAAACCACATTTCCATCAGCGTGTGTAGTGGGTTTTTTTTCTGCAAGGGCCATTTTTTAACTCTGCTGCGGTTTGCAAGACAGTTACTGATTTGGGGCACGGATTAAAGAGCAGGTGAACCTTCGCGTGTTGAAATACAGCTGTTTAATGCGTGGCACGGATAAATGAGGTACCAAAAGCCTGAGGAGACCGAGGGTTACCTACGTCTGTCTGGTGTTCTGGGGTGAATTGCCATGGGAGGCAGCAGCTCGCGTTTGCAGTTACCAAGCCCCGTCTGCCCCGCAGCAGGGAACGTGTTAGAACCAATCTGTTTTGAAGGGACTGTTTTTTCTACAAATACAGAAGAAAAAGCAGCAGTGCTGCCAAAGTGCGTTTTATGGTGGAGACCTTGCCGGTGCCCTGAGCTGCTGCGAAGCTCTGGACGCAGTGGCTTGCTCCTATCCCGAAGCAGATGGTCTGAGGTCATTAGCATCCCCAGTAATCACAGAGAAGGGCTTAGAGAGCTCCCTGGTGCGCTGGGACATCCATTCCCATATCCTGAGCACAGTCAGCTTCACCTGTGATGGGAACTAGTGCCCTGGAGCTGGTGGGGTTATCCTGGAGTTCGGGTTTGAATGTTGAAACCAGTATGGTTATAGCCATGACAGAGAGTCAAGGTGGCCTGGAACATGCAGAAAGGGTTGGCTGTGGGGTCAGCTGGGTACCATACAGCAGAAGCACGTGGAAATTGGGCTGTGCCTGGTGTTTGCAGATGTGAAAGCTGGGACCTGGCCAGGTTTGTGGTGGTCCCCCACTACAAACCAAAGGGGTGAGGATCTGGAGGAAGGTCTCAGCGATGGGATAGCCTGGCCCATGGGAGGAGGCTGTGCTTCTTGGGCCACCCTCGAGAGCCGACCATCTCCCTTTAGAGGACAGAGTGGTTCTGGCACACGTGGGCAGGGCCGTTCCCTCCACAGCTGAGTGCTTCCCATTGGAAGTAACAACCTGCCTCTGCTATTGAAGACGTGGCCTGTGTGAAAGGGTGCCTTGTGGGTCTCCTAAACGGAGATTTAATTTTAGTTATGAATACTGCCGCATTGAATAGGCAATGATGTGAAACAGAAGCACAGTGGGGGTGTTAAAGGGTGGTAATAACATGGCTGTCATGAACTAACGTTATTGGGAACAGACTGTACTGCCTCCTTTTAGCTGCAGACGTGTGCGCTTGCAGGGAAGCAGAGGAGCCGGGGCAAAGGGAGGACGGGCAGTGCGGGAGGGGAAGGAGCATCCCAGGGCTGGCCGCTGCCCTCCCTGCTGCGGGGGGCTGCAGGCGATGGGTGGCTCCCCTTGGCAGAGCAGTGGGGCGATTGCCCTGCCCTGGGAGCTGCTGCCTGTGGGACCTCCGTGTGCTGGAGCAAAGAGCAGAGCTCGGGGAGGGCCTGGGAAAGTTGCAAAGAGTCCAGCGGTAACTGGGGCACCCCTTTCCTTCTCCGTCCTACTGGTGCTCTTCTGAATCCTGATGCCTTCAGTGTGGGACCAGCTCTGGGAAGTTTCCTAAGGCACCGTTTGTCTCTCTCTTTTTTCTTTTTTTTTTTTTAAGACATTGTTTTTTTGTCAGGAACATCTCTCCTTAGTCCTTTGGTGCCTCAGGTTTCCATAGGCTGCTCCTCAAACCCACTTTCGATGTCTTTGCCGTCTGTTGTTGGTGTCTATCTCTGCTCCATGCTGTTACACTCAGTCCACTCATTTTCCAGCCTAGCCCTGTTCTTATTGAGGCTTTGACTTCCCTTTAGGAGAGTGGCGTTGGTTCCTGTGTCCTAGGAAAGCCATGCCAGATGCAGAAACATCTTGAAATCTGCTCTGCTGCAAGGTTTCCTGTGACCACAAAGCACAGCTCTTCAAAACCTACAGCTTCAAACACTTGTGGGCAAAATCTGCATGCGGTCCTCTCCGTGTGAGTGTGAAGCAGACACACAACCCCCCCATTGCTAGCTTGCTGGTGTTAGATGGTGGCAATGCCGCAGAGGTGGAAGAGGTGCTCTCTAATCAGTGGTTTTCCCTGGGTGGGAATTAGAAGAGGTGAAAGCCACATCCAGAGGAACTGTCTGCAGAAACTTCTGGAAGGGTTTGGGATCTCTGATGCTGATTTAGGACCTCTTATGCTGGTGGTTTTATCCATGGAGGAGGGAGAGCTCTCAGTTCTTCCTGAGCTGGCGGAGGGCTGCTGTCTCCAGCCTCCTTTGAACTGCGAGAGGGATAGGGGACGGTGTAAGCGCAAGCATTGGTGTGAGGGGCGTGTTTCCCGTACGTATTTAAGGGAATATAAGACTATAGTCTTGCTCACCTATGTGTTATTGTGTGTGTTATTCTTGGAGATGAATAATACACTAATTTAACAATTTAGCTTGTTAATCTAATAATCCTGCCTTCTTTACTTAACATCAGACCTATTGTGGAGCTGCCGTAATGGAATTGCAGCTCTCCCAGCTGCACAGCCCTGGTCAGAGCTTGGATTGATACAGAGGATTAGAAATATTTCAGTCCAAAGGTCGGCTTTGTTCGGTCAGCCCAGAGCGTTAGCCTGGCCCTGTGCAGTTAGAGGCGGCTGTGCTGGGAGGGGATTTGTGCCTTTCCAAGGGGAAGCTCTGGTGGTTCAATCCAAACCGAAGTATTAATAAAAATGCCCGGTAGAGGAGAACCAAACACACACAAAAAATCCACTCTGTTTGTTTTTGTTTGTTTCTCTCTGATTATTTTTTGAGTGTTTTTCGGGATTTTACTTCTTAAAATGTTGGAAAAGATGATAGATGTGAATAAAACTTGTGCTTGTCCTGTTCAGTGAAGGTCTTCTGCTCTCCAAAAGCAGCCCAAGGGGTGGCAGCAGGTTGGCCAGAGGGAAAGAGTGAGTGCAGAGGAGGCCATGAAGATGATCAGATGGCTGGAGCACCTCTCCTGTGAAGAAAGGCTGAGAGGGCTGGGGGTGTTCAGCCTGGAGAAGAGAAGGCTCCGGGGAGACCTAATTGCGGCCTTTCAGTACTTAAAGAGGTCTTATAAAAAGGATGGAGAGGGACTCTCTACTCAGGTAGATAATGATAGGACAAAGGGCAATGGTTTTAAACTAAAAGAGGATGGATTTAGATTAGACATCAGGAAGAAATTCTTCCCCGTGAGGGTGGTGAGGCCCTGGATCCCTGGCAGTGTCCAAGGCCAGGTTGGATGGGGCTTTGGGCACCCTGGGCTGGTGGGGGGTGTCCCTGCCCATGGCACGGGGTGGGAACTAGATGATCTTTAAGGATCCTTCCAACCCAAACCATTCTATGAAAGAGCCATGCTCGAAAGAGCAACCAGCTTTCTGGAGGGCAGAGGAGCAACTCTGGAAAGGTCACCTGGCCAGCAAACGAGATGTCCAGTGATTGCATCTACCTTTTTATCTTTTTCTTAGGTTTTCCATTTCTGGTGTCAAAGCGGTGCAGTTTCAGGCATACCATGTATTTGGGAGGATGCCGTCTGCAGCCTGGGGAGGACAGAGGGTGTTTTAGGTAGCCCCGTAAGCAGGTGACGTTTGCCTCGGGTGGAAGGGAGCTGCATCAGCCAGTGATGTCCTCTAGTGCCGTGCAGCAGTGGGGTCGCTCTGAGACTCTTGCAAAGCTGTTTATGAATCCGAGAAACGGTGGAGAGGTGGAAATGTGTGTAGTTGGAGAGAAGCCCGCTGCCGTCGTGGTGACGCTGTTTCATGAAGGGCAGCACAAGCTCCCGCTGCGAAGGGCAGAGGTTTTGCTGCAGCGTTTGGTTGAACGGCAGTGAAGTGGGGCTGAGTCCCTGGCCAGGGTGAGGACCTGGTCCTCAGGCTGCAGGGTTGTCCTGTGTCCTCCCTGGCTCGAAATCCCCCTGCCAGTAGCTGGGGTTAAGTGCAGGCAGGAACAGTAAGGTTTGGCTCAAGATCGCTCTGTTTTAATCAAACAGATATATTACTCTTTGTTAAAATAAACACTTTCCCCATCCTGTTATATGACTCACTTTTTCTTACGCTGACCTGATATTTAGAGTATCTGATGTTTTAATTACCTTCTCAGAGACATGGATTCATTTCAGGTATGTTTGAAGAGATGTGTAAACCAAGTGCAAAGCTAGAGTACATCTTTTATAAAAACAGCTTCTTTTGGAGCTTGCTGAATTTTCACACTGGGATAAGCCTGTTTTCCCATCAGTAAGTATTTTAGCCCCTTAAACTAGTTGGAGGGGTTTGTGGGGTTTTTTTTTTTTGGCACCCTCAGGATTGTTTTCAGTGGAAAATGGAGTATATAAATGTGCCTATACTCTGTAAAAGCCGAGAACAAATCACACCGGGTGCTATAAAATGGTCTAATTTACTGCAGGATGGCAGTTCAGATGCACAGCTCCTGTTGGAAGGCAGAGTTCCTTCTCGCAGGAAAAATGGGATGCAATTTTCAGTGTGTTAGTGCTAAAGTGCCTTCATGCTAAAAACCTTGGACCGAGTCCCTGAATTGCCTTGAACTACAGGAAAACAAGGAACAGGCAGGACCTGGCCCAGGGACCTGCGTGAAGTTGTGGCCCATCCCAGCAGAGCTCCGCTGCAGAAGGTCTTGGATGCAGAAACGGAGTCTGGAGGAGATGAGACTCACTAGTGAACGCCTTTACGGTGTGCCTGCAGAAGTAGGGCTTGGCAAATGCAGAAAAACGAACTGATGATTTCTCACCTGCTAAAATCTCTGGTGTCCCACGCCGTCCCTGTTGTAGGAAGATGATGCGTGTGCTGGAGTTGCTGTCGAGGATGCGCTGCTGTGTAACAGCGCGGTTTAGAGGCAGGAGTTGGCCAGGAGAAAGGGCAGTTGTTGGGTTGCTGGCATCAGCTTGGTATTTTAACTTCAACAAAGATGTCATGGAAGAAACTGACTTGGGAGGCTTTTGTCCTGCCAACTATTTGGACTTTTATGAGACTTTTTGTTACTTGTCTCAGTTTACTGAGATTTCCGTGTGAAATGGAGTCTTCCTCGGGCTGTACTTTCTCAGCGGTGAGGGGTGGCTTTGCGGTCTGCTCCCGCCAAAGCTGTCCATGCCGAAGTTTCTGCAGCGCCTTGCCAGAGCACCCTAATCCCACTTATTTAATATTTACGTTACACTACTAAGGGCACTGCAAAGTGGCTGGATCCCGTGTTTTGCTTTAAAGTACGAGACCTGGAACAGCGTTACTCCCTTCAGTGCCTGCCATGGGGGTTATGTATGCGTGGGGGGTTGGAGGCTGGGTGCCCTGGTCGGGAGGTTTAAGAGATGATGCTCTGCCCAACTGAAGGAAACGGGAGCTCTGCCTTTCTTTAGAGTGACAGTTCTGGTTGTGTTCTGCTGGTCGCAGCAGGTGGTGGGTCGTGTGTATTTTGTTGAACGAATAGGAGCAGACAGCAGAAATGAAGTAAATGTGGTGGGATACATTTCTGGGCACAGAAATCACAGGGTTTGCTTAAAAGTGAAATCCATGCTTGTGCAAGCGAAATTTTTAAAAGCAGCAATCAATCGTCTTCTTTCTGTCCTTAAAATGTGGACTTGAATTTTGGGCCAGAATATACAGTTTTTGTGTGTGAAGGCTGATACTGAGGTCAGGGTTTATTTCTGTAGTAAATAAAATGCCTGAGTGCATCAAGCGATGTTTAAAGGCGTTTCCAATGTTCCCGTCGTGTGCAGGTCCGTTATGCTTTATGGAGTGTGAGGACCACAACCTTTGAAGAAAAACTTGTGGTGCCTGCTTCATTTGCAGAAATTAGTCTTAATACTTGACATTATCAAGTTAGTGATAGTTGATATAACATTTTGAGAGTAATTAGGAGCTTGAATTTATGCTCAGATGAATGTTTAATTAAAAACTGTGGCAGCTTTGAAGCTCACGGTTGAATAATCTTGAGGCTGAAATGTGGGTTTATACCCAAGTGAACCTTGACAGCAAATCTGGAGAGGGGAAAAACGCTCTAGTAGCTCTGATTTCCTCCAATTTGTTTTACACCATTGCAGCCATCACGGCGTCTATAACGATGCTGAATTTATGAAGATGAAAGCAGATCGTGCAGTTCAGCCAGGACATCATGTAGCCAGATGCAAAACCTGTTTCAGGGAAGGGCGCAGGGAGGTGATGGAGGATATTTGTGTCTTTGAGGTCTCCAGAAGCTGTACCCCAGGTGATGGTGGCAGTGGTCCTTCAAACCTTGCCGTGCCAACTGTGAACAGCCAACATGGGGTGGTGAAAGTGCCTCCTGGAAATCTCTTCTTCCTCCCCTTGAACTTCTGGGGGGATTCAGTGGCTACCCTATGTGTGAGCAGGGAGGAAGAGGAGGGTGAACCCATGCCTGTGTCCAAAGCAAAGGCACGCAGGAGCTTGAGCCCCACGGCAGGATGGGACTGGTGGTACCACATTTTGGGAGGATGCTGGTTCTCTTGCATCCCTCACTCTTATCAGCTGATCAGCTGGAAGCAGATCACCCACCACTGACAATTGGAAAAATCCCAAACAATGTCAGGAGACAAAGAAGGCAAGGAGGCAAAATGTTGCGGATTGCTGTAGAGTGGATCAGCTCCTTTTCCGCAGGCAGACAGACGACCAAGGGCTCTTGGCGTAGGTTATTAAGCAGGCAGGAGGCAAGGAGGGTGTGGGGAGCAAGGGTGGCTGCAATGATTGCTGCTCTCCTCCCGCTTCCTTCGCTCCTGTTGCCGAAAATTTTGGCGGTGGTATATTCTGAAGGCTCAGAAGTGACAACCTTGTCCTAGAAGGGTCTTGTCCTTCTGAAGACTTTGCCTCCAAGCAGCTGTATCCTCTGCAACTTCCCAGCACAGGGGCACCAAAAAGGAGGAATATTGAAAAAGCAGAGAATTTCTGTTGACAGTCTGTGTAGTAACCTGCAGTCTTACCTGTTTTGACCCACATCTTTGCTGTTGGGGCAACAGAGGTGACCCCAGGATCAGGAGCTGGGCTTGGGCACTGTGTGGTGCTGTAGTGGAGGCCTCTGCTCTGCTGGTGGTTTAAAGAAAAAAGCCAGCAAGTTTGGATGGGTGGAGGACATGCAGGAGGTCAAAGCATATTGCAGTAGGGCCTTTCTGGTGCTTTTCTTGTCCTAATCCCCAGCTGTAGCTTCTAACCAGCAGTGCAGTGTTCACAGTGGAAAATTTAGCGTTTGCCGCTCATTAATTACTAATTTCAGCTTGCCTTGGCTTCGGCAGACAGGGCTCTGCTGCCTGGTCCAGCCTGGTTCCTTTGGAAACGCTGCAGGGATCCGGCTGCTCCCGGTCCCGCTCCTGACCTTCGGGCAGGCCCTCAGCCCTGCATGGCCGGTGCGTGGGAGGCGGTTGGTGGCCGATGCCATACAAAGGGCTTTTGCTGCTGTGACATCCGCCAGTGTGTACAGGTTGGATGCTAATTTTATTCCAGTATTGCACCTACCACTTTCTTCCACCCTGTCTGTACCTGTGTTGGAAAACCAGGAATGCCTGCAATAGGAAAATCAGCTGGTTTTTCCAAAATACATGTGATGGTTTTACAGCAAGTACCAATGCTGAGCACTGGGTATATCGAATCAAAAGGGACAGTTAACTGGTGAGGAAGTGCCTGGTTTCCCTGGGCAGAGGTGGAAACCAGCCAGGATGAAGCTCAACAATCCATCGCTGCAAACAAACTGTACGAAAAGCAAATCTTTGTTCTAAACTTCCAGGGCTAAATATTATCGGTGCTACTTCGCCGGATTTTTGCATGACTCTCGTGTTACGTTAACATACATTTCAAAGTGGCTTATTTTGTTTTGGTAAATGTTTACACCATGTTAAGATCTTACCTTCATCTGTAGATACTTTGGAGGTGTATAAGGTGGTGGCAGATCGGTGGGAGAAGGTTGGGGTGGGGACGCAGGGCCCCCTTTTCCCTTGGCTGGTGCTGCAGGTAGGCAGCGGCACTCCACCGCAGCAGGGCTGGGGCATTTCCATAAAATACAAAGCGAGGTGGGGATATGTCAGGTGAAGGTGGGTGTAACCAGCAAATACATGGCTTGAAATGCCCCAGCTTGCATCCCCATCTCCCTCCTCCGTTTCATGGAAGACGCAGCGTGCTGTGGCTGTGTCTGAGCGCATTCCCTGCTGGTGCTCTGTTGGCTTTAATTAAAAAGTCAGTAAGTGTGGGGGCTTGCTGTCCAAGCAAACAAGGATGGATTTAGAAAGGGGAGGATTTGTTTTTGCAGATCACGCTGTCTAAATAGATGGTGTCTAGCGATGTACCCCTCCCTGCCGACGACCACGTCCAGGGGATGCTTCAGCCGCAGCCTGGTGCTGCTGGGCTGTGTTTTGTTTTATTTATGTTGCACATTTTAAAATAAAGCTCTTCTTTTCTGTTGTTAGAGCATGCAGTTGCTCAGGACATATAAATTGTGTTAATAAATGAGCAAGGAGCCCTGGTGAGTGAATTGGCTTCCTGGTGAAGTCATAAATTTGGAGAGGACGATGCTGCCTTGCTCTGCAGCCGGCGCGTGGGTTTGCTTCCCAATGCCGTGCCTGGAAACCCTAAGGACTGGGGAGAGGTCCTCGTGTCTGGTAATTTGGGGGTCCTGCTGGAGGTGAGATGGTGTGAAAGACCATCTCCAGTCTGCAGGGGGGCAGGAAAACCGGGGCACAAACCCCAGCTCATCAACAAGGATGTTGGTGAGTGGCAGCAGAGCCAGAGGAGTCTGTAATTTAGGAAAAGCTCATGTTTTTCCCGATTTCTGCCATGCTGCAGCTTGTCCCCGCTCAGCTTCTGCTGCTCATGTCCTTAGTGCGTTAATATCAATGCGTTAATTATCAGCGCTGCAGGGCAGGAGCTGCTGTTCCCTGTGTGTCCTCCACGCCGTATCTCATGTGATGGGGCCTCAGGCTGCTCCCGCAGTAAGAAGTGACCGGGGAACAGGGATGCTTCCCTTCACCTCCCAGCTTGCCTGCCAGGGTCAGTGTCTGCGGGCGCTCCTGGAGAAGCAGCATCTTTCCCTCTGACTCTGCCCAGTTTGTAAGCGGAGCACGTGCCCTCAAATGGGGAGAGGGGATAATGATTTGATATGAGCAATTTTGATGCGATGTTGGGTGATCCGTTTCTCGGGGGAGGAGAATTGCCTTGCTTGATAGCAGTTGTGTTGGTTTTAAGACCCCATCAACAGTTTGGTCTCTTTTATAGTTTTCTCTGTGGCTTCCAGGCATTTTTCCATTAGGATTAATGAAGCCGAGCACTACGCACCAAGCAGTTCGTTGCAGTGATTTGCTAATTTTTCAGTTGCTGAATACCGAGGAGGCTGTATGTGTCAAGGGCTTCTGTTTCCACGCTGGCTCTTGAGCATCTCCACTAGATGAATGCTTCTTGCTTGTGCCAGCACTAAAGATGGAGTCACTTCCATGGCCAAGAAGCAAATCTGATTTTAAAAACCTCTCTAGCCTGCTAACCAAGGTGTTTGCACAATAAATAAATCAGTGGACAGAGTGTGTAACGAGTCCCTGCAGGCTTGGAGTCCCTTGGGTGTACCCAGGTCTGTGAGAAGTGGAGCTCGGACACGAGGGGACCGGACTCCGTGCCGTGTGGGTACCCATCCAGCACGTTGTCATCATCGCAGCTCCAGCAGACCATTTCCAGCCGAGTCATGCTCTGTGCTCAGGAGAGGCCCCGAGCTGTTTTTTTGCATGGCTGAGCATTAAAGGATCTTTCCAGCACTTGTTTGCCAGGAAAATACGGCATCGAAGGCCCTTTACTAATTAATTGTAATGGCAGGAGGAAGGGGAGGGAATTGCTTTCCCATCATGGCTGCTGTGAAGATGCTCTTGAAAAAGGAAAAATAAATAAATAAGTGTGTGGATGGTGCCAGGGCGAGGAGATTGTTAAAGGATATTGTTCACTGCCAGGAAAACATTGCTGCCGAGCAAAACAAACTGACTTCTCCGTTTTCTTTTGCAGGGTCGTCATGTTAAGACAGGCCAGCTTGCTGCTATTAAGGTTATGGACGTCACCGGGGTAATGTATCCTCCTCCTCCTGCACCCCTGAATTACAGATGAGAGGGAAAAGGGGATGGGGTGTGATAACACGTGGCGGTTGGGGGAAGGCTTGTGTTCCTGGGAGGCAAATCCCCTTTGCCTTAATGTGAAGTGTGCCATTAAGAGGTTTTGTTTCTAATAGATGTGTGAGAGAAAAATAAATCTGGAAGAGTTTTTGAGGTGAAGTAATTTTATGCTGAAACAAAGCAGCACCCAGTTCCGGCAGTGCCTCTTCTGAACGCGTTAATAAAACCTGAAGACGGTTGTAACAGCAGGATTGTGTATTCGTAACACGCCTGAGTTTCTCCAAGTCCGTGTTCTTCACCAAAAAGCTTTTGTTCACCAAAGCTATGCAGGTGGTGTTATGAATATCTTTATTAGGCAAGTTAAATTACTCCCGTGCATCCTGTTGGTACAGAGGAAATACGTTGTCTCAGAAGTGCGACTCTTTGGAAACTTGTATCAGAACACGAAACACAAGAATTTGTGAGTTAGTAAATGAATTAACAGGATTTAGGGGAAGGAATGGTTTCACCATTTTTCCAATGGCCACAGGAAAAAAAACAACCACCTGGAATTGCTATGATCCCTAAAAACCTAAACATACTCATGTAGGAGAGTGACCTGAAAATGGTTGTTAATTTTTTTGTTTTAATTTTTAAAAAAAAGTGCAGTATTCTACCTCTCAAAGTTCCTGCTTATATAAACAATGCCAGGTTCAGGAGCAAGAATGTGTTTTATTGTTGATTTGGTTTTCTTATTTATCTATTTTTTAAACTGGAATAACACATTTCAAAATTTAGGACTTGATCCCAATCTACCCACCTTATTTTTTTTTGAATTAATGTTTCTAATTAGCTTTCAGGAGTGCAGCACATACTGAGCTGACTCAGCCCAGCAGTCAGCTGGCCTCAGGAGTATGTTTGGAAATACCTTAGATGTTGTGGTGTGGTGGTAACATCTAGAGAACCTTCATCCAGTTGTTTGGTTTTTGTGCTAACAGGTGAAATGGTGCGTGGAAATAAGTCAGTAAATGCGAATGAGATTTGTTTCTGTTTACCTGCAATATCAACAAGTGCCATTTATCTAGTTCTCGGGGGAAGCAGGCTCTAAGGGATTGGGCAGACTCCCCCAAGAACCCCGTGGCATAAATGGCAGTGAGATTCCCATGGGATGAAGTCTGAGGTTCCAACAAAAAACATTCTCCTTGGCCTTTGATGGGTCTACGAGGGTGTGTGCATGCATTGCTGGGGTAACACGGCTATTGTTAAGCTTCAGCTATTGATGTAAATTATGACATGAATTATAAAGGAATTAATTTTAAAAGATGGAGGAATGTCTAAATTGCTGAAAACTGGTGATCTGGCTGTGATGGCCAAGTCTGGCGCTGGTGGCCCCCAGGTGGAGAGCGTGTCTCCGTGCGAGGGCTCGCCTGCGGCTTGTGCAGGTATTCGGCTGCTCGGGAGCTTCTGTGCTCCCCCTCCTGCTGCAGGGTTCGAAGCAGCACCCGGGGATGGTGGGTCATTAACCCATGCCAGAGGGCTGCTGCCCATCCTTAAACTCTGCCAGCACCTTCAGCATCTCCTTCTGGAGGAGGCACAGTCATCTGAACCCTTCGGAAATGACCCGATTTCCACACCACTGGTTCAGGGTGCAGAAGTGCGATGGGGAACGTGGCAAAGCACGGGTTTCTCCTTAGCTTTTTGCTCAAGAGCCCATGTTTAACCTGTTAGGCTCCAGTCCAGACCTCAGGCTCCCAGGGCTCCGCTGCAAAAAATGGCTGTAAAAAACGGTGCAAGGAAACTTAGTCAAGGTTGGTCAGAAATGGGCTGTGTGGAAGTTCTCCCATGTACAGAGAGAAACGGGAGCCTGTGAAGTGCAGTCACTTAGTGCCTCCGGTTTTGTTTTTCTTTTCGCCTCGTCCCAGGATGAAGAGGAAGAGATCAAACAAGAAATTAACATGCTGAAGAAGTATTCTCACCACCGAAATATCGCTACGTATTATGGTGCTTTTATTAAAAAGAACCCACCAGGAATGGATGATCAGCTCTGGGTAAGTTGCTTTCTTTTCTTTAAAATAGCTGGGGTGCCACACAAATGATTTACCCTGTGTTGTCCTCTTACCACCACCTGTATTACACAAAAAGCCGTATTTTGCATCCATCTTTTTTGAAATCACGGCTTTGAAAAGGCTCTTCCTGCGCTGCAAAATGCTGCTCCGTTTTGCCATGAAATCTTTGCAGACTGCCGATAAAAACGTCTTTATTCTGAATTGTTATTAACATCATCTTTGTTACAATATTCAATTGCAAATTATCCTGCCCTATGAAAATAAACGCATCAAAAAACAGTTGGAGGGAGCCGGGAGCGTTGCTGGGAAGATGGAGGCTGGGGGCAGGGATGCTGGCCGCGCGTGATTCCTGCCAGCTCTCGGCACGGCTCCGCGCGCTCAAGGTTTCCTGGAGCCAGCGGAGGCAAATGAGGAGGAGGGTGACAGTGGAGGAAGGGCAGGATGGTCTGGGGCTGTTCAGCCATTGGGGTGAAGATGTTTCATGTTGCTGAAGGGCTGCAGGCTGCTTTGCCTCTCCAGAAACCCTTGCCTGCCTCCTCCCGCTGCTTCCCTTGTCAGTGGCTTCTCGGTTATTAATTTGGCGTTCCCAGACCGTGCAGGATAGAGTTTAAATCCGCTGTCTATCTCCGGGGACAACGGCAGCATCGGAGCCCACCTCGCTGGCAGTCTGTGCTCGTGGGGGCTGGGCAGCACCGTGGGTTGGGGCTCCAGGCGCTGCCCTAAGCGGGATGAAAAATTAATTCAAGGGACTGGGCTGTATTCTGGGCTCGGCTGTGCTGATCTAAGTCTGTGGAGCAACAGCCTGCAGCGCCCGTGTCTGAGACCCTGCTTTTGTCAGGGCAGCGTTGAAGGGAAGCCTACCTCTGAGTTAGCTTAAATAGAACGACCTGGGTGCTGTCCTCTGGTCCGAATAGCATTTCTTTCCTCAGCCTTGTAAATCCAGTCAGCTCTGACGTACCCACACGTGGTTTCGAAAGCTTTTCTGTGCCTGAACAAGATGGCTAGAGCCTTGTTTTTCAGGGGTGACAAATATCCACGGTTCATCGGGGAGGCTGTGGAGATGCTGAAGAGCAGCAGAACGCTCTTTCCTTTAGTTTCCATCTAATCTAGGCTTTTTTTTTTAGTAAAAGTTTCAGTGTCTTCAGCTGTTTGCCCCTGTGTCCACATGCCAGAGCATGGCTGTGGGAGCCAGGGGGGTTGGAGGACATTCCTCCGTGTCACCTGGGACAAAAATGGAGCTGATGGGCTTCTGCGCTGCTTTCTTACCCGAGACTTTCTGGTACACTGAATTACTGGGAAGACTTGGGGGCTTGGACTTCAGGGGCTTTTCTTACTTGGGTGTTGGGGTTATTTTTGGGTGGGAACTCTTAAAAAACATGTTCTTTGCAGCTGGTCTGGAATTCAGCGAGGAGAAAGCTGTCAAGCTGAGAAATGCCTTTTCATCCCGTGAAATTCCATTTGGCTCTAGCTGGTTCATAATCTGTTTGGGGTTTTTTGTTGTTTTTTTTTGTTTGTTTGTTTGGTTTGTTTTGTTTTTTGGTTTTTTTTTTGAAAAAAAGCCCAAGTGAAATAGAAAACGAATGCACAGCATTTTCCCTTGTGCTGCCGGAGTCCCTGGGGGGAAAAAGCCCCATCGACTGTGTGCCAAAGCCCTTAAGAGCGAGAGAAGCCCTGCCCAGAGCTGGGCTCTGCGTAGTGCCTTTCTGCTGCTTGGGTCTGGGCTTAGCACAGTCTGACCAGGGAAGAGGGTTTGGGGCTTTTTCCTTCCTCCAGCTCCAGTCCAAAGAGCTTTTGTGATATGTATTAATAAAATAATGGGTTTTAAATGATTTGCGCATCCAGAGCAGCCCAAATGTCCAAATAGGCAAGCTCAATAGAAAATTCCTGGGATTAAGAGAGGCTCCTTCATCAAATCCTCATCATCACAAAACAGCAGAGGATGCTGTACGTGCTGTGTCACCTTCAGACGGCCAGAGTCAGGAGGAGAAGCTGGGCTTTGCCCCGGCAGGTCGCCCAGCCGTGCAGGGGAGGTGGTGCTCACCGCCTGGCTGTGCTGCGTGGCCCCTGCCCCCTGGGAAAGGCAGGCTGGATAATCTGAATTTCCATTCAGACCAGCTACCTCTGCTCTCCGTTTTGGTGCCTTTCCCGTGGGCTAGTAAATAAATAAATGTTGCAGAAGCTGCTTGCCTTGCATTGAAGGCTGCTGGGGTGGGAGGTTTTTTAAGCCTGTGCCCAGCGCTGGGGCTGGTGCAGGTATTCCGGGGAGGGCTCCCCGCCCGGGGAGGAGAGGTGTGCTGGCGTCTCTGTGTTAAATAGCTGCAGGTAGTTTCACCATCTGATTGAATTAGGACTTGCGCGAACTCTATCAGTCTTGCCGCGCAGATAAAGGCTTGTTTATTTTTCATTGGCCCTTTGTTGAAATAAAACGGTTTCTGATAATGCCCAAGTAATTCTTTTTATCGACATTCAGGAGGCTGATACGGAAATAAAAAAACAGGGAGCTCTTTCAGGGGAGATTAAGATCTCTGGGAAAGGCGGCAGGCTCCTGACATAAAGTATTGCCGTTGCTTCTGCCGCGGTGATGAGCAGGTCTGTCGGCGCTGCTGCTGCGTTCGATAGCCGCCGCTCGCCCCAGGGACGAGCCTGCTAAACCCGCGAGTTCTCCCGAACTCACAGGGACGCGTGGAGCCGGCTTTAGCAGGCGGCGATGGGGATGCGCGTTCCAAGTCTGATGTGTTAGTAAAAAAGTGGAAGTAAAAGTCACAGGGATGACCTTTACGGAACATTTGAGGGAAAAAATGATAAAAACAGGAGGTAGGCTTACTTCTGTGTCGGATGACATGTTGCTCTCTTGGGTGCTTTGGGAGGGGTTGCGCCTGTCTCCACCCGAGACGAGGGGGTCCTGCCTGGGGTAGCGTGTGGTGCAAGAGGGCAAAGAGGGGGTCAGCTGCAGAAATGACCCAGTGGGAGGGTGAGGACCCAGTTTGTCAGTTAGCTGCTGCTTCTCAGAGTTAAACTCATTAAATTCCCCTTGCACATCTCAGAGCTAAGGTATGGGTTACTAGGCTGCACGTAACCCAGGGGGGTTGTTTTGAGGTGGTTTTGATTTTTTTCTTGGTGATGGGAGATGGGGCATTCATTCGGAAGTGTGACCCTGATGGGGACGGTGACCCGATCCCAAAGGACCCCCTCCCCAGCACATCACTTGCCTCGGAAGCTGGAGCCTCTCTGCTTCGTTCCCATACGTTAACACACCGCGTACATCCGTGGGGCAGTAGGGATGCCACTCAGCTGCCTGCTTATCATCTGCCCTTGCCGTCCACAGCGCGCTGAAGCCATTAACGGAGAAGCCCCACCACGCATGGGCAGCAGCAGTGGGTCTGGGGCAGAGGGGGGTTTGCAGAGTGCGGGGGACTGGCTGCAGCACAGGGCAGAGCCCACCCAGGGCAGAGCCCGCCCGGCGCGTGGTCCCCGGGGGCCATCGGTGCTGGCTGCCGATGGATGGCTGCCATGGCAACCCTGCCTGCGCCCCGAGCTGCATCTGTCACCGAGGCAGGAAAAGATTGCTAATAGGCAGGTTGCCAAATACCTGCTCGTGGCAAGCGTTGGTAGGGTGGCCACCAGTGTGTCCTCTGCAGTGGGTAATCTGGGGCAGTTGTGGGGGAAAAAGGGGTTCGGGTGATGTAGGACGAGAAGCTAAGTCAGGACAGCACCGCTGCAGCCGTGCAGCACTCAGGGCTGTCACTGCATAGCTGCAAAGTGCTTTTCCACCATGTTGAGCCATAGGGGCCCACTGAGTTGCAGCGGGGTGATGTGAGTAGAGTCACGTTGGGGATCTGAAGAACAAAAAGAGGGGCAGTGAGACTCCGTTGAAAATGGAGCACAAGCCGTCGAAGCGCTGGGTCGCACCAGGATTGCTCTTACTCTGCTTATAGGCACTGAAGAACAATTTTGGGCAGTTGCTGATACCTTGCATCACAGGAGTTAAATCGTTAAACATTTGAGAGGGGGCAGGTTTTGGCTGAGCTGCAGTTCCCCCTAGTCCCTCCAAGCCGTGCAGTGCTGGGGAGGTGGGTGGGGGGGAGCAGGGCTGCTCCTCTGGCCCCTGGCTCAGAGCCCGGGGTTAGCAGAGAGGCTTTCTGCTGCTGTCCGGCTGAATAAGCTAACGCTGTTTCATTCTCACTCCTCTTCAAAGCGATGTCAGCGCTGTAAACGCTGCAAGATTGTGAGCCCAGCTCCTTTGACTGCTGTCCCTAAGCCCAAAGCTTTCACCCTGCTCAGGACCCATGGCGGCAGCTGCCTGCTGCTCCCTAAGGGGCATGAATAGCTTGTCTGACCGCAGAGCGCAGGGGGGTGCAGCCAGGCGAGTCCTTTATTCATGGCCGTATGCAAGAGCACGCTGCGACTGAAACCTGGGCTTGTCTTGCTGCAGAATATTTTGGTTGCTGCTTAATACCAATTCAGTGACTATTTCTGCTTCTGAAATGGGCATCAGCTTTTCTGCTCATCCACTGAGTGAAGGTCTCTGCATTTTTTGATGCTCCATCACTGGCTCCAGGAGCCATGATGTGTGTGATGAGGGACCCCTTTGAGGGGAGCTGGGCAGTGGGGTGGCCTGGGCATCGGGACTGCATTGCGCCCGGTTCTGCTCCCACACAGCAGGAAGAAGGATTTCCAGCAGCGTTTAGCCTGGGGGCGTCGTGTGCTTGCTTTCTGTAAAAGAAAAGTTGAATTGGTTGTGGGGTGAGGAATAGGAAGACAGAAGGATTTGGCTTGTGGAATAGAGGAGTTGGATGATTTTGGGGGGTTCCTCTGGACAGGCTGGATCAGTTCGCCATCAGCTGGATTGGTGGTTCTGTACTGGGAATGCTCAGCCCTTGTAGCCCTGTGTGGTGAGATGGGAGCAGAGGTCTTACCGGCCATTCCCAAACTGGGGAAAGTGGTGGTTGATTTGAAAACTGCAAAGGCTCTTTAAACAAAAAATTCATGAGACAGCAGGACACAGATATTTACAGCTGCTGCTTCTGAATTTGCCTTGCTTATGAAGTTTGCTGTCACTCTGATATGAAGAGCTAAGTAAATGCTAAATGAACTGTATTTAAAAATACTTCCTCAATAAATGGCCTTGCAAATTAAATTTCAGAAGATGATCTTACCTTTAACCCATCTTGATGGTAATTTTAATTATGGTTAATAAAAATTCAATCTGCATTTCAAGTTTATTGTCTTACCCCATCATGACTTCATCCTTTAACGAGACTGGTAATGACGCAAGTGTGTACAGGGCAAAGCACTACCCAGAGACACGTAACTGGTAAGAAAGTATGTTAGTGTAAGTGCCGTTTGAACCCTTTTGTACGTATACTATGTTTTGTCCTAAAATCAGTTGGAACTTCTGTTGCCTTTTCTTTTCTCCTGGAAGGCTGTTCGTTGTTTTCCAACCTAAATATACCCATAGAGTGTTGATATATTGATATTTTTTCCCTCTCTGGTGCTTACCTGTCCATACTGTTGGCAGTGTATGCTTATATCCCATGGCCATCCATCCCTTGGCTGGCTGAACAAGTCCTCAGGTCCTCTGAGAAGACCTGACCGTCTTTCTATACCCACTCCAGTATGTGTTTATCGTTCCTGGGCTCCATCACCCAGCAGGACACGCAGTGCTGTGGGTGAGGTCTCACCTGGCCTGCTGGTGATGAGCCGTCATCTGTTTCTCCTCATTTTGGAGGCTGCGTTGTGTGAGCTGTAGTTGGGACTTCTGTAGCATCCTTCCATCTGAGGATCAAAGTGGATCGCAGTGCTGCTAAGCGCCGCAGCAGCGTGCTGCCAGTTTTCTTCCCGTTCCATCCAGAATTTCTGGAGATGGTGTTTTTTCACATCGGGTGTCCACCAGCTCTCCGCTGCAGATGGGGATATTCGGGTATCTTTGTCATCTTTTCTGCTGCTCATTTTCTTGGAGAACTTGTGGCAGAGCTTTGGGGAAGTGCGGTGCTGTTAGCAACACATGCGTGCTGCTGAGCCCCCTTGGGCCCTGCCCAACTGGACCTGGAGCCTGCTGGTACTGCCAGGGGTCTGCTGGTCCTGGATATTTTCCTATGGATGTTACAGGACTGTGCAGCTCTTAAAAAGCCAAGTTGGAAACACTCACCATGGAAATGGGACTTTCCCTCTCTCTGTTTGGGATATATTATTTTTTTTTTCCCTCTAAGGAGATTTCACAATTACAGGTTTTGGATACATCTGCAGGTGACTGTATTATTCACCTCCTGGTGCAAAATTAATCTTTGCTCTATGGAAATTCAAGGACAGGGTAGAGGACTGAGTGAATGGGCAGCTCCATAAAGATAATCTGGCGAATTAATGGATGCATTGTGTACTTTTAATGGGATTTCTTCCATCTTCTTTTGAGCATTGCGATTGCTGTACATAGCATAGCATGCCCTTCTCCTTCCTCCTGCTCCAAACCCTGGTGAGAGCCTGTGGATGAATTTCCATGGAAGGGGCCTGGAGAGGGTCAGCCTTTTGGGTTGGAAAGTGTTTGTGGCTGGCTCAGCTATCCAGGGTTTTCTTCCCCAAGCTTGCTGCCGTGGTATCCCAAACGTTCATTTAATCAGGAACACGTGCAGACGCTTCCACGTGTCAATCGTCCAAGGGGAAGAAAGAGAGGTGAAGCGACTTTGAAACCAGTTGTTCCATTATTCCCCATCCGGGGAGTAATGAGTAACCCGTGACTTGTGCCGTGTCCCAGTGACCCAGCTGGATTGCCGGTCTCCGGCTGGGGTGGAAGAGCTGCAAGCGCTGCCGCAGCCTTCCTGGCCTTTGCACAGGACAGACTTTGGCCAGTCACACGTTTATTTCTTGAAGGCAGTTTCCTGACGTCACAGGGATATACAAAGAATTTTTCAGCCATCAGTTTAGGAAGAGAAGAGAAGCTTAGTATCAAAACGGAAGGTAGGAGCATGGTCAAAGTTTGCTTGAGCATTTTATTTAACCTGCAGGTCTATAGCAGTACTCTGCCTGGATTTTTGTGATCGCTTATTTATGATAGTCTTCTAAATCACTGAGCAATTCAGTTAGAAGTAACCCTTCTGCTGTTTCTTTTTCTTCTCTTGGCCCATGCTTTTAATAAAGTGATGTCACTTGCTTGGAGAACATTAAATGCCATGCAAGCTTCATGTGATAAGAAACTTTAAATATACGCATCGAAGAATCTGGCAAGCCACAAGTTGTAAGGGAATATTGCTCAGTAGCAAGCTGATCTAATTGGAAAACCTAGTTTTATTTCAGAGAGAAACATTTCTGTAGGTCTTGGAGGAGGCTTGTTCTGTACACGGGCTGTGCCTTGCTGTTTGGAGCATGCTGATGGCTCCTGCACATGCTGGGTGTCCGTCGAGTCCCTGGGAGGCACACTCACATCCCCTACTATTTCTGTAAGGTTTATTGCACCGTTGCTAGATGGCAAGATTAAGTTTGGGCCTAGGTTAGATCATTGTGCTTCTATATTTGATATTTTGAAACTTTGGAAGTGGTGCAAACAGTAGTGCTCAGTCTCTCTGGAACCAACCTGAGCAGAAGGACACCAGCTCTCTCCTGGAGCTTCCCCTCAGGGAAGGTTTCCTGCTCAAAAAGGTGATCAAAAACAAAGACCTTCTGGAGGGGGGTTAAAAAAAAAAAGAAGTTGAAAAGTGTACCTGGTTTCTAAGGTTGTAGAAAGCTTTCAAATATCTGCCTTGTTGCCTTCACATTTTCAGAGTTGAAGAATTTGTATGCAAGGCGTAGAGTTTGCTTGTGTTCCTGCTGATAGTAAACATTGATCATAAGTATAAAGTAGGGTGTGTAGCGGTGGGATCTGAGATTTCAAGGTTTTTGATTTCCTCTGCTGATTTTCAGCACTGGACGGATTCCTGTTTCATGTTCCCAACCTTCTGGAGAGCAGCAAGCCTTTTAAGCCTTCCAGCCTTTTATTGTTTCGGTTTTTTAACAACAGCCACATGGATTACAAGCTGATAAGTTCAAGATTATGTCCTGGTGGCCCCGCAGTTGTGTTGCCAGCGTTGGGGTCCTACCCTGGGGCCGGGCAGCCCAGAGGATGCTGTCTGTGTCATTGCAGTAATTGCCATTTTGTTCCGTTTGGCAGCTGGTGATGGAGTTCTGCGGCGCGGGTTCCGTCACCGACCTCATCAAGAACACGAAGGGGAACACCTTGAAGGAGGAGTGGATCGCCTACATCTGCAGAGAGATTTTACGGGTGCGTGTCCAGAGGAGCTAAATGTAGGGGGTTGTTAGAGTATCGCACTTGGTCCTCGGGGGATGTGGGAGACCTTTGGTTCTGCAGGCTTCATGGTTGCCATGCTGCCATGGGCTGGACCTTCTTCAGTAGGCGTGAATGATTCATGTGCTTGTGTGATGCATAATAAATAAGCCCTATTTAATGCCCTTTAGCTCTGTTAGGTCCCTGATTTTTAACCCTCTTTTTCCTTCAACAAAAATATAATTTTCCTTAGTATTAATAGGGCAAAAATTTATTTGCATTAGAATTACATTTTCAATTAACAGAAAGGCGAGGACTAATAAAGTCTGTGGAAAAGAATCTTCATGATTGAAAAGCACTCTACATTTTATTAAATGCACATGTCTCTGGCTTTAATGAGGGTGCTGCAGCTTTTATACCCGCAAGATAAATGTTTGACTGGAATGTCTTAAAATGGGCTGTGCCAGAGTTTCGTGAACTGGGAGAAGGCAGCTTCAGCAAAGGCTTGCGTGCGTTTTGCACAGCTCAGGTCAGATGACGTGATCGTAATCATTGCCAACATTAAAGTCTATTGCTCTGTGAACCAATGTTTTGTTCAGGAGAAAACAGAAATATCGTGCATGTGAAGGAACGCTGTAGAAGAGCCATTCAAGTGATAGGACAAGAGACAGCAGCCTCACATTTTGATTGGGTATTGGCGAAGAGTTCTTCACCGAAAGGGCAGTCAAGTGCTGGAACAGGCTGCCCAGGGAAGTGGTGGAGTCACCATCCCTGGAGGGATTTAAAAGACGCGTAGGTGTGGTGCTTAGGGACGTGGCTTAGTGGTGGTCTTGGCAGTGTTGGGTTTATGGTTGGACTCGATGATGTTAGAGTCATTTAGGTTGGAAAAGACCTTTATGGTTCTATGAGAGAAAATGAGGCAAAATAACTGCTGCGAGGGAGGTGTCTGACACTGCTGCTGAGGCTGCTGCTGGTGTCCAGAGCCAGCACAACACTTTTCTGTTGACCCTGAATGCTGCCATCTGTACCAACATGATATGCTGAAGACGCTGGTGCTGTAGCTAATCGGTTGTTGTATGGACACTGCTTTCGGTGCCAGGAAACCACGGTTACACGGCTTATTTTAAATGTACGAGCTCTGTGAGCCTACTTCTTAATATAGTCCCTGCCAGTGAGTCAGAACCCAGCCACTGACTCATGTCCCAGGGCCACCATCGTGTGTCATCACTTGTGTTTTGGCCGTTGGCTGGTGACCTCCGTAGGGTTTCAGGTGATGGAAGGCTCCCACCTTTTGTGCTGCAGGAAGTGGTGGCTCAGTCTTGGTTCAGATGTCGATGGCCAGTTGTAATTCTAACGCAAGGCTTCATCCCACGTTGTTCAAGGATTTATTGAAAATCAGTGAAACTTTTGCTTTGCTTCCGATGCATGAAGGTGCCTCTAGCCAGGGATAACGTGGCTAAAAAAGGGCTCCTGTACAGATACAATCTATTCCGCGGTGTTGCCCCAAGGTAACGAATGTAAAATGACTAGTAACTGCCAGTAGTGATAGCAGAAATTATTTTCTTCCTCAAATATGAATGTTTAATGTGAAGTGTAAACCTAATGCAAAATCAGTTTTTGAAGTAATCCATATTTCTCCTACGCTGGCAGTATAGGGGGATGTTGCTTTGAAACTGACATAACAAATGAACGAAATAAAAATGTGGGTAGCAAAAAGAAATTAATGGGCTAATAAAAAAGCACAACAGAAAAGCTAGTTTACCTTTAGCCTTTGAGACAGGCTTTTAATTTGAGCTATATCTCTATTTAGGGATATGCGCAAGTCGTAATATTTGTATTTGCACGGTAGCTTTTTTAATACAAGCTTCTCAGTGTATTGGAGTCCCATTTGTTGGGCCGATGTAACGAGAGAATGGTGTTCTTCGGTTTCTGGGTGATGGAAATACAGAAAGGAGACAAAACCATTCTATTATTTCTACCGCAGAAACGGCTCCCTAAGGCAAGAGAACACATGGGGGAAAAATATGTCTAGAGCTACAGAGGAATTTGGGTTAATATGGGTTCCTGCAGAAACTGGAAGGTTGGTTTTAATCCCCATTGACGGTTCTTCTGCGGTGGAGAGCACCCACTGCGGCACGTATAGCCCGTCGGTGGGCGTCTCGCTTGCCAGGCATGTCCTCCCAGCGTGTGACATAGGACACAGTATTTTGAACACATGATAAACAAAAGCGTTCTCAAGTGCTTAACTCCAACTGTGAGTCTTTCATTTCTGGAGTGTAATTGGTTGAGGAGGAATGTCAGAAAATAACATGCTTTGAACTTGGATTCCTCTAACCTTTCTCTGAATTCTCTAGGGCTTGAGTCATCTACACCAGCACAAAGTAATTCATCGAGACATCAAGGGACAGAATGTATTGCTGACGGAAAATGCAGAAGTTAAGCTAGGTAAGAGTGGTTTGGAGCTCTTGGAAACTGCAAGGGAGATGGCTGGAGAGAAGCAGCAAAACTGACTTGTACAGACTTGGAGAAGGGGGATGGATACTAAGAGCTGCCCTGTGTTTTTTCTTGTGCCAGCCTCTCTATCGTGACCAGGTGCTGTGCAATAAACTGTCAGTGGTTGATGGCCAAGTTCTGCATGTGATGATGTACTTGCAGTGGTAGTTTGGGCAGCTCCGCCACCAGATGCGGTTTAAACCATCAAGACCATTTTTTCATGCCCCGGGTTGAAAATCAGGCTGTGTGCATCCCCAGCCGTTAGAGAAGCTCTTCTCTCACACCTTCCCGTAGCATCCTACAGGGTCATAGTCCACTCAGTTTAATGTCGCATATTCCAGATTTCTTTTCCAAGCTAACCTGTTGGAGAGAGCTTAATTTGCAAGAACTGCGCTGAATTTCGTGTGCAATGGTAGTCACCCTGGAGAAGTCACAGGCATTCACGTGAAGATCAGCTGGAAGACAGCAGATCAGCAGAGATGGTGTGCCCTTATCCTCAGTTGTCCAGCACCAATGTTTTAAGGCTGGTTTTGTGCGTTTTAATTTATGCTAGTGATGAAAAATCCCTTACACCGGTGACCTGAGGTGCCAGCCTTGTTTTCCCATGTCTCTCCTCTCTTTACAGCAGAATAAAACCCCAGCTTAACAGATGGCACCACCACCTCGTTTGGCTTTATGCTGGTGAAGATTCCCCTCCAAGGGGAAATTCTCCAGGGCAAATCTCCAACCGTTATGTTGCACAAAGTGAACTTAGTGGACCATAGAGTATTCTCTCGTTGGTTTGATTTCATCTGTTTTTGCTTCATTTTGCAGCTCTCTGCCTGACATTTCCCTATGGGCCTTTGTCCTTGGCCCTTAGTTCCTTAATTCTTTTTGCACTTCTGCCATTTCCAGCAAAAATTTAGGTAGAAAAATGAGGCTTCTACCAATATTTGGCAGGCTTTAGTTGAAATGGGAAAACATAGAACAAAGGCCGCTGCTTATTCATGTTGCTCACCCTGTTTCTCATTAGTATGAGGAGCTGTGATTTCATTGCCTCCTGGCAAGGAGGAAAAAGCACAGGATTTCTTACAAAACCCGGACATCGGACGATCGGTGTTGTCCTTGATTGACCTCTGTTGATCCCAGCAGAGCTTAAACAGGAATGTCTCTGGCCCCATCTTTTTCTCCTGACTGTGCAGAAAAGTTGGTCTGAATGAATTTAATGTTTTACAGTCGACAGAAGAGTTGCTCAGGTTTTCTCTGACCTTATGATGTTGTCTCTCTGATCCGCAGTGGATTTTGGTGTCAGTGCTCAGCTGGACAGAACGGTGGGCAGGAGAAACACCTTCATTGGAACGCCTTACTGGATGGCCCCTGAGGTCATTGCCTGCGACGAAAATCCCGATGCCACTTACGACTTCAAGGTACCCAAACGAGCATGTTCCTGCTCTTTTATACATCATCGCAGGTGTAATCTTTGCAAAGTCTAGCATGTTCACTGATAAGGCAGGGAAGGAATTAAAACAGCACTTCTTGGTGCTTGCAGTGAGAGTTGTGAGTATAAACATCAGAAGAAGGTGCTTGGTATGATCTCAGTACTTAATACCCCAGTACCATGAACCTGAGCACTCAGGAATTTAGTATGTTCTTCCAGCTTTGCAAAATTCCTTGACAGGCAGTATAGTCTCCTCCTGCTTTCTGGCTGGAGGATTTTGAGATGCCTGTTCAGGTCCAACGTGAATCTTTGTTGTGCTGTTCACGTATCCAAATTTACTGTGAAGAAGTCTTTCCCTGTGCTGAGAAAGGTGTCAGACTGAGGCTCCCTACCTGCTGGCCTGGTTTTCAGTGCTGCGTGTGTAAATACTACAGTCAAACGTGCTGTATTTGCTCTATTTCCTCTGCAGATAAGTCGGGTCAGGTTTAGAAAGGGCAAAATCACATCTTCTGGCCCGCAGGCTGGTATTCACAGGGAGATCTGAAGCCTGCCGTGCAATCAGACCTTTGGGGGGCTGACCTACTTTTCACACATCTCTTTTGCCTGCTTGAGGTTTATTTTTGGATCGGTGGCAGCACAGCATTGCTGCTGAGCTCTAACATGGCACAGAGCTCCGTGCCACGCACAGGTCAGCAGGAGGGTTATGAGTCCCACCTGCCCATTCAGAAACTACAGCGACGTCTGATGTTTAAAGCAAGGAGAGCTTAATATTATTTTATCCTGTTTCTGCCTTGCTGCAAGTTTCTGGGCACGCGTTTGTAGAAATGTCCCTTGGTGTTTTAAAGCATCCAGAACTTGAATTTCTAGCTCAAAATCCCCTAGGGTCCACCTATCCTGTCCAGAGAGGAGAGCAAGACACTAGCGTGTGAGGTTTGGAGAGAGAAGCTGCGAGAAATACAAAGCTCGTTGTACCTCTGTTCGTGTGCGTGCTGAGAGGTCACTTCACAAGGTAATGTTTGAAAAGGACTTTGAGACCCCTTGGTTTGGAGCTAGGCAGCTGCTTTCCAGCAGTAAGACACTACAGTATCCAACAGCCCACCATTGTGGTATGGTTCGGGGGGGCAATTATCAATCAGTCAGAATTTTTTGAGAGATGAAGGTTTTTAAAGTAACCAAGCGATGCATTGCTATGGCAGTGACTTAACCGCATCAGTCAACTTCTGAACTGATGGTTTTCCAGAAAGCAGCTCTCCAGTGTGAGTTAAGACTCCGGGTTACATAAATCGTTAATGGTAAGGACATGTAGAATAGTTTTATCTGCAATTACTTAATTCTCTTTGATTAACCAATTACAACAGGCGTTTCCGCAGCTCCGCTGATGGCAGCACTTTGGAGCAGGGCTGCAACCCGTGCGAGCTGCTCTCGCAACTTCCCCGACAGCCGCCTGGTGCAATGCTCTAATTAATCGCAGCTTGTTATTTTATTTTTTTTTTATAAGAAAGACTGAGATCTTCATAGGCTACTTTGTACCCTCAGAAATCCCTGAGGATTTTCCCCTTTCCAGAATAACTAGGGCACTTAATATGCCGTTGACTGATGCACAAGCGCTGGGACCAGAATCCCTCTATTGTCCCCAAGGATCAAACACTGGTAGCGAGCCGGGCGCTTGCGTCTCTGAAGTTGGCATTGACCGTTTTCCCTTGGCTGGGGGTGTGAAGCAGAAGGCTGATTGCTGCTGACACACTCACCGCAGGGTGTTTTCGGAGCTCGTGGTGATGCTGGAGCCACTGGACATTAGTCCGTACGCCGGATCGCATCCCTGCACCTGATGCTCTTGCTTTGAAGTGTGTGTGGGGAGGAATGTAAATGACAATTTTTTTTTTTTTTTTATTTTAAAGGGATGCAAATCAGCTGCTCTCGGGTTTAGCTGACCTGCTTAAAATAGTGAATACAAAAGATGGAATTTATAGGGTGAAAAAAGGAATCTTTGCAGGCTTAATCTGTTGGACAAAAAGCCTCTGATCTCACTGTTTTCTTAGCCAGAGAGAGATGCCCGTGTAATCTATGGAAGGAGGCAGTAAATACCTCCTCACAAAAATAAACCACTTAAAAAAAAAAGAAAAGAACAAATAGAAACCCCACATTGTTGAGGTTATTTATTGGTTTTTTCCCCAGCCGGTTTTCCTTTCTTCTTTAGAGATGTCTTGTCAATAAGCTTGGAATCAAAGGAGGTGGGAGGAAGCTTGACTCCTTTTGCGAGTCAAGACAATGCAGATTTATCAGCACGGTGTCTTTTTGCTGGGTGGACTGAAAAGCTTTTCAGACTCAAAAATACCTTCCCCTCCCAAAAAAAAAAAAAGAAAACAAACATCCCTCTGAATTCCAGATCATTATAAAATGTGTGCTTCCCGCTGAGTTTTCTGCTTTCTCTGGGAGACTTAGAGAGGTGGTAATCCCTTTCTATATTGCTCCAGCTTTAAGATTACTTGGCATTGTGCGTATAATACTGGGCACCTCGATATGGAAAGACACACTAGGAGTTTGGAAGGAGTTCAGCGGCAACCCAAAGGGAAGGGGTCATGTGTGCTGAATCATGTGGAAAGACTGCAATAATTAAGTGTGCGGCAGAAATCCCAGCTGACCAGAAACAAAGAATGGATAAGGCTGTCCTGCGAAAGGGCTGGAAATAAGATTTGAGAGAGAATTTTTAAGCAGGTACAAAGGTGTGTAGCAAGGACGGCATTTGTTAGGGGAGAACTTGAGGTAAAAATGAAGAAAAGTGCCGTGCTATTGAAAATCCAAGTTGTCTTTCCTGGAGGGTGCATGTGAGAAGGTGCTTGTGGTCCCCTGTGTCAAGCTTTTGGGGCTCTGTGCTGGACAGAACAACGTTTCTGGGATTTACTCACTAAATTGCAGGTTTAGAAGCTTGAGGTGGTTTGGAAAGGGCAGCTCTTGAAATGGAGAGGAGAAAACTGAAGAGGGACTGCAGGGATGTGGCAGAGAGCAGGGCAAAAGGAGAGCAAGACGTGACTGCTGGAGGTGCAGGAGGCAGAGTCCATCCCTTCCACCCTGAGATGTGCCTGTTCGCAGTGTTGAGCGGTTTCGATGTGCTACCTGGTCTCGAGCAAACGTCAGCATCGGGCTTGATCCAGTCCCCTGTGCATCCGCAGCTTCTGCCGTCGCTGCCCTACCATCTCAGGCAGGTCTCTCCGCCCCCCTGGAGATGTGTCAGAGGCTGCGCTTGAGACAAAGTCACCAAAATTAGTCTAGGTCCTGTTCCCGCTGCGGCTTTTGCTGGGCTGTGAATCATTAGCAACCCTACACACGGTGTCCAGAATAACGAATTAGCCGCCTTCTGCCAAAAAGCCAAGTTGCAGCAGTGCCGGTAGGGAAGGTGCTCATCGTCTCTCGCCAGGCACATATTGTCTCTGCCTCCTCTGATGTCCAGGAGAGCCGAGCCGTCCTCTGGGACTCGTTACCAGATCTAGAGGTGCAGCCGCAGCTCCTCAGCGATGGTGGGGTGGGCCGGCGGCGTTGGAGGGGAATCTCGCCGCTGCTCTCTGGCAGGGAGCTGGGGATACAAATGTCCCTGTTTGCAAGGGAGAAAATTGGAGGAAGAGCAATACAAGTAGGAAGTCGAAGGAGTGTCCCAAGTAAGGGTGTTCTCTGCGCTCTGGTTGTTGAGGAGACTCAACCAGGCACGTGGGCTGAGCAGGGTTTGGGAACAGGGTAAATAAAAGTGCCCACTTCTCCTTCTATGGGCAAAACACTGCTTTTCTGGCTTCCATTTAATGAGCAGTCCATGATACAAGAGCTTCCTGATGTGTCTTAAGATACTTCATGTTTTTAGTCTGTTCCAGGCAACCTGTTTTCTGTGGATCTGTATCAAATCCATGGATGTATCACCCAGCTTTAAGCAGGGAGCCAGCAGCCAGCTGCTGTTTACCCCAGCCCTGAAGCTGGGGATTAGTTTGTCACCAGCTTATCTGGGAGCTGGAGGTTCGTTCATTAGTGCACAGTGCTTGTTAAGATGCCCCCACCAGGGGACCTGCAGGTCATCAGCATCTCCTCAGGTAGTGTCCTCACCTTGGCTACAGGGAGTGCTGGTCCAGCGAGGCGGCCGTGTCCTACACCCAAAATGCCTTGAAGGTTTTGAGATAAATCTTGGGATAAACAGTGGGGTCAGGAGCCTCTTCTAAAGCTCCAACACATGGCAGGAGGATGGGACAAGCTCCCGAGGGGTGGGTCCGGAGACTTGCAGAGGACACGGAGACCCAGCTCACAGGGCTGAGCCTGCTGGGCTGGGGAGAGCCACGCGTCCCCCCTCGCCTGGTGCCCGCCGTGTGACTGTGCTCCCCGCATCATGCGTGTTCCTCTGCTTTCTTTTACAGAGCGACTTGTGGTCTTTGGGGATAACGGCCATCGAAATGGCGGAAGGCGCTCCCCGTAAGTAGATGCGTTGCTCTGCTTTAATTAACCCTGGGCTGTGATGTGCTGAGCACCGACCAGCGCTCTGTTCTGTGCAAGAAACACGGTGCAAAGGTTTTCCCAAGCAACTTGGGCTCACCGAGATGGAGCTCCCAGGATCCAGGGCAGCGTGGCCCTGGGGACAGGGTGGGCAGGGAGCAAAGGCAGGCAACCCTGCGTGACTCCTGATGAGTCACTTGAGCGCTCTGGGACTCTGTTTCCTCAAATAAAATACAGATGAAGATAGGGGTGGAGGACTGGAAGCTGATAAAACGCTGCTCCCCAGCACTGGTGTTACCCACCTCCGTGGTGACACAGATAGCGGCACGCTGGGTTCAGCTGATGCATCTGCACAGGTCGTGCTGCCGTGGGTTTTCAGCGTTATCCTGGGACCAGCCTTGCGTGCTGGTAAACGCAAGTCAAGAGAGCAGGGCGCAGCGGCACGTGGTGCCGTGAGCTCCTGGCAGGGTGCTGGGGGTGTGCAGCTGCAGGAGCGCAGGCTCCCTGCCGCGGAGCCTGGGGACGCGCTCGCCGCTCGGCTGGGGACGTCAGCTCTCACCTGAGCTCCAGGCTGCTGCCAGGCCAGGGGTTGTCTGTAGGGTGTTGTCGCTGTAGGTCCTTCTGCCCTGTGGGTCTTGCAGCTTCGGAGGAAACTCGGGCCTCCCCAGTTGGGCGTGCCGCCTCTCTTTGGGAAACCCGGGGGTCTGCGGGGCACCGTGCCGTGTTTAACGCCTCTCCTTGCACATTGCAGCTCTCTGTGACATGCATCCCATGAGAGCCCTCTTCCTCATCCCCCGCAACCCGGCCCCGAGATTGAAATCAAAGAAGTGGTGAGTCTTTTTCACAATCATCGACGACTGTAAAAACATTTCTGGAGCAACTTGTTTCTGCAGCCCGGGCGCGCAGGGGACTTGCCATTTATGTTTATATAGCTTCAGGGGCCAGTGACCGTCTCCAGCATCGCTCCGGTGAGTGTAGCTTTGGGTCTTGATCTCCTGCGGAGAGGCAGTATGATCAAAAGGAGTCGCTTACCGAGGGATGGAGAGCTGCCTAGGTAGGCAGGGAGGGGAACGCTCTCTGACGCCTCCATTTCACAGCACGGAGTCGGCTTTTCCAAGGCGGTTTGTGCAGCCTGAAGCCAGATGACACTTCGTTTGGCTCCTGTTTCTTTCCAGTCAGGTTCCGTTTTCAAGTGGAAACATGTATCCAGGCCAAAAAAAAAAGAGGGTAGTTTATCTTGAAGGCGCAGGAATGTGGAGATTTGTACTTAGTTAGGGCTTTATTTTAAAATTTTTGCAGGAAAAAATACATCACTGTTTTGAAAAAAAAGCAGGGCATGCCAATAAAAACCGGTAGGAAAAATATCCCTGAAGCCCAGCAGATGTTGTTTTGTTACTGTATGTTCTGTACCGATGGAGCTGGAGTCCTTAAAGCACTCATCTTTGGTTTGTGCTGTTTGCCTGCCCCAGGTTCAGCAGTGGTTTGGTCAGGAAAGATCTGCCAGATGTTAGAGAGACAGCACTGCCCTTTGCTCCCAGATGGGCTGAGCTCACAGGGGGGAAGTTTTCCCTTATTCCTTGAGATTAAGCTTGAAAAAACTTGGTGCCAAAGCAGCAGGTATTTTGTTGCTGGGAGAGGAGCGAGAGGGGCTTGGAGTCTCCTCTGTCAGATGCATGGTGTTGTGGTTTTAGGACCAGCCCCCTAAAAACTCACCCAGGCTTTGGCAGGAGGCATCTTAATTTTGACAGCCTGGTCATCTAGCACCAAGCGAGGAGGAGAGGGACCTTTCGCGGCTGGCTCTGCAGAGGGTGTCAAAGATGCTCGCTCTCCTTGTGCAACCTTTTGAAGATACCATTAATCAGCTGAGAAAAGCGTTTATATACTTGTTTTCTGCCAGATCACCAGTCTCCTGCTTCATTATGTTCTCACTGCTACAGCACAAAATGGGTTGTAAGACTTTAGAGTTTATTCTTCATACAAAAGTGCTGTTTATTCAGCAAAGGCTTCCTCAGCCTCCAGGCGGAGGGGAGCTGACGAAAGCAGGTTTTGAGCAGAACGTTTCCCCATCTCCTGAAGGTAAAAACAGAGTGGGGTGGAAGTTGTTTTTTTTTCCCTGCTGTGAGATACCGGGATGTGCTTTCTGCAAGGCAGGGTGTTGCTTGTCACCACCTTCCCCTCACGTGCCTGGTGGCTGTCTCAGGTTTGCAAGTCTCATGGTGGTGAACCATGGTGGTGTCTGCCTGGGGTTAGCTGGTCTGTCCCGGGCTGCACTCTGCCTGCGCTGGGGACAGCTTCCCGGGTACTTTGAGAGAGAGATCGCTTTGGAAGTTGTAGTTAAATGAAACTCCAGCTTTGAACCCCTCCAAGGGAGCGTGGTGCTCCCCTGGCCTCTGCTACCCCTCCGAGCAAGCAGGGATCCCTGGTCCCTATCAGAGCTGGGACTCAAGTACCCTGGGCAGGTCAAACCTAAATCCATCTTCTAAGCTTTCATTACAATGGGAAACTGCAAAAGATCCAGACAAAGCTCCAAGCCAGGACGACTCCACCGATACCTTAAGAGCAATTTTTCAGCATTTTCAGTGGGATACCGGGCAAACTTGCTGATCTTGGCTCATTTCTCAGCTGGAGGTTTTGGGCCCAACCAGGATGAGTCCTGGAGCTCTGCAAGCCTGACCCAAGAAGACTGGAGATGTTTGACCAGGCTCTCTGGCAGCCAGTGGGTTGGTTTTCACAAGCACAGATCACAAGAGAAAAACAAACTGAAGAAAAGTTCAACTCGAACCTTGGGTTCACCCCCGCTTCTGTGTGCAGCAAGACATGAAAGTACACCAAGTGGGCAGACCATCTTTTTCCTTACGTGAAAGAAATAGCAAAGTGACTCCAGCACCTTTGAGGGTAAGTTGGGCAAAGCAGGCACGGGAGCTGCCCCGAGTGAAAATCCCAGAGGGGAAAAAACTTTTGTTGCTTGCTAAGTCCTTGAATTCACTTTCAAAATAGTGCTGTGTTCGTGTGAAATTACAGACTTGTTGGTATCATGGTCTTTCCCAATTAAAACGAGCCAGCAACGAAGCTTTATTTTCTTCTTCCCGTATTTCGTAGGTAAAATGAACTTGGACTTTAGTGATGTCGTTCCCATAAACACTCCCTAGCCCTGCCTTAAAAGAGATGACAAAACCTCTTTGTTAATGAGGTGGTATTTGCACTGTGATACCACTCTACATCCAAGCAGCTGCAAAGACTTTGCAAACATTTATTTAAGCTTTGCAAACCCTGGGAGCTGGAGGGAGCGTATTTGCGGGTGCTCTGGACCACTCATCCAGGACTGGAGTCTCTCCAGCTTCACACCAACAGGGGAGAGTCGTATTTTAGAAGCGGATTTTTTTGGAGCGTCACATGGATTGTCCCTTCTGGAATGCGTGGAGACACGGGGTTTCTTGAGGCAAGGTGGGAAAGGAAGATTTGCTTGTTAATAAAGCTGGAGGAAGGATTTAATTGGATCTACTAGCGTATTTTATTTTTGCATCTCAATTTGTATGGATTAGCAGTTAAAAGATAAATCACTTTTAGTCTGACAGCTTAAAAGTAAAATCCCTGAAAGCTTATTGTTTTACTTCTCAATGCAATTCTGTAGTATCTGTTGGGTTCTGACATTAATTTACACTCATTTTCCTATTTGCCAAAGCAAAACACAGCATAGTGGCCTGTCAACATCGTTCTTTCTTGTAAATCTCTCTTCTCCTGGGTTTATAATGTGGTGAAATTACTTCCAGGAAAACTTTTGATATGCAACACTTGAGACTAAGAGAAATTTGTTTATTAAAGATTTGGCTGAAATTGTTTTAGCTGAGGGACTGGGCTCTGCCACCCGCAGCCACGTTCCTCCCTCTGCCAAGCCGTGCTGCCCAAAGAGCATGTCCCATTCGCCCGGGTCCGTGATTGGGGGACCGGGACACAGTGGCCCCCAGGACCTGGTGGGTCAGTAATGCTGCTGGGGCTCACCCTGAGAGGTGAACGTGCGTGGGAAGTGTAGGAGAGGATAAAGTGAGAGAGGGCACATGTGATGGTGCTGCTTTGAGACCGTGCTGAGCATCAACAGAGAAGCCCCATGAATCCGCCTGGGAGGCTGCATTTGAGCAAGCTGAACAGCAGCAGCTAAATGACCTCAAATACATGCAGGTTTCTCACTTTCTACTACAAGAATCAATGTAGTTACCTGTATTTTTCAGTACCTTCCTTTTGTGTCCTGGGCCAGGTCTAAAAAGTTTCAGTCCTTCATTGAGAGCTGCCTAGTCAAGAACCACAGCCAGAGACCAACCACAGAGCAGCTGATGAAGCACCCCTTCATCCGAGACCAGCCCAACGAAAGGCAGGTCCGCATCCAGCTCAAGGACCACATCGACAGGACTAAAAAGAAGCGAGGCGAGAAAGGTTAGTGGAGCAGCAGTGCTCTGGGCAACCCTTGACCGCTGCCATGTGCTTGGAGATCCCTGGGGTAGACCAAGGTGCATCCATGTGGGTGAAACGTATGGGTAGAAGAAGGAAAGCAGAGAGGACTGGGTTGCTCATGGTCTCATGCCAGTTTCCCTTATTCGGATGGTGAATTTTGTTCACAAACAGGTTGAGTTAAATAGGTGTGGTCCTTCCCATTATTTTGTTTGATTTGATTCCTCTCAGTCATTGAAACAAAATAAATGTCCGTAACAAAACAATCCATGTTCACACAAAGCCTACAGGTCATTCTCAGTAGAGCTAAGCAGTGTTTTGTGAATCTTTTTTTTATTTCCCAATGGAAAATGGTGTCTTTTGTGTCCAGGAGGCAATTTCTCCATAGAACATCTAAGCTTTGATTCATTAAAAATGTGCGTATAAAACTTAGGTCTGCATATATACATGTGGGAGGGAGAAACTGCTAAGCTGAGTTTTTCCCAGCTCACGTATTTCATGCCAAGTCTGTTATCTATGTGACGTTCTGCTGCACCAGCGATGAGCAGAGTTGTGCAAACGAACATCTAGATAAGACCCTTGCCCCAAAGCAATTCCGTTGACTAGGAATAACCTATTAAACTGAATGTTTTCAGTGAACTCTCCGGGCCCTATCAGAATCCTCTGAAAGGAAGATCAGATAGCTGAAGAAACTTGTTAAAGTATTCAGCTGCTTGTGAACCGAATTTTAATTTGAAAGCTCATTTGTAGAATCCAGCAAATTAATATGTCGCTATTTCTCTTCTTATTGGTAGCGGTATTAATTTTTTATGCCTACCTTCCAGCCCCTGGTAATAGATTTCACTACAATCAAAACAATAAAACGGGATCCCAGTGAAGTATTAAATATGTTTAGTCTGGCAAATGAAGGTTGCACCCTAGAGATGGAAAGTAATTGGATAAATGCAAGCCTTTCTTTTACTATCATTTCCTTCATCCGATAAAGATGATATCCCAATAGAAATCACAGTATGTAGTTGCAACATTGCAGTTGGGCTTTTATGTAGATGTCTTCATTGCCTGGAAAATACGTGGATTTGCATAGGAAGAGCATATGTTTAGGGAGAGGGGGGTTGGTGCTTTCAGAGCCATAGCTAAATCCCACCCTCCAGTGCCTGGGGCTTCAATAGCTTGTGGTGCACATCCCTTTGAAGAATCCTCCTGAAGAAGGGGGTCATTTGCTGTCATATGGGGATAAATTCTTATTTTACAGACACCCTCCACCTTTACGTCGACTGTCCTTGGTTGTTGGGGCTGTTGCCCACCGTGCTGGTGCTCTGGCTGGGACTGCAGCCCTCTTCCCAGCCAAGGTGGGCGTGCAAGGTGACAGCACCCAGGGAGGCCGCCCGTGCTGCCCTTGTAGCCCCCCTCCCGTAAAAACAGAAAATAGAGAGTAATAATGCTGCTTATTCTTTGTCGTGCGCGAAAGAGTTGTCTGTTCTGCTGTCAGAGCTCTGGGGTTTTTAACCACTGGAAAAACAGATGAGTCCAGCAAAGGGCACTGATGAGCAATTCTGTTCCTAGATGAGACAGAGTATGAGTACAGTGGAAGTGAGGAGGAGGAGGAGGAAAATGACTCCGGAGAGCCCAGGTAAGACTCAGCATTTCACTTCTGCCCTTACATCTCTTTAACTCTGTATAAAATTGGCTTGGATTACAGGCTCGTATGGACTAGGGGTGGAAAAAGGGCAGTCTGAGCACTCGGTCCCGTTCCCTGGCAGAACAGTGTGTATTCCCTCTGCCAGATGGTGGGTGGGTATGAACCGATGCTACAGATCACCTTGGCCAGAAGCTGGGGAAGAAGACCTGAGTACCCCATTACCCGTGGGATCTGCAGCATGGTGTGGTGCTGTCATGGGAATGTGGGGTGTTGGATGTGGACAAAACGTGAGGTGAAATTAAAGACCCCTCTTAAAAATACGGTTCCTTACATTGAAGTGTAACTCTCTTATTTCCTTGTAACTTTTCATCATGAAGCCTCTCCAGATCTGCTGCAAGTACAGTAGGACTGGAACTTACTTTCTTTGGTGACACTTTTCAGAGTTGTCGTAATTAGCATCAGGTTATTCCATTATTTCACTGAGATAATGTAATATTTTAATAGCTGGCAATGATTCATGCTAAATGTGCGTTGTGAACAACTAAATATAGTGCGTGCCACTGCAGCACAAGCAGTTTTGGTTAGGAACTTCATGTAAAGGAAACCTTTACCAAGTAAGTTGCTGATGAGCTGTGAACAGAGCGCTGTGTCCGATGCCCGGCCCCAACATTTGTGGTCCCTCCATCCGCTGCCGCCCAAGCTCTGTCGGGTGTTGGGGTGCTGTCAGCATGAAGGGGAGAGGTGCCAAGGTGGAAAATCACCCAGAACTTTCCCTGGCAAGAGGTTTAAGCATCTTCTTTGACGTTTCTGTCCTATGCAGCTCCATCCTAAACCTGCCAGGGGAGTCAACGCTGAGACGGGATTTCTTGAGGCTGCAGCTGGCCAACAAGGAGCGGTCGGAGGCGCTGCGCCGACAGCAGCTGGAGCAGCAGCAGCGGGAGAATGAGGAGCACAAGCGACAGTTGCTGGCCGAGCGGCAGAAGCGGATCGAGGAGCAGAAGGAGCAGAGGCGAAGGCTGGAGGAGGTAACTGGCCAGAGCCGAGCAGTGGCCTGGCAGACGCTGGGTTTGGGCGGAACAGCGGGATTTCTGGTGGTAGGTCCCGAGTGACTGTTCTCAGCCTGGTTTAAGATGATCACCTCCTAGCCTCTCTAGTCAGTAACTCCAAATGTTTTCTTGCACTGGACAAACTGCCCTGCTCACCCTTTTGCGTGGCGGTCTCCAGCCCCTCTCCTCACCACAGGAAGTGTTGCCAGCTCTTGTGAAGGTAATAGAGCTGTTCGCTATAAACAAACCCTTGAAATACCAAACTTAAAAGGGTCTCTGGAACCCCTGAGCAGAGTTAGCCCAGTACTGGGGTGTATTCACTCAAGGTGGGCAAAACTCTTACTGGTCCAGGCATCTGTCAGGTTTGCTACTGTGGACTAAAAAGCTCCGTTCGCCCTTTCCCCCAATCCATTTGCCACTCGCGTCCCCTTTAATCCTCAATTTCAGCCTCAGTCCTTCCAGTCCCTGCCAATTACAATTTCTCTTACAGGGGAGGGGCAGATGCCTGCCTGACTTGTGCAATGATCCATATGTGCCCCGAAGCATAAGATTTCATTACCCTTGTCTTAACATACCAGCTACAAATGCGATCGGTCATAAAATTATCCACCCCATTTAAAATCCAGCTGCAGGATTTGACCGGGTGACTTTGGGTGTCCGTGGGTTGCGCAGCCCGGCTGCATTCCCTGAATGATGTGCCCGCTTTTGGTTTAGCTCAAGTTCCTGGATTGCAGAAGTCCACCAAAGAATAAGGGGAAGGTTCTCCTGTTTTGGGGTTTTTAATGTGGTTTTGCACAGAGAAACCCATTGCTGTTCACTGAACTCATCCCCAGAGTCTCATTGAAGGGCTCCTGCGTTAAGGGTAATTAAATTAGCTTTCCAAAGGGGTCACTGATATGTCTGAAAAAAGGACTTGCAGTAAATGGACTGGTAGAGCAGCCACCCCCTTTATTTGCACAAGCCAGAGTGTCTCTTACATTTAACCCGACTGGTGTGCTGGGTAGTGCCCCCAGGGCAGGGGCGCAGACAGGAAGGAATGTTAGGCAGCTGATGGCGATGCTGATGGTGATGGTATACGGCCTCTCTTCGAGGTGGTCCTCTGAGGCCCTCCAGGGCAAAAACCCCCACCAGCAAATCCCAGGCAAAGCATTTTTTCAGTCTGGTAGATATGTAGGTCTGTGGTATGGTCAGAGTGCAGAGCACTTGCGCGTTCAGTACGTTGTAGTTCAGGCTTTGCTTGCGTCCTGCACCCTTCCCAAAGCTGGTGAGCTGCTTTGAGGGAGGATGGGGTTTGCATGTGGATGCACCCCAAAATCCCCTGCCCCAGCAGATCTGAGGACTGTCTTAAGGAAGCCTGGCTCTGCCTTTGTCCCAGTGTGCTTGCTGCAAGCGGTACAGGAGCAGAATAAAAGCAGACACCAGATTAGCTGCAATCCTGTAATGAATACAATGCTTGCTGCTGTATTAATGTGTTCTCTTCACATAGAAGAAAGTCGTTCTCTCTTTGCTGCTTCCCAGGCAGGTTTTCAATGGAGGACTAATCCCCTTACTAAGCTGGCGAGCTCTGCCCTGAGCTACGGAGACACTGCCTTGTGGGGCTGGGATGAGCGCAGGCTCCCTGGGCTCTGCCGGTTCCCCCTCTCCTTTCCCCCATGTCATTAAAAGCTAATGCCACCAGAGCCAGTATTTAAAATCGATGCCTCTCTTTCTGGTGGCTCTAACAGCCCCCCACACTTGTTACCCATTGCCTTCTCCCCAGCTGCCTTTACAGTTTTTGGACCTGAATTGAAAGGGAGAGAGATCTGTGGGGGCAAAGCTGGGGAAAAGGCATTTTCATGCTCCTGCCATGTCGGAGAAGTGGGGAAAGATCCTGGGACTGTAACTGAGGGACATCCCCTGCCCACCCCAGCATGGAGCCACCAGTGTGATCAGCACTGTGGGCTCAGCCAGAATTTGGGCAGAGCAGGCAGCTGTGATGGCCCCAGCATCATCTTGGGTCTGTCTAGCCAGGTTTAGCCTCACCTGCATCTCCAGCCACAGAGTAAAACAAGCTCTCCTCTGTTATACACCGTTTGCCTGAGGAGCAAGAAACACAGCCGAGTTGCTATGGTGAGGATGAAAGCAGTCCTTGAAAAGGTACAGACCTTCGGTTGCCAACGCAGTGGGTTGTGGCAGTGGTTAGGAAGGATGCTCCCCAGTGCGGCCAGCTGCGGCTTTGCCAGCCACAAGGTGTTGTGTATCTGCCATGGGCTGCTGTAGGAAAACCAGAAAAATAGTAGACACAGAGATTAGCAAGCAGAAAGTTTTGTCGCTCCTGCAGCGAGTGGGATAGAGGATCCATGCGAGCAGCTTGGAGCATCCTCCCCTTGAGCTTCCTGCTCATGGAGGAGCCCCGCTATCCACTGCCTCTGCCGGGGAACACGGGAAGGGGTTTGTACCCTCAGACTGTCACTTTAGTTCTAGCACAGCCAGCCAGTGGTGGATGTTGTTTGGTCTTTATGTTCTTCCCACATGTTTTGGGGCAGGCAGCATCTGATGGCCAGAGGTACCAAACAGCGGCTGTCACAGCTCTGCTGAGTTTGGTAGCGCTGCCTGGAGGCACTCCATCTATGTTGCTGCAGTTTTGCTCCAGAGAGCAACGTTGCTCCAGCTCTCCTACCCACCACGATGGCACCCAAAAGCTTCCGCAGCAGCCAGGCTGTTGCCTTTTGGCCTCTCTGTGTTTTCTTACACTAGCTTTGCACTAACTTCAGTTGTTGACTCTTGGCTCTGAGTTTATTTTGGTTAGTGGGAACATGGTTTCTTCCATGCTTCTTTATGGTCTGACTAAGATGGGGTGTGCCTCCAACAGGCAGCACTGTACCAGCAGATCACTGGGAGGAGAGACCAGTGGAAGACTCAGATGACTCTATTTCCAAAATAAAATTGACCTTTAAAACCCAATAGAGCATCCGGGACAAAAAAACACTTGGAGCGGTGGCTTTTGGGGCTCCTAAGTCAGCCCGTTCAGTACTGCCAGGCATATTACTGTGTTTATAGAAAGAGCTCTGACTCATGATAAGACGCCGTGAAGGTGGCCGGGCTGAGCAAGCACATCAGCTGGGCTCCAGCGCAGCACCGGAAGGATTGACTTCAGAGGATGCCAAGCTCAGAAGTGCCTGGAGTTAATTTGTGCTGGAGATGCACAGCAAAAGGAGCTGGAGAAAGGCTGTTGGTAGGATAACTGGTCCATTCCTCTGCCAGAGCAGACATCCAGTAGATTCTCTTGTGGTTTTCCGATCTTGTTTTTAATACTCCCAGGGCTAGAGCTCAGCAGAGCTCATCGTGAGGGAATCCCGTTTTTTCTGTCATCTTGATCTTCCTAAACCAGGATTTCTGAACCTCTCACAAAGTACCTCTCGTTTTAGGGCGTTCTTGAGGAAATCCACCATCTCCCAAAGTTGCTCCGGTAATAACACCAAATGCGTATATAAAAAAGTCATGTGAGGCAGTCTGGTGGTCTCCTGATGCATGTCGTGCTGCCCCGGGGACCTGCTGCCATCCTTAGCGTGCCTCCTTGCATCTGTTGGACACTTGAGGCTCCTTTTTCAGCAGCTGACCGATTTCCTTCTTTAAGGCTGAATCTTCTCCGAGGCAGCTGGAGAGATTTAGGTTTGCAGCTGTCTTTAATTGCGGTGGAAGTAAAAATCCCTGAGCGGGCTTTGAAACCGGGACCTTCATGCGAGTAGAGCTGCAGCTTTGTTTTCCCTCATGCAGAAAGCTGGTCTCCTGAATTCAAAATGTGCACCAGAACTAACTGTGAAAAACACCCCACAAATTAGAGAGTTAAAGATCAGTAGATCAAACAGCACCGAAGAAGATATTTATGTAATGCAGAAGGGTGAATAGGCTTGAATATATTTTAATTTTTCCCTGTATATACATGTATTAGAGATATACAGTTCCCTCATAAGCCCTCCATTTGTTGCTGGCATAGAACAAGCCTTGTTGCACCAGTTTAACCACCAAAACCCCAGCTGAGCTGGAGGAATAACACATCTCCCGGTCAGGGGCATTAGGGATCCTGCGAGACAAATCTGTGCAGCCCCTTGGCAGCAGTGGGCAGATGGAGCCAAGGAGGGCTTTACATAAACGTGTTCTTCTGCCACGTTCTGGATTTTTTTTTTTTTTCCTTTCTAGGTATAAAACGAAGGCCAGGTCTTTACAGGGAATGTACAAGGCAAACCTAAGCATCTTGCTGTTTGCATGTGAGGTTTCGTTCAGTGCAGTTACAGAGCTGAATGTTCAGAGGATAAAAAATTGCTGCAGGTCCTTTCTATGTTAACCGCCAGAAGACCATCTACTGGAAGCTTATAAAGCAATGCAAAAAAACCTCCAACAATTAATTATAGATAATTTTAAGCTAGCTAAAATGGTGGTTGTTTTCTTCTGCATATGAAGGAACTTTTGTAGGAACGTTTTCATTAAGGTGACAGCCTCCTCGCAGTAATGCAGTACATGGTGGCACTGCAGTGGTCCCAGCAGTAGTCCCGTACCTGTTTCCAAGGAGTGCTGCATTACAGCAGCTCCTGTCGCACAGGTATGTGCCAAGCCTTACATCTTTCTAGTTTTCCTTTGGTTATAAAATGTGCAAAGCTCATGGTTTTCCTGCATGGAGCACCATCCCTTCATGATGATCTCGACTAAAAGCTCCTGCGATGGTTCAGAGCATATCAGATCCTCGTTTGCCGTGGTGGGAAGTTCTGACCCAGTTTCTCTACCAGCGGGAAGCACTTCTCCGTGCTCCGGTGCTTGGTGTGTCAGGAAAGATGATGTTGCAGCCGCAGTCACTCTTTCCCTCGTGGCTCAGATAAATGAGCCTGTCACTACAACGCAACCACCTAGAATATTTGTTTTCATTTGTCACTTGGAATTCCCTTTCCACTTCTTTGCTGGGTCATGCTCGTGTCTGGGAGCAGCAGCCAAGGTTTCCAGGAGCCTCTTCTTGCAAGTGTCGGTGCCTCTCCGAACTCACCGGGGTCGGGGCAGCTCCAGCTCGCCGAATGCTTGTAGCCCTCAATGCATCTGATGGAGCAAAGCAAGCTTGCTCCTTTAAAGTCCTTGTTTCATGCCAGGCCTCCAAGGACCTTCCCACCAGAGGTTTTGCCTTCGTGTGTCTTCCCTCATTAATATTTAAAACCTGTCATTTCTGGTGCAGCACAAAAAAGATCCCATTCTGGCTTGCAAGCAGCTACATATAGCTTTACCTGCAGAGTTATATAAATGCAGTCCGAATTAATTGGCGCTCTTGCCTTGCATGAATAATAGATCTGGATAGTGTAAATACACACAGTATCTTCAGGCTTGGAGAAACGTGGGAAGTATGCATGGGCAGTGGGAGAGAGAAGGCAGAAAACAGGGAGAAAAGGAGGCAGGTAGAGATCTTTGAATCTCTCCCTTTCCCCCTTTGTTTTTTTTGTCTTCTCCTTTTTACATGCACTTCTCACGTGCAGTTTTCAGCTACATCTCACTGAGCTCAGTCCCCCCGTTAAAGAGTTCCCCCTGTCATCCTGGCGCTGCTCAGCGCTGGCATAAGCAGAGACAGAGGGGAGATGGGGCATCGCTGGAGGCTTCGCCCACCCCTCTGCAATGCCAGGTCCTCTCCAGATGTTTGCCAGCTGCCAAAGCAAGGCCGTACGGGGAAGGCAGCCGAGCGTGCCGGGAGGCTGTGCCGCTGCCGGTTCACCACAGCTATGCTGAGCCAGCGGTGCAGCGTTTAGCTGAAGGTGCTCGTAATGCGACCGTGACAAATGACTTGCTTATAATGTGACCTGACAAAACCGCCGCTGAGCTGGAGGGAAGCTCTGTACTCTTGGCCTCCATAAATGTATGTGCTTCATCCCACTCACAGCCTCAGCCCGAAGAGCCTGGCTGCGGCAGGGTGGAGAGGTCCCTTAAATATCCAGCAGAGCATCAGGCTTGGCTTGGAAAGAAAGCTGTGCCTGGGGGGGTCAGTTCCCAGCTCCTGGGTTAAATAGGCTTTTTGGTGTGGAAATGGGCTGCTGGCTGGGCGGTCCACTGAAGGATGGTGGTTGCTGCTCCCTCCCTGGGAAAAACGCTTTTGCCTCCTTCCTTGGAGGGATTTGGCTTTGTTCGCCTGCCGGATCGGCAATAAAAACCAATCGGTGATTTTTATTTAAGAAATAGCTGTGGCATTCAGGGTCTTGCCTCCTGCCAGCCAAACCCAGCCTACACAAGCCTTATGTGCTTTATTCAGCAGCGTGCTATTTTATCTAAAAGAACAGCATTCAAACCCGCCCAGAGTGATACACGCTATGACTGGGAGCTCAGGGTAACCTGTATTCAACCTGTTAGTCCAAAGATCCGTGCTCCTGAGTGCACAGGGGCTGTCACCATCACTGACAGTGCTTATCTAAAGAGGTCAGGGAGCGCTGGCAAAGCCAGGAAATCCCGTGTGTTACCGCCACTGCTGCGGAGCTGCCGCACCCCGATGCCATATCCTCTGCAGTTTCTAGCGCAGGGTTCAGAAAACTACAAACAGCCCTACGTTCGCGCTGTGCTCAGCGAGGACGGGCGTACGCGCCGAGTAACACATGCATCCCCGGCTTACGTGGGCAGCGCGAGTGACTGCGCCTGGCGTGGGACACGCCGGAGTCTGGAGCCGGCAGGTTATTTCAGGTTGGATGCGATTTATTTTTTTGTTCCTTCCTTGAGGCGAGTGGAGCAGCAGCGGTAAATGTGGCTGTAGGTGGCACTAAAGCTGTGCTGCAGCTCCAGCGTTAAGCTGGAGGAAATCAGAGTCCCTGTGCAGGGTGGCTGTGGGTGTTACCTGTGGGCGAGGAGCCGGCAGTGGCTCCTCCCTGTGTCGGAATGTGGGGGTGTCTTTAAATGTTGTTAGAACATCTGTCTATAGATCTATTGATCTCTGTAGGTATCTAGCTACCAAGATATCTGTAGATATCTATCTCTAGAAGGATATATAGAATAGAATAGAATAGAATCATTAAGGTTGGAAGTGACCTCAAGGATCATCTAGTCCAACCATCCCCCCACCACCTATTACCCACTAGAATATAGATGTATAATACAATTATAATACCTGTAATAGACTGCTATCTAATAAAGTAGGTCTATCTATTAGATAGATCATCTATTATATATATTAGAGATGGATTTATTGTATTAGATGATAGATCTATGTAACACCTCTAATACCTATCTCTATAGATCAACATCTATAATAGGGACAGATACTTATCTAGACACCTATAGACAGATATAGATACCAAATCCATCTGTACATACAGCAGGTTTACTGCAGAGCAGCAGTTTAAAGTGGGTGCATCTTTGTCCCTGGATAGCTCAGCCAGTTCCTTGGGCAGAGCCGCCGCAGGCAGCTGCCAGCTCCAGACCTCCGTGCGACACAGCTGACGGACGGACGGCGTTGCCAGCCCCGCTGGTGCCTGCCTCGCCACCGCAGCCTGCTCAGCCGCTCTGTCGGCAATGACGTGAAAATAAAAGGAAAAAAAAAAAAGGGAGAGAAAAGGAGCGGGTTTATGCTTCAGCAGGTCACCTCCCCGTTAGCGCTGCACGCGTGTTGCTGCACCCAGCGCAGGACGGAGTTACGGCAGGCTGCAGAGCCCCGGTAGCCAATACTGGCATTTGAGTGCCCTCTGCCGATGCGCTGGCTGCGGGGCTGCGGTGCCGAGCAGCCCGCGGCCCTTCTGCCTCCCTGGCAGAGTGTTGCAGCAGTTTGCTGTGAGCCCCTGTTTCCCAGGAGGGGAGAAGCGGGGTGGTTTGGGTAGTTGGAGGAGCGATGTTGGGTTAAAAGCAGGGGGTGGGCGCTGCGGGTGTTGCCTGGGTGCCCGGCACGGCCTCGGCAGCTCACAGCAGGCTGTAGGTTGTCATCACCTCAAAATGCCCTGAACTGCTGTTGGCAAAGGTGCTACCGAGCTGAGCAAGGAGGGATGCGACCCAGAGCGCAGGGGTGGCCTGGGGATGGCAAGGGAAGACCCCCCTCCACCCCCCGCCCAGCTCGGTTTGTATTTCAAAGGGGAAAAACCCTTGGATTTTGAGTCTTCTGTGTTAGGTTCTGGCCTCAGCGAACATTAAGAGGGATGTGTTCCCCTCCTGGTGGTGGCTCCCCCAGCACGCACCCACGTGGCTTCGCCCTCAAGTGGGGGAAGAAATGGAGTTGCACGTGTGGTCCGGTGCTGGCTTGGAACATGCTGTGGGTTCTCCTTAGCTGGTGCTGTGCACCAAAACACGTGAGGTGGGATCAACCAGCCCCTCTACCACCCAAAAGGACCTGCGTGCCTGCAAGGCGTCTCCTTGGGCGGGCGGGACCGTTGCAGGGTGCTGGGCGTGGTAGCTGCCTCAGGAGCGTGAGAGAAGGGACTCTGAACTCCCGGGGAGAGGAGCGAAGGTGCTGACCTGTTCCTTCTGCCCTCACAGCAGCAGAGGAGGGAGAAGGAGCTGCGGAAGCAGCAGGAGCGGGAGCAGCGGCGGCACTACGAGGAGCAGATGCGGCGGGAGGAAGAACGGCGGCGCGCAGAGCACGAGCAGGTAACCTGGTGGGAGCGGGCGATCACCTCCAGCGCGGAGTCCTCTTCCTCTAATCAGAGATTTTCCTGTAAACACTCATATTTTTTTGCCACTTGAGAGGAATTGCTTAATCATTAACGCCGTGTGTGTCACGTCTCTCTGCACTGCTGTCATTTATTTCCGTGTGGATCCACTTGCTGGCCTGCAGGTGTGGAGACACTTGGTGCAGGTTTTTCCCACTCACTGGTTCCCAGGGTGGGGTTTTGTGGTGTTCCCAGGCACTGTTAGCCCGTCCCAGTGGTTTTCACTCTGTACCCTCAGAGGTCCCTTGTAGACTGGTGGACACCCTGGGCTCTTTGGGCAGGGATGGAGGGTGCCCGGGCTGATTGATCAGTGTCGGCTCTCGGGCGGGATGGATGTGGGTGCCCACCTCATTCTCCTTCCTCGTGGAAATACTGTCTCTTTTACCTTTCTCTCTTTTTCCTTTGATCCTTGCTGCCCATGCCTCCAGGAGTACATCAGGCGACAGTTAGAGGAGGAGCAGAGACAGTTAGAGATCCTGCAGCAGCAGTTGTTGCAGGAGCAAGCGCTACTTCTGGTAAATGGGAGGCCCCGGCCACGCTTGCCGCTTTCTGCCCGCGTCGCGCCCGCATGTGCCCACGTGCACCCATGTCCCCCGAGTGACTCCTGCCATGCCGAGACATGGGGGACGCTGCTGTCACCGCCGGACCTGGAGCTTGCAGTCCCGCTCCGTGGCTGCGAGCATGCCTCGATTCCCCCGCTGCTGCTTTGGGACGGGTCTCCTCGCGGTGCACGCCTCTGTTGCACGCCTGTCTCGTTGCATCCCTTCCACGGCGCCGGCGTACTTGTGCCTTTGTGAGAGGAGCAGCCCTCTCTTCGTCTCTGCGTTGTTTTTAAGGCTGTTGGCAGCATGTTGGAGGGTGGCCGAGCTGTTGCCTGCCTGCACCCAGCAAACCCGCCCTGCCACGCGGGTTTTCATATTCCAAGTGAAGGCTTTTGTTTTAATTTCTGCACGGGAACACTGTATGTTCCCTCTCATGCTGTTTGCATTCTAGATGTCCTCTGTTTGTATTTAATTTGGTTTTGAGTTATCCTTTTTAATGCTGGTAGCTGTTACTCTCACTGTGTTTTCTTTTAATCCCCGGGGATTATTCTTTTTCTCTTTTCCTATTAATTTTATTTAGGGAAAAGAAAAACCCTCACACAAACCCTTGCCTTTCCAAAAGGCCCTTTCGAAAGGATTCAGCCATTAAACCTTAGAGCCGTAGGGATTCAGAAGGATCGTACAGTTGGCTCTGCTGTGCGACCCTTCCCACCAAAAATAAATCAATCCTACAGAGGACTTGGCCTCAGCTGGGTTCTGGCTGACCCGATGGTGTTTGTCACCTCATCGGAGTGACTCTTTGTTCTTCCCATCCGGAAAAATATGGGCAAAGTCGATGGTGACTCATAAGGGGACGTCTGAGCCCTCGGCGGGTCTCTCTGTTTCGCTGGGGAGGCAGCGCTGGCACCCCCCGATCCGGCAGACGGGGCAGTTCACCGGCTGCAGAGTGCCGATGGCAGGGTCACAGCGCTGAATTTGCTGGCTCTGTCCTCCCCAGCTGCCTCTCCTCGGGGATGCTTTACAGCTCAGTCCCCAGAGTGTTTCAAATCAACGAGCTTTGCCAGAAAACAGCCTTTCAGGTGCTCCTAGAATGTCCCGAGTTGGAAGGGACCCATAAGGATCACCAAGTCCAACTCCTGGCCCAGTTTTCCACGCAAACAGATAAATCTGCAGTTTGCAGCCCTGCGTTTACACACTGGCCGGGCCACCGTGTCACTGTGTTTTCTTCTGGGTAGGAGTATAAGCGCAAGCAGCTGGAGGAGCAGCGGCAGGCGGAGAGGCTGCAGAGGCAGCTCCAGCAGGAGCGGGACTACCTGGTCTCCCTGCAGCAGCAGCAGCAGCAGCAGCGGCAGGACCAGAGGCCGGCAGAGAAGAAACCCCTCTACCACTATAAAGAAGGGATAAACGCCAGCGAGAAACCAGCGTGGGCCAAGGAGGTAGGCGAGAGCGAGGAGTGCGGTGATGCTTGCGTGCATCTGCAGGGCGGGGCATGTGGTTCAGTCCGAAGTACATGCGGCAGATTGCGCTCTGCTGGGTTGGCCTCCAGCAGGTGCCGTTAGCTCTCCTGGAAACACTCCCAGTTCAACACAATGTATGTGCCACTTCGTGTGTGTTTGTGCAAGGAGAGAAGGTGAAGGAAGGAGGTTTTTCCGTGAGGTCCTCCTAGAACCTGAGGTCTTTCCGTGGATCTCTCCTGAAGGGGTTCAGCCATGGCTGGGGACTTGTGGACAATGCCGGGAGCTCCTGGTGCTCCTTCCTGGCACGTCCACAGGTCTGCTGGGGGTCAGGGGCAGATGCAGAGGGGTAGTTATGGTGGGGTTCCTTGCTGAGTTCCCCGTAATCAAATGGGGACCAGGCAGCTTTTCTTCCTGTGCTCAAGGCTGTGTCTCTTGGGATTGCTCTTCCTTCATGATTTTCAGGAAGGCAAGCCATTTTGCTGATTTTCTTTTTCTCTCCAGCAAAAAGAGGGAATTGTTGTAACAATTGTGAGATCTTGAATATTAATTACTGCCTGACTGAACAGTCTTGGAAAGATGAAGACATGCATTGTCTGCAGTGCGGTTTCAGGATCATGTGCAAACACTTTCTTTATCCTTGATCTCTTTGTGGTGGCTCCAGTAAGACTGGTGCCCATTCTTGCTATTAATTTTTCTAACATTCTTTGTGTTTAGTTGGTTTAATTTTGTAACCTTGCTCCTGGGCAGGAAGATCTTTTAATAACTCGCCTATTCTTTCTACTAAGCAGGATCATGGCTCTGCTGCCAAATGTCTGGCACCCCTTAGTCCTGGCAGAGATGCAATCTGCATCCAACATGTAGCTGTCTCCTGGTCTTTCCTCTTGACAGCCCTCGGCTGGATCCACAACACCTGCAAGCATCAAGTACTGGAGAAATACGATCAGCTGTCTATTGCTAAGCAAAGACAGATAATACAAACAGTTCTTAGCCTTTCTAAACCCTCACAAAAATAGATGTGAGGTGTCAAAAACTCTTTTCACCTCTTCATACTCCCTTGGGTTTCCTCTTCGTTCCCTTCTGATGTAGTCTTCAGAGTCTTTTGGTGGCAGTGCACCCGACAGCGTGTTTGCGTGGAGTTGCAGCATCATTCTTCAGCCCTTCCAGTGGAAGGGAAGGTGTGGGAAGTGGGTCTGCGGATGAGCCATTCCAGATGTGCAGAGCTGCCTCTGACAGGAGAGGCTTCCACCTGGGTGGTGCCTCTGTGGCTTTATGCAGAGCTGGGTCTCTTGTCCATCTGCAGAAGGGCTGAGAGCAGGTAGCAGGCAGGAAAAAGGGAGTAAACTCTGTCTGTCATTGCCTGGTTTTAAATAAATCCTCAAGAATGTTGCTAAAGTACCTCTGGCACTGTCTTCAAAACTTATAACAAAGATATAGAAAAAGGAATCTTATTCTTTATCTGGGGTGAAGAAGGTAAGTGCTGGATTTAGCTTTCCATTTCGAACACAAAGGCCCATTTCTTCTATTCTGGGGGGGAGGCGCCTTTTTGTGATGCCGTCATTGGAAGCAGGGCGTTGAGAGCAGCACAGTGTGAATAAGAGCAGCAGAATGTGGCCTCATGCCCTTTGCTGAAATCATAGGGAAGGTGAGGTTTCCTGTTGTCAGGGAACATCTCCAGCTTCCACCAATTAACTCGCCAAACCATTCGTTCTTTACCTGTGTCACTCTGTCCGGTTTTGAACAAAATGCCTAAAGCAGTGACTCTGGCATCCTTCTACTCGTGGGAGCAGTAGTTTGATGTACTGCCTTGACACAACGCCCTTGGGAACTTCCCAAAATTACTCCTCTTGCCTCCATCCCCTGTTTTATCTACTGCATCGTCCCACTTTTAGCACAACTCAGCTACTTTGCTGCATATACTGAAGTGCCATCCTTGCTGGTTGTACAGATAGACTCGTGCTGGTACTTAATCAGCGTACCGTGGTTCTTGCTGTAGTTTAGCAGTTTCCATACCCAACCCGTGCATGCTAATTTAACAGAAATATTGAGACTTTGTTTTCCTTTGGGAACAAGGAAAAGACAAGTCTAGTGCTCAGCCTACAATTTCCGAAGGCTCTGCAGAGCTTGTTGAGATATTTCCTGAGGATTCTGCATAATATCCCATACCGTCCTTGTTTTTATGACCTTTGGTCTCAAGTCTTCTCTGTCAGGAGGTTGACCACCGCAGCTGAGTTCTCCTTGTGCTGCGCCCCTCTCTGCTCTTCATGCCTCTCCTTTATACACTTATTTTTTTGCCTCACTTGTCTTCAAATGGTGACTCCCAAGACCCTGCAGACGTGGGATAAAGCGTAAAGTTGAGGCTCACATTGCGGTTCTGTCCCTGCGTCCCCTTGTGAAGGGATTGGCCTGTTGGTGAAGACAAAGCTCTGAGTTAGGAACCAGGCTGGATGGCATCTTTCACAGCTTCCCCGGAGCACAGACAAGGATTTCCTTTTTCTTCTGCTAAAGAAAACAGTCTGATCAAATAGTGCTACCAACACGCATGGATGCACGTCTCCATCTGCTGTCCCTCCTACTCATCTTCCTTAGCGTGAAGGGTTATCCACTGGAAGTTACCTTGGGTCGTAGCTTGGGTGCTGCTGCAGACCTGCCCTGTTTACCCAGGCACATCTCTTCTTACTGTCAAGGGCTAGCTGGGCCTTTTCAGACATCATGTTGGGATCCTCTGATCAGCCAGCCAGGGACGTGAATTAGCACTCTACGCAGTACTACTCTAATTAGCAGCTCGCTCTGTTACCGACTCTTCTGTCATGGACCAGTATTTGCTAAACAAAGTGATGTCGAACTTCTCAGTGACAAAGAAGCTTGGTCAGCCGAAGGAGGGGTTTGGCCAGGTATATGTCACACATGACCGTGCATAAAGGAGGGAACAGGTTTCACTGGACGTTTTCCACACAGCAGCTGGGCCCTGCGGTGCTTTTCCGCAGCTCGGAGCTTCCCGGGAGCTCGGCTCTGCGTCATGAGCTGTGCTGTTCTCTGCAGCAACCAACGCACACGTCAGCTCCTCCTGCAGTCCCCACAGCTTTTATCCTTCTCTCACTTTGAAGTGATGTATTAAAACGTTAGCAGCCTTCCACTGGGACCTGCACAGAAGCAAAGGATGTTTTCCGTTCGAGGGGAATCTTGAGTTCGATTAGAGATGGGTGGAACTGGAGTGATGATCAATTCCTGCAGGGTTTTGCTGCTTTTTTCCCCTTCCTGCTTAATGGTGGAGTCAGTAAGGCTGGAGAGTCCCAAGAGCTTCCTCCACTGTGCTGGTACAACAAAGTGCTTGCGAGGAGGTGCTGGCAGTGGGAACACCAAGCTCCATTCTCCTTCCCAGTACACAGACATCCCCATTGCATCACTCTCCTGCCCCCCTCCTCCAAGCAAGCTTTGAAGTCTGCCGCGCATTATGGCTTGGCAGCGTCCCGTAGAGCGCCTGCAAACAGCCGGAAGACTCAGCGGCAGCACCATCTCTGCCTGCTGTTGTTCGTGCCAAGGCTTGGCTGATAAGGAGGCGTACTGGACTGGGCCTGCAACCCAGCGCTTGTTCAGAGGGAGTTCTCCTTCCCACCCTCCTCTCCTTCCTTCTTGTATCTGCTCCCGCAGGCATTGCTGAACCGAGCTGTGCACAGCCTCGGCTAGCCGGTGGGCAGCGCTTGTGGAAGTCATGGTGACCTCCTGGGACACAGCAGTGGCCTGGGTGGTCCTTCATGAACTAGGAAAAAAAGAGTCCATAACACTAATCTCTTACCTAAATTTTATTCTGACTCCTGCTCAGTATCTGAAAGAGGGAAAGATTCATTTTTATTCATGTAATAGCTCTTTTGTTTCATGTGTATTTATTTGCTTAAAGAAGACCTGTGGTTCTTTCCAAGCTAACCAGTTTTTATATTGCCTTGTAACATCATACTGTGCATGTTGGGATCGAGGCATGCTAAGGGTATCTAACACCGTAGTGATACATAAATGAAAACGTACATCAGGTCTCGAGGTATCAGAAGTTCTGCATAGCATATGCTGCATGAATATCAATGCCTTCAGTCTAACGGCAGGAGCACCCAGACTGCACGTATGCCTGGGCTAGCTGAAACCGCTGTGTTTCCATCGAGAGGAACTGCAAGCAGTGGCCTCTGGGTTTCTTTCTCTATCAGTAATGGAGGTTTTTTCCCCTTCCTTAATGACAAGGTGCCGGGGTCGCTAAATCTAGATCAGAGCCACCACTTTCTGGCTGCCACGTGTATTCTTTTATTCGGATCAAACCAAAGCGCTCCTCGTGGTGTTTATAGTAGTGAAGGAAAAAGGTCCCCTTGCTTAAATATATGTTTGAGGAGAAGCAAGAGCTTCCTAGGAGTCATCTTGTAGAAACACTTCTCCGAGGCGTGTTGCCTTTTCCTTATTTTTCCATTTCACTTTCAGAAATTAATTATGCACATGAATACAAATAGTCCTTTTGATGCCTTTAAATGCATTTATTGCACAGTCTGCTGGGTAACTTGGATTCCATATACCCTGATATACCTAAAGAGGAAAGAGCTTCCCGTATGTATATGTGCACACCTTGGTTTTCAGTTGGAAATGGCTTTTTATGGGGTGTTCACCCACTCTCCCCGTCTCGCCGCAGGTCGAGGAGCGCTCCCGGCTTAATCGCCAGAGCTCGCCGGCCATGCCCCATAAGGTGGCCAACAGGATTTCTGACCCCAACCTGCCTCCTCGGTCGGAGTCTTTCAGCATTAGCGGCGTGCAGCCAGCCCGGACCCCACCTCTGCTCCGACCTGTGGACCCGCAGGTAATGGTGCATCCCCCGGCAGGCTCACCTACCGGAGCCAGGATGCTGGGGATGCTGGTAAGGTAACGAGAAAAAGAGCGGATTAAAGGGAAATAGTGTCTTGCTCCCTGGTTTCTCAGCTTTAAGTGTATTTGTAAGAGCAGCATCTACATTCATGGATTCCTCTTGTCACCTCCATGTGTTAGAAACATCACGCTGGTTTATACCTTCCTTTGAAGCATCACGTACTGGTTACTGCCAGAAACAAGCTGGAGGACTGAGAGGAACTGCTGCTCTGGTCCGGTGTGGCTGTTGCTCTGTTCCTCTTCTGAATCTGCTTTATATAAAGGACCAAAAAAACCCCACAGTGCCTGGTACAAAAGACCCGGGACGCTTTGATGCTGAGGATCATCAGAAAGAGGTTTTGCTTTCTTTGCCGCTTTAATTCAAGGTTTTGTTTTGGTTTTCCATTGAGTTGACATCAGTCACAAACACATCTGGAGAGGGCGTAGATCACCATGACCATCTAAAAATTCCTCCCAGCCGTGAGGTCTGTAAGTACTCTGCCACCGAAAGCGCTGCACCGAGCATCGGTGCTGGCTCTGGCCCAGCCCCTGGAAGTGCTCCCACAGATACGCAGACTCCAGCGGGGATTTCAGAGGGAAGTGCAAAGCCTTTGCTCCATGTCCACGTGGGCTTTCTGTGGGAAAACGTGCCAACTAAGTGTCGTCCGCAAGTGGTGTGCGCTCCTGTAGGGCAGCAGTACAGTGCCAGCTTTAAACAAAATACCTGCAGGAAGCCTTAAACACACACCTCTCTTTTTTTTTCCCCCCAACGTACATGGTTTATATACGTTGGGAAGCAGGTAAAACCCCACTTCACTGTCATCTCTCTGGTTGACTTTTCAGTGACCTTTCTGACAACCTTTATTGTCAACAGCTACAAAGACTTTTGTTTGGAAATAAAATACTAATGAAAAGGCTGTTTGAAAGCCAGAGGCCCATGTGAATGTATGTATGCCTACATGCATACATGATAGACGTACATTTGTACGTAGACATGTATGTGGAAGCATCACATAAAAGTTCCAACCCTGCTGTATCAAAGCAGTGCAGCTTCACAGGGTCCTGGGAAGAGGCTCTGATTTCGCAAACGACCTTTGTGAATGTCTCAGATTGCCCCAAACACATGTCAGTATTCTTTCACTCATAACCTTTAGATCTATAGGGCTGACCTATGGGATAGGGGCTACCTAGACCTATAGAAACTCATGCCTCAGGATATTTTTTTAAGCATCTATGCCTCAGAATTCCTGATGATTTTTTTTTAATTATTATTTATTATCGTTTCCTTCCCTTTTTTTTTTTCTTTTTCATTTTTAACAAGGAAGATCCATGCCAAACCTCATTAGCACAACCTGAGAGGTGCAGGCGTAGGAGGTGGAAATTTGGCAAGTGGCCGGCAGAGCCTGGGGCGGGCACAGCGTGTGCGGGAGCTGGCAGGAGGGAGCAGCCTGCCCCTGCTCCTGGGGCGGTACCCACAGAGCGGCGCGGGGCTGTCGGTACGAGCCGTGTCACCGCACGCAGGAGCAGTCAGGAGCGAAGCGTGGCATTGCCTGGTTTTAAAAGGCTGAGCCGCGCGAGCATGATTTTTAATAGATCTTGCGTTGAAGCGATACAAGTCAGAAGTTCCTGAAACCAAGGCAGTGCTGATCTCAAACCAAGGGGGCTTTTTAGTGCATCCAAAGTGCTAATCGAATTTTTTTAAAATCAAATTTTTAAATATTTTTTTTATTCCTTTTTTTTTTTTCCATTTTGTACTGATAGTTCTGTTTTGACTTGGTGCGTAGATTCCACATCTGGTCACTGTGAAATCCCAAGGAAGCTCCTTGTCTGGGTCTCAGTCACTGCATGAACAGCCTGCAAAGGGACTGGCTGGGTTTCAGGAGGCTCTGACGGTGACCTCTCACCGCACTGAGATGCCAAGGCAGAACTCGGACCCCACCTCAGAAAACCCTCCTCTGCCCCCTCGCATTGAAAAGTTTGACCGAAGTTCTTGGTTACGGCAGGAGGAAGACATTCCACCAAAGGTAACACTATCGCTCCTCACTTTCAGCACGTCAAAGAGGCAATCCCAGAGCTAATTCCTGCGGGGCGGTGCTGCGCTCAGCACCTCCGGCAAAGCAGAGTGGGCAGGAGTGAGCCCATCTCCATGGCTCCGTGGCGGGTACCGACCTGCCCAGGGGCTGCGCTTCCCAAGGCAGATTTTGCACGAGATGCTGGGAGACGCTTTCAGGTGCGCGTGCAGCGCTGTGAAATAGTGTTGCCCTCCAGCAACGAAAGTTCTCGAGCCCGGACAGAGGCCAAAATAAATTAATTTCTCCTTTTCCTAAGATAAAAAACAACCTGCTGTTTAAATAGAATTATAGGCACATAAAATTTGTCATACTCAATAAGACGGGTCCTTTTTAGTCTGGTACCATGCCTGCAGTTGCAATCAATATTTGATGGTAGACTTGTAAGGGCTCCAGCATCTTTATACCTTCATTGACGTTTTGGCAGCATCTGGCAGTACCTCTTTAATTAAGACTCTTCTGGACGAGTATTTCGATCGCATTGTTTATACACCTTCATTTTGGAAGAATTACAACTTGGCCATTAAAGTTCCTCTTACAGTGAATCAGCGCTCAGCCTGGGAGGATTTTTACAGAGGAAAAATGATTACACAAAATGATTAGTGACAGCAAGGCGGTATTTGTCCCTGATGGAGAGGCAGTTTTTCTGTCTGTTAACAAGTGACTTGCATTTTTAAGAGCAAAATATCAGCTACCAGGTCAGCCTCCCTGTGCAAGGGATCTATGGTGGCATGTCACATACGTTAATATTCCTATTTCTGCTACCACCAGGTGATAAGAGACATTGGTGCTTGCTTAGGAGGAAAAGCAAGCCAACAGCTCCTGGAGTTGTTCACGTGCTTTGCTACTCAGTAGTGCAGAAGGGTGGCTGCCTGGTTTTAACCCAATTTTGAGAAACCCCTTGCAATTTAAGGTTGGCTTTTGCTTTGAGTCCTTTGAGAGCTGCAGTAACGTCCTACCTGGTGAGACCACAACACCTTCTCGTTGGAAAAAAAGCTGTTTTCTAGCACTATGGAGTATTTTCCCCCTCGACTGAGGGAACACGAGCTCTGGAAGGGATCCCCACCAGATCCCGTTTAAGGCCATCGTGTCAGCAGCAACACCCGTGAGGAGTCTGACTTCACATTTTACTGCCCAAAGTGGGTTTGATGTGTTTGTAAGCAGGAAGGAAAAGACTGCCGCAGGAGGTAGGGCCAGCTGTCTCTGTGGTCCGGCGTCTTGATTCTGCCAGTGCTTACGGCTGGATGCTTCAGAGGAAGGTAAAAAACTCCCAAGTCCTGCCTGCAGAGTACCCTACCCAGAGGGGAGATTTCCTTTTAATGAGACAAGCTCTAGCTAGCGATGCCGCAGAATACAAAGCTGCTTCGCGCTCTGAATCTTTTTATCTTGCCTAACGTAACTGTGTGTTTATTCTTAAAAAAAAAACCACGCCTAATCCTTTTTTTCGCTAATCCCGCTGAGCCCGCGGCCTCTCTGTTACCTGGTGCAAGGTATTGCACGGTGAGTATCGTCGAGCCTCTCCACGTCAGCCTGCGCTGCCGGGGGATGAGACCGCCGCGCCTGCGGCCACGCAGCGATGCCCATGGTCCCATGGGACGAGGCACCTGTCATACGGGTGGGCTGCGGTTGGCTCTGGGTTTCTGCTGGTGGCGTCTGCCGTGAGCCGTCCTGCCGGCAGTGGGGTTTTGGCAGCGGCGTCTGAAGCTCAATGAAGGTCGTAGGGTTTGATTGAGAGTGTTAGGTGGTTCAGTCTGGATCTTTCCACCGTCAGTCCTCTTGTTTGTCCATCAGTCAACACCTTCTCTCTGCTGGTGCATGTTGTATCTGAATAGAGATGCTAAAAACTCTGCTGTGGCTGCTGAAATGCACTTCAGTCTTGATTTTCCCTTAAAAATTGCTTTTCTGGGTTTTGTTAGATTTAAATTATCTATAAATATACACGTGCATGTGTGCACACGTTCGTTTTTGAAAAGGTAAAAGCCCTGTCTGATGGTAGCCGGGCTGCGTGCTGCTTGGGGCTCCTCTGCCGTGAGCAGCCCTGACCGCACCTTTGCAGCTCGTTTCTGTCTCACACTCCAGCGATTCCTTCTAAAAGCCAAGAGCTTTGCTATTTATAACTCTGGGAGATCGATTGTGAGTCGGGTCTTAAGGCAGTGCTGAAAGGTGGTCTCTCGGATGGGGCAGGCTGGCTGACGGCAAATGTCTCCCTTCTTTTCCAGGTGCCTCAACGAACCACTTCCATATCCCCTGCTCTGGCAAGGAAGAACTCCCCGGGCAATGGCAGCGCCCTGGGGCCCCGGCTGGGCTCCCAGCCCATCCGGGCAAGGTACGGAGACCGAGGGGGGACGAGCAGGAGTGACCTCAGTGCTGCTGCCTGCGCTGCTCCTGGCATTGCCCAGCTGGGGAACCCGAACATGGGCTGGGCTTCAGCTCTGCTTTTGCTGACGGGTAGCAACATGAGATTTGCAATGCTCGTGTAGCTGGGCTGAACTTTTGCATTTGTTAGTATTTTGTACCGACACCAAAGGCTGTGAGCGCTTGGATCGCTGGAGGAATCGACCCTGGGCATTGTGTGGTTTGGAGGTGGATGCTGCATGTACTGCTCTGGGGTCAAACAGGAGTTTGGGTGCTTCCTTTAGAGGAACTAGGTTCTGGTTCTCCCAGTGTTGCCTCTTGTGTATAAGGGAGTCCATGTAAGCTGGTGGGGAGACCTCAGTGATACATACCACACATTTCCTATGCATCAGAGCAGCTTTTCACAGATAATGACTGAGGAACGTGCCAGGGGATAGACAGTGATACAACTTGGTGAGATCTTCCTTAGATGTAGATCAAGGATTCAATTCCTTTCAGCTTCCCAGGACTAGGGCCTTTAGCTTAGCCAGATCCAGCTCTCTGGCATGGCGTGCTCGTAGCACCCCACAGAAGGATGCTGTACCTCAGCAGCGGTCCCGTCTCTGCCATGTCAGAGCTATCCCTGGGCATAGTTAAAACCATCAGTGAAGTTGACAGGCTCTGCTCAGAGCTGGATGGAAGAGACATGGCTTAGTCACGCAAGAGCTTGTCTCTGCAGAGCATCATGGGCAGATCTCTAGACCTCAGACAGGCGAATCTCAGGGTAAATATGTGTTCCACGTAGCCTTACATGATGGGGCTCTTTGGTTCCTTCTTCCTGCCTTGTCCTTTCAGGGTGAGGTCAGAAGGCAAACGCTGGGATGTTGGTAGCCATGTGCTGTCACCAGTTTCAGCGTACACCTTCCGTTCCAGCTCAGTGCCCCAGCAAACGCGCATACAGCGGGCAGCAGCTTGGAGCAGCTGGCAGGGGGAGCAGGAGGAGGAGGAGGAATCTTTTTTTGTTGTGGTTTAGTTTTGTTTTTGTTTTTTCTTTAAATTAGACAAAATACATTCATATCGTGGTGGGTTCCTCTTTATTGCTCAAGGCTGAAGCATTTTGAATTCATGAAAATGTTGTTCTTTTAATTAGCTGTTGCATGAAGGACAATTTAAATTGCAGAGGGGTATTAGTCCTAGCAAGGGGCAGTATTGAAAATAAAAAAGATCATGGGAGTCTGTGGGATTCAAGTTTAAGGTGGCCCAGTGTTTCCTTCAGCCTCCTGGTCCCAGTCCTGGCCAGTACAGGTCAATACATTAGTATTATTTTGTTCAAATACATTTCATGAATTAATGTAGCTAGGGACATGTCAGCTGGAGAGCATGAACTGGAAGCCTTCAGTTTGATGAAAACTGGAAATAATTAGGATGCTACCATGTCCGTTAAACTAGGTATTCAGTGAGAGAGTTTCACATTTCATTTCTCTCAGTCACGTAGCATTCCCCTTTTCAACCACCTCTCCCACTGGTTCTTGATTCCTCCCATGCAGAAATGTGTATGTTACTAAAATATGCTTTATTTGTTACCCTGTTGTAACAAATGAGGGGTATTGCCTTGCACACCGAAGGTTACTGCCTTGCTCGCGTCATTTTAATACCCCCCGGTGTCAATGCCGGATGACACTCGGCAGGGATTTTGTGTAACACCCGTGCTAAGCAGCGTGCAAACGATTCTGCCCCTACCCCGTTCGGGCTGTGGGCCGTTGCACAGTTTGCACCGTTGCGGTCATTCTCGCAGGAACGCGGCGCGCACGCTCTGCACGCCTTGCACGCCGTGTGCACGCCCTCCAACTGCAATTCCGTTGCGTGACGTGGCAGCATTACCGCATCCTTTTTATGTGTGCAAGGTCCGAACTGGGCTCGATGGAGAAAGCGTTCCGTACGTTTCTAGTGGGACTTTGAATAATAAGATCACTTAACAGGAACGCTGTATAAAACCAAATTGCCTCACTCTGTGTTGAACCTGTCTTCTGATGTCATTGCAGTGCCGAATAAGAATTAATTTCCTAAAAGCATCTGATACGCTGCGAGATATTAAGTCACTCATTGTGTATCAAGGAGGCTTTTTAGTCTAGATTTATGTATGTTCACAAGGGTGAAAGAAATCAAGGAAGAAAAATGGATGTGTTACGCGAGTTTAAAGTGAAGCCAGGAAAATTGGGAAGTGCGATTAAGTGGCAAAACTGATCTGCAGCCTTGCTGCAAGCTCGAGATCCTTTCTTTGCTGAACTATTTATTTCTCTAACAGCGATTTGCAAATTCCTGCTTTTACGATGAATATTGGTGATTAATTCAGGTGACTCCAGCATTGTGCATCTACAGGCTGAAGGGGAGTTCTGAGCAAAGTATCTTAATTTTTGCTGCATTTGGCAAAGTAAGAGTAGAAAGCTGCTCTCGCCCATTTTTCATCATGGTTGTGGTCCACCTCCATAAAGATGTTGAGTGCCTAATTCAGCTCCCATGGATTTCAGTGGGGTTTGCAGGCTCAATAGCTTCAGGAGAGAAGACCTCAGTTGTGTCTTCTCCAGCACCTTCCAGCTGTGCCTGCGGCGCAGGAAGGATCTGAAGTCCCGGAGGTGCATGCAGCATCATCTGATGGTGCCCTTCTGTTTTGTCCTCCCGCAGCAACCCGGACCTGAGGAGGACAGAGCCCATCGTTGAGAGCCCGCTGCAGCGGACCAGCAGTGGCAGCTCCTCCAGCTCCAGCACTCCCAGCTCCCAGCCCAGCTCCCAGGGTGGGTCCCAGCCCGGCTCACAGGCTGGCTCCAGCGAGCGGAACAGAGTCAGAGGTGAGGTTCTTGGAAACGTACCTTAGCAGCAGGCGTGCTTTCTGAGGCTTGTTTGTTAAGGAGGAAGGGCAAGAGGTCTGTGATCTCATGTATGGTTTTTTTAAAAATTAAAATATCAAAGGATTCATCATTTCTGATGTACCTCTGTGACCAGCTGGCCTCCTTGCAAACAGAGATGCCGGCGAACTCCCTTTGCCTCGATGCCAATGTGGGATGCCCACGGCAGCGAGCACTGCTCCCGTGCTCTGCTGAAGCATCGCAGTGCCAAGTAATTTATACCAAAGGAGGATTTATGCTGTAGGGTTAAAAAACCAAAACAACAAAAAAAAATACCAGCATGCTTCATTGACCCAAGCTCACTTTTTCTGTGATGGCTTCTTTGGGATTGTGTTTCTCTTTGGGTGCTTATCTCTTTTTTCCAGTATTTTTGGTTTTGTGAGCTTCATCTTTGTGCAAAGCCTGGGATGGAAGCAGAGGAGTGAATTAGCCTGTAAAGAGCTCTCTCTAAAGCGCTTTCACCAGGCAGCCATGCTTACACTGCGTTTATGCTCCTAACCGAGTTGTTTCTTCTCAACTTAGAGCCACTCTTAAAGATATTCCATCCCCTGTTTAATCGCAGTAGGAGTTGCTAAAGCACGCACAGCCCATACATCTGCATTTCTGGCACAGCCCCACGATATAAATCCCCAGGGCTGAAGCACATTAAAACAAATGCTGCCTCCATGCTTTGAATTTCTGATGACTTGGCCATAAGATGAGGTGCCTGTTGTTGAAATCATCACGTCTCAAGGTAGTCAATAAAAGCAGTTTATCACCAATTGTCCTTTTTGGTTTGCTTTTGGTTTTTACTAATGAGGAATCCTGTGACAAATAATGTCCTAGCAATGCCAGATGCTGCAGAGCTTTTAATTTATTGCATACATTCGCTCTTTTGCAGAGTGAAATTGTTTCTTTAGTAGCAAAAAGGACGAGAAGGCTCTCAGTGGAGGCTGGGCTGGGTTAGGGTTCCTATTGCTCTGTGGAGGGACACTCCATGTCGTCAAGGAGAGAGGAGCAGGAGGATTTTTCAAGTCAAGCAAAACATAGTGAAGCTTTAGTAATTGGACAAAAATTACCTATTTACGGAGCCTGGGGTGTTCTTTTCTGCTTTCACCACCATCTCCCTGTGCTTTGTGGGCAAATAGCTGGGGAAGGGGCTGCCCCAGCACAAGGGGGGGACGATGACGCCCTCCACAGCCACCCATTCCCAGCGATGGGGTGCAGCGACAGCTTTCAGCAGCGTTTAATTCCCACTCTCTCCGCTTGCCTTTTGCCCAGGGAACGCCAAGCCCGAAGGGTCCCCTGTGCTCTCCCACGAGCCTGCCAAGGTAAAGCAGGAAGACAACAGGGATGTGACGCGACCGAGCCGACCCGCTGTGAGTCTTAAATTATTTCCTGTGGGAACGTTGCCAGCCAGCTTGGCCATGTTTCCCTTCGGTGTGGTAGCACAACCGCGGGGACCCCAAAAAAGAGGCTAGTACCGTTGTTCCTCCAGCAGAGAGACTGGAAAGCAGCGGTACGGCGAGAGCCCGTGGGAGATCTGAATGCTTAAGAGAGTGCATGAGGTTTTATCAGGAGCCCAAGTCTAGGGGAAAGCACTTAAGCCTGTGTTTTCACGTGAAGCAGATGCTTAAGGGCTTTGCTAGCTTGGGCGCGGTGGTTGCCGATGGCACATTGTTGTGTTCCGTGCTGCATGTCCCCCCGCAGCAGCCCGGCGGAGGGGTGCTCTGCTCGGGAAGGCTGGGCGACCAGCCCCGACAGCCTTCGCAGCTTAAAACCAAACCTGGTAGTGGTCTCTGTACGCTCCCGTTTATTATTCTGAGCAAAATCCCATCGGAAGGGTTTCCTCCTGGTTTAATGCTGTTGACATTTGTATTTTAAAACTGCAGAATTGGCATAATAATGAAATGAATTTCCACTGCTTCTCTTTTTTTAATGTGTATTAATGTTTTGTTGATGTTGTGTTTTTTTCTCTACACTCCACAGCGTTGAGCTAACAATTCTAATTTTATTTCTAACCTGCTTGCCCTTCCTCTGGCTTTTTCCTGTCCCGATCTGTTTCCTCTGATGCTGATTATTCTTCCTTTACCCACAGAGCTATAAGAAAGCTATAGATGAGGTTAGTGATATCTTTTCTCAGCGGGTCATGCCTATGCAAGGTTGACTAGTTAGCGCTTAATATCGAACCGTGTTTTCTTGGTGCTGACATTGAAAAAGGCGGCGATGCAATCTTGGGTCAGACGGGAGACCGAGCGATTGCGTTTCGGCGTAGGGAGCCTGCCCGTGGGGAGGGGAGCGCCGCTGCCGGTGTGTTCTGCTCGGCCAGGGCTGCCTGAAACCCGCTGGCCAGACCACTTGCATGGAGGCCGTGGCAAGAAGCACCCCAGCTTTCACGCACGGAGCAAAGGGTGCTGCCCTTGCTGGGCGTGTTTGAAAGAGAAGGAGCGAGAGCGGAGGTTTCCTGTGCCGGTGGAGGTGGTGCGGGCAGCCTGCTCTGCTCACCGCATTCTGCTCTCAGCTACAGCCCCCGGCCGCCCGCTGATTTCAGTGGGACCATCGAGCGATATTTGAAATGCATTTTAAGCCTAATTTGAATGACGGTGCTTGGCAAATCAAGGAAAAGAGAGCTCTGGAATACAGTGGGTAATTCGTTCTCACGGAGCAGACCATTGGCTCTAAAGCCAGAGCCGTCTTGGATGTTGATGAGCAATGCTAGTCTTCATCCATCCCCTTAAAAAAGGAATTACACCTTTTTCACCATATAGTAACATTTCAAATGTGTGCGCATCTGGCGATGGTGAATATTCAAATGTTCATGGGAAAAGACCAAACATTCCTGATGTAGCGTTTAACCTGCCTCACGTGTGTCGCTGTGCACACAGTGCTGGTACTGGTAACTGGGGGCTGTAATGGAAGGCACCAGTATCAGCAACCTCTCCTGCAGCATCTTTCCTCTAAAAATAGAAGATGTGAAAGGAGGAAGATGGGCAGGTTAGTTAACTTGTTCTCTTAGATAAAAGATGAGCAATGCGTTTTGTTTAACGAGGTGCTTTGTAAAGAAAAAAGCACATAAATCGCTGCCTAAACAGCAGCAGTGTGTGTGCTAAATTCACATTCAGTGAGCTGTGGGGTTTTGGAAACCAGTCTGACTTGATTCCAGCAAATATTAAATCTAAAGGAGTCTTTGTAATTAAAGTAATTAAAGAGCACTGATACTGTTAACTTACGTATTGTGTCACCCTCAGTAATAACATCTCAAACACGTGTGGCACTGCAGAGCACTTTCTAGTTGTCAGATTGTTTTTGGTCCAAGAGCAACTCAGTGAAGCCGTTTAATCCTCCCAAGAGCTCATTACTTAGAGAAAATGATAGCATCAAAGAATTAACCATCCCAAGGCAAAGCATTAACTAGGAAAGGGGAGTTATCTGATGATATCGTGTGGGACTATTATTGCTCTTACAACTTCCAAATTAGTTATTAAAAGCTAATTAAGCTGATGTTTAAAATACTTGACTGTCTTCTAGTGATGACCAAAGAAAGCTGACAGGGTGCCTCCAAGCACATTAGAAATGGAAGGTGCAAAAAAGAAGTCACTTTCACAGTCCGTCGCTGTGACAGGGAAAGGTTCAGTCCTAGTCCTGCGCTGCAGGATGTCCAGCTGATATTGTAAGAGGCTCTTACGCAGCCCTGAAGTCCTTTTTAAAGTTGAGAAGGTTCTAATCCGACTCAAAGGCAAGTGCTCAATAACGGGCATATTTTACGCTGTAAACGGACAGCGTTGTTACGCTGTTGAAATTGTCGTTGGTTCTTCTTTAGGAAAAGAAACAATCACATCATTGAAGCCGCTGCAGCGCTAATTAAAATCATTAGTTGTCGTGACTGCAGATTTGACTGTATTTCAATCCCAAACACGTTGGCATCGAAAATAAATTCTTGAAATACCTCATTCTCTCTTTAATCATGATGAAGAGCCTTTCTTTGAAGGGACAGAGAGCATTTGGAGGGGGATATGTAGTACCCATCACAGGTTCCTGCTGTGACGCAGGGATTGATTCTTTTTTTTTTTAATGAAAAACTAGCTTTTTGTGGTCTACTAATAATTACCGGTCTGACGCAAAGGTCTCTGACGTCCGTGGGAGTCTCTCCTCTACGTCAGAGGCCGGGCAGGGCAGACCTGGGAGCAGAATGTGCGGCTGCCCGCCGGGAGGTGTTGGGTCATCAGTAATCAAAGTACAAATTGCTCGCAAAATCTTCCTGCTTCACGATTAAAAAACAAACCGGGTTTGCATCTCAGCCGTAGAGGTTTTCCAACGTTTTCTTCACGTGTCGACGGGGTAGATTTTAAGAGCTCCCTTTGCAACCGTAATTAATCTTGCCGTAAATAGTCGCCCTGCTGGAACGGTAAACTGGAAATGCAGTAAATGAGAGTGTGGCCGTAAGACAATTGTGGAATTTAGTCTTTTTCAATGAGTTTCTTTCTCCCTAATCCTTTATCTCTGACCGAATGCGCTGATGCCTACCTCGGTCACTAATATAGGGAGAAATGGTAAGACTGACAATCGCGATGCTTTGTTCGTCATGTGCATGTCTTGTGCAACAGAGTTCTCTAACCCATTCTAATTCGAGCTCTCATGCTTTTCTGCCCTACTGCTTCCCCCTGCATTGCTATAAAAGCATGTAAGATAACAAAAAGTCTCTTTTCTACACGGTGCCTGCCATGTTCCTTGTTTTGAAATAGCAATGTCTATTTTATATGACTGTCGGGTCTGAGACCTCATCAAAGTCATGGTAAACTGAAAAATTATTACTAGGCTTTGGGACTGCTCCGATCTTTTTTTCTTGTTTCAAGGCTTTTTTTTTTCTTTCCTTTTTTTTTTTTTTTTTCCCTTAGCTTGTAGGCTGCCACATTTCACATAAAGTGCTTAATGGGTCCCGCTGAAGGATTTCTTTTAATTTTTATTTTTTTTTTGATCATGTGGCTGACTCAGAGCTGTGACTCCAAAGTCTGGCTGAGCTGGGCGCTTCACCTCGTGCTCCTCACCGCCTCTCGGCAGCCGCCCGACAGCGGAGACTCACCACGGAAGCAGCTCTTGACGTGGGGATTGCACCACTCCGTGGGAGATGCTGTCATTGCTTCCTTCCCAAATGCATTTATTACAGAATAAATACAATTACGGGTTCTCTTTGAGAAGTTTGAAAGAAGAGAAAACCCTGCAGGAGAAATTCTCCAAGCCAATCTTTGAAATGACATTGTTTTCCAGTTTACTATGATGGTGACTGAACTTCACCTTTTCCAACAAATATAATTGTTGTGTATATACATATAAGTGTGTGTATATATATGCACATACACGTTCCAAACAGAAAAAGAAGAGGTTGGCTATTGATTTTTCAGTGAGCGTAAATCAGTTTTGTTTTGTTTAATAAATGCTACATGCTACAAACATTGTCTTACGTTCGTCTCATGTTTGTAACGACTCTGTAAAGCTCTTTCTTGTTGCTCGTGCTGTAAGCATTGGCTTTTGAAGAGGTGTGTGTGACATTCTCCTCACTTTAAATATAATAGCCATCGCTTTCTTGTTTTCTTGCCCCCATCCCCTTTAGGATCTGACGGCCTTAGCCAAAGAGTTGAGGGAGCTGCGCATCGAAGAAACCAATCGCCCCCTGAAGAAGGTGACGGACTACTCCTCCTCCAGCGAGGAGTCGGAAAGCAGCGAGGAGGAGGAGGAGGACGGAGAGAACGAGACACATGACGGGACCGTGCCTGTCAGTGACATCCCGCGGCTTATGTAAGAAGTGCTTTCTTTTGAGGGGGGAAACACTGACACCGCGATGTGCCTTGGTCTGGAGGAGAAGTAGCTGTGATATGGGACCTGTCCAAAGCACGTCCGTGTTTGGTGGGTGGCACTGGGAACAGTGTCATGGTTGCAAGTGAAAATTTACTCATATGAGGTTTTTTTCTGGTCCAAGCTAGAGGTACTTAATAACTGAATGATTTCCACTGCATATTCATGGAACTTGGACTCCAGTACTTGGTGGCCTGCCCAGGCCAACTGGTAGAGCCAGGATTATGATAATCCTGAGTCTGTGTCTTTGATTTTTGTCCTTGGCTCAGTCCCTGTGCAGGCAGCGAAACGTGGTGGGCTAAAACGTTGAAACGAAAAAGTCAGCAGGCTGTGACCGTTATAGGTCATGGGACACTTGTGATTTCGAGTATCTCTAGATGGAACAGGAGGACAGCGGAGCTTCAGGGCGCACAAACAGTGGTCATCATGCAGAGTGAGCTTGTGCAGCATTCCCTACCCAGGCTCCGTGCCTGGTGCTTGGCAGCAGCAGCAATGCAGGGGTGTTTCTGCAGCTCTCCACTGGGCAGAGGGGTCTGACTCCTGCCCCTTTGAATTCACAGAGGAGTTGTGGGAAAGCTTTAGGGGATTATTTGCATTTTCATCAATTCATTTCCGTTCTTCCTGCTAAATGAATTATTAATCATAGAATATCCTCAGTTGGAAGGGGCCCATAAGGCCCATCAGTCCAAATCCTGGCCCCACACAGGCCCAGCCCCATCACAGCAGATGACTGAGAGCGTTGACCAGATGCTGCTTGAACTCAGCCCAGCTCGGGGCGGTGACCACTGTCCTGGGGAGCCTGTGCCAGGGCCCCACCACCCTCTGGGGGAAGAACCTTCTCCTGATCCCCACCCTAACCCTCCCCTGGGGCAGCTCCAGGCCGTTCCCTGGGGTTCTGTCGCTGGGCCCCAGAGGGAGGAGATCAGCGCCTGCCCCTTGGCTCCCCCTCGGGAGGAAGCTGGAGGCCCCATGAGCTCTGCCCTCAGCCTCCTCTTCTCCAGGCTGAACCAGCCCAGGGCCTTCAGCCTCTCCTCACACGCCTGCCCCTCCAGACCCTTCCCCACCTTTGTTCCCTCCTCTGGACACTCCCCAACAGCTTTATGCCCTTTCTGTGCTGTGGCGCCCAAACCTGCCCCCAGCACTGGAGGTGAGGCCGCCCCAGCGCAGGGCAGAGTGGGACCATCCCGTCCCTGGCCCAGCTGGCAATGCCGGGCTTGGTGCCCCCCAGGACACAGTTGCCCTTCCTGGCAGCCTGGGCACGCTGTTGTAGTTGATACAGGTGTACCTGGCTTCGTAGTGGTGGGACGTGGATTAGCAGGGAAGCCCTCCGGGTGCGAGGAGACTCACAGGGTCCATGCTATGGGAGTGCCAAGCTCCTGGGTTGGAGCTTCCTTTTCCTTCCAGCGGAAGAAGAAAAATGAGAGTTCTTGGAATTTGTTGGAGAAAGCCAGGAGACGGAGGGCTGGCTGTGGATGCGCAGCAGTCGGATGGGCAGTCACGCGTGCAAGAAGGGGCCTCAGGCTGCCCGCAGAAGAGAAGTGTAATCATGAGCGGTTAATCTGTGCTGACATCCTTCCACCAAACACCTTGTGTGTCACACAGCGCTTCTCAGTGGTTAAAATCCCTCGCTGAATGCTTTGCAGCCAGATGTGCTGGGTGACAGGCATGGTGTGAGATGGGTGTCCCAAACCCACTGCCAGCCGAACGCTGCTTGCTCTGTAACGTCCTCTCCACGAACGTGCCCCGTGCAAACCCTTGGTGTCACAGTGAGGTGGCAGGAGCGCTGTCTGGACCTCAGCCTTCGTGGGTGTCTGCAGGCATGGCTGTGCTGCTCTGTCTGGGGAAAAAGAATGTGAATGATTTCACAACAGGAACCGTAACTCAGGTTCAGAGTAGGGGTAGTTGGGCGTTTTTCTATCAATGCTGTATCTGTAGCGTATCAGCCTGACCCTGCTCCTGTATTTCTGACAACATAAACAATTTCCCCATACAATTAAGTGGATGTATTTTCTGATTTTTCTTCCACTGGGGTACAAAGCTTAGCCTTACTGAAATAACACTGTATTAAAGGAGTTTTCCTCTAGTTTAGCAAAGGAAATATCCATCATTAATACTTTTCTGTTCTGCCCGCAGACCAACAGGAATTCCTGGAAGCAATGAGCCGTACAACCTGGGAATGGTGACAACCCACGGGCTAGAGACTTCCCATGCAGATACGTTTAGCAATATTTCAAGGGAAGGGACTTTAATGGTGAGGGAGGTAAGTTGTAAAACAAACATTTCCATGGAGCATCTTCAGGAGGTTTTGCCCATGTAAGCACAAAAACTAACAGTGCTGTGTGTCCGGAACACAAAATGACTGAGTAAATTGTGCTCGTTAGCGCTCTCGTAATACAATTTACACTCGGAGCAAATGTGACAAGTGCAAATGTTTCTCAGAACTACAAACAGCAGTGAATAGTAACGCCAGGGCACGGCGGGGAGGGTGCTGGTCCCAGTGGCTGCCGGAATCCCTCAGTAGCTCCAGGCAACAGAAGTTCTCTTCAATTTACAGCGTTTAGTTAATACACTTGGAGCCTGGCCCAAAGTTTCCCCTCTGCTTGCCAACCTTTGCCACCGTGTAACTGTCAGGGGCGTGTGGGGTTTGTAGAGCATTTATTTGGAGGCTTTTACCAGGGGCTGGTCCTGTTTGGTGGGGGGCTGAGCCCCCATCCCCAGCTGCGGTGGGAGCAATGCTGCAGGGTGGTACTGCAGCAGGGAGGCTGAGGAGGGCTGATCTTCCCCCTGTGTTTCTTGGTTTCCTCATTGCTGGAACGTGGTGGTGATGCTGCTGGAAACGCAGGCGGGTAGCAGGTCTCCTGGTGAGGGGGCAGGAGGCCCTGGCAGATAGTAAAACAGGGGTGTCGCTCTCCTACTGGCATGTGAAGGAGGTGGAGGGGAGAGGAGAAGGAGGGAGGGGAGGTTGGAGTCAGCAGTCACAAAGGAGGAGTGTTTAGATCAAATGCAAACTAGGCTTGAGCAGCATTTTGATTCTTAATTCCATTTATATAAAATACTCACATGTGAAACATAAAAAATGAACGCACCTTGGAAAGAGAGGAAGGAGTTAGCAAAAGAAGTCACAACATATTTGCTGCTCCTCGAGTTTTGGAGCTGGGCAGCAATGCACAGCCCACGTAACCCCTCACTGGCATGGAGCCCTTCACGGCAGGGATCCCGCAGCCCTCTGCGCATCCTTGTAGCGGCGGGGGGGCGATGCAGTTGAGCGGGAGAACAAGTCACTGCTAGAACAGGCAGCCGTTTCTGAAATGAGCTTGGTGTTCAGCATCACAACTGGAAAACAGCGATGCAGGAGGCTCTAACAGCCAAGGGTGAGACAAACAGCTGGGCAGCCCTCTTGGGAGGACGGAGCACGGTAAGAAACCCGAACTGCAGCCTCGTGCTGGGTACTTACCGTTTGCTTCCCACCGTAGCCATCAGAGGATGGACTCACTGAGGTCAGTGGGCTTTGAGCAAAGGGCTTTTCACTTGGTGGGACAGCAAGGTGGTTAAAGGGGATGGTAGTGAGTGAGCAGAAGATAAATATTGTCAGAAACTTGGTGAGTTCAGAGGGAGTTTGCCACTAATCCCAGGAAACGGGCAAGTCTCTGTAATGGTCTCATCGGTGTGCTCCAGGTAGGTGGGATCCATCAAAATGGCAAATATTTCTAGGCAGTAGGGAAGGCGAGAAACTTCCCAGCAACTGTCTCGCATGAGGTGGGGACGGAGAGGAAGGGGAACCCCAGGGAACCCTGTGCGCAGAGCAAGATGCCAGTCATTCTGCTGACATTCTGCCGATGCTGCCGCTGTTCACTGCTGTTTTGGGTTACAGAAACATGCGACGGGGGCTGTGGTGGCATTTGCAGTCAGGCTACTCGCTGGGGTAGCTGTGCAAAGCCGTTAAGGCTAATGCTGATCGAGGGGTCAGATTCTGCTGTCTCCAGTGGCCATGTGGGAGGAGTGCTGGCCATGGGGTTTGCACCCATGGTGGCAAGAGCAGAATCTGCCCTACGTTCCTTGTCTCAAAATGATGGTGATCAGGCTTCTCTCGCTGTAACGTGGCTGATTACTCTGTATTGACTTTGTGATTAATCCTGTCTTTACTTCTCCTGGGGTGGAGGGTTGGTTTGCTGCTTGCCGAATTGCATGGGGATGGAAACAGAGAGGGTCCTTCTCCTGCGCTTGCTCTGGGAACCGGGGGACTTCCAACGGCTTGACTTTGTTTGGATTTTTTTTTTCCTCTTCTTTTTCTCTTCCCTCCCCACCCCGTTCTCTTTCTTCCTCATGCCTTGTGTCTCTGCAGACCTCTGGTGAGAAAAAGCGTTCTGGCCACGCAGCCAGCAATGGCTTTGCAGGTCACATCAATCTCCCTGACCTGGTGCAGCAAAGCCACTCGCCTGCGGGCACGCCGACCGAGGCCCTGGGGCGAGTCTCCACGCATGCGCAGGACATGGACTCGGTGCCTGAAGTAGGTTGGGGGGGGGCTCCTCTTTCTCCTTTGCATCGCTTTTAAACAAGTATTAACATCTCTGCCCCGTAAAGGGGCTTTCCTGCTTTCCTCCCTGGCTTCCTTGGCTCTTCTCTCTCTTTGTTTCTGGTCCACGTGGGTGAGCGTAGTGGAAAGACAAGGGAATCTGGTGGGTTATTGCTATATGGGTCTATAGCGGATGGTAGAAATGTCTCTTAGGTCTTCTCTCAAGCCCACCGATTGGTGTTTTAGTGGTGATGGCTCAAATGCTGCCAACTGATGTGAAAGCCCCCCCCCTTTCTTTTTTTACATTTGGAAATACAAGAAAATTCTGAGAGCCAGCGATGCCAGTAACTTCAGCTGGGCCCAGCTCCCACCCGTGCCATCTCTGATACTTAGTGTGACTCCAAAGGTCAGCAGAGTCAAAGCCAACAACGTTCTGGGTAGTTCTTCAGAGCAGAAAAAAACCTGCAAACCTTTAAAATCGTGTGTTTTCTGTCAGGGTAAAGCATTTCAGCCTGGTAACTGTTTTACGGGGACACGATTGAACATTAACATTGTATAAGGTGTAAAAAGTCCTAGAAAGTACAAAGATGTGACACACAAGACAAGGGAATTGGTGGGTTTTGCTTACCATCACCAGCTGTGGGAACCAGGCAGAGTTCTCTATTTTCCCGTGAAAAATCAACTCGTTTGATGCTAAATAAGCTATTTTATTTCATTTTTTCTTTTCGTTTGGTTGGTTATACATCAGAAGTTCTGTCATCATATTCCCTTCCGCAGAAATGAGGTACTCATTTGGTGGTGTACTTTTACTAGCAGTATAAAAATAAGGATTGCTTGGGATTGGGCATTGATAAAACGTTAGAACAGATGGCACGTGATTTATCTCAAGGTTTTACCCGTTTCCTCTTTGCCTTTCAAAGCGGTGATGAGAGAGTTGATCCTGAAAGTAACACCTTCCCCGTCATCCTGGGACTGCTGCAACGCAGGCAGGCAGCACGCAAGGATTGGGTTTAAATACTTTCATTTATAGAATACCAGCCAAGAAGATCTTTTCCATTTCTAGAACTGCATTTTTAGGGCAGACTGAGCCGGGAGTGGGTGTGAGTGGAAACTTGGGGATTTAGTTCACAGGCTTCCAGGTGATTCATGGCGCTGCGAGCAAAAAGAAGGGAGCAAGCACGACCTCACCCTGCAGCATGATGCTGTCTCTGCAAGCCACCACGGGGGTTTATAGGCACTTGGAACAGGAAAATGAGGTCTTAATAGTTAAATAACGGGGTTGGAAGTTATTAAAATGCCAGTTTCTTAGGAGAGCAGCTGAATCTGAGCAAAGAAAAGACACTCGGCGTGTTGGGATGAGGATTTCTTTGTAACCTGGCTCTCAGCTGCAGAGCATCCCTGTAAATACCGACTTTTTTCTCATCCTTGAATCGTTGGTGTTTTGTGGAAAAGATGTCGAGCACGGGGAAAAAATTGTGCATTTCTTGGATGTGAAAGAAGCATGAAGTAGGGAGTGTATCTTACACGCGCACAGAAATACGGCCGTACTGTGTGTGTAAACGCGGTGTCTGTTCCGGCAGCCTGCCCTGCCACAGGCTGTTAACTCCTTCCGTACGGTACCATGTACTTCTTGGAAATCCATCCCGTTTCTATGGAAACAGGCGGGCTGGCAGGGGAATAGAGGCAGGAGGGAAGCCGGATGCGCAGCGTGGTTTTGGCAGGCGCGGGGCATGGATGCCGGCTCATCCGTGGATACCAGCCCCAAAATGCTTGGAAAATCCCGAGCCATGGGGGTGCCACCGCAGCTGATGGTTTTTTACCCCTAAGTCTTTTTGTGGCCCGCTGGAGGACAGGTACGAGCCCAGCCCAGTTTCGGTATGGATGTTCCCCATGGCACATCTCCCCGTGGCACTGGCTTGTCCCCATGGCAGTTGTCAGCTGAGGGGCTGCGGTGGTGGTGTTGGGCACAGGGAGCAGCGTAGGCTCTGGTGACCTGGTGACTTGACATGTGAGGAAGATTTATTTCAGGGAAGGAAAATGTCCCAGGGAAGAAAAATGTGAGCAGCTGTGCTGCAGAGCTTAACAGAGCTCATAAATAAAATATATCTTGGGTAAATACTGGAGTAGGGAAAATGAACTGCTCAGTGAGGGGGTGGAGGGGAGGAATCACGTCACTTTGACTCCCAAGGCAAGGATTTCCTTTTGCTGGGGAGGTCTTAGCCTCATTTTCTGCCTTAGCAACACAATGGCTTTAAAAAGTACACACCATGATGCTGCTGTTTGTTCCTCCCCAAATTCCCTTGGCAAAGCGTTGGTTCTGACATCTCCCTGCCATACCTTCAGGTTGTTTTGGTAGCTCAGGAACGGCCCTCTGCAGTCCCACCTCAAATGCCGTAGACAATTTAAAGCACTTCACTGGAATTGCAAGCGACCCGTACATGTGGTCCCCATGAGGTGTGCTGTAAGACCAGACTTTGGGGGGGATGCAGCAATGTCAGGGGTGCTGTCTTCTGATGAACCTGGGTATCCAAGGTGTTTTTGAACACCCCCCTTTCAGAAGCTCTGCCTAAAGCAGCACAGCTCAACCAAAGCCTTCCCCACCTCCACCACTTCAGTTCCTCCCAAAACTGGAGCAGCCGGGCGTACTGACAGGGATTGCTGGGTCCTGCCTCAGTGATGGGTGTGAGGACCAGCGATAACAGCCCAGCAGAAAAAAATACGTGTTTTTCTAGAGAGCAGACCTTTCCTTTTCTTTTTCGAGCATCAATATTTTGGGCTTAGCCCAGCAAATCCTGAGGTAACAGGCAGTGAAAGCTGTACGAGCTCTCCTGCCTGAGCTTTTCGAGTTCTAAAACAGATTGTCTGTGACCTGTAGAAGTAAAATCTTTCCTCAGACTGTGCTAGTTAGCGTTTGCCTTTGGCACAAGGAAGGCAGCAGCCCCAACTTTTCCAGCTGTGGTGGTTGCTCGTCCGTGTCAGCTCCCCCATGCCAGAGCTTTCCGGGGGCTCTCAGCACCGTCCTGCCAAACTTGGCTGCACAGTGGAAGGCTGGGAAAAGCAAATCCTTGCCTGCCAGACATCCCAGAGTGGGCTTTTTTTGGCAGGTGTTGCCTAAAAACATGTAGATGAGTTGGGGTTTTTACCTGCATTGACCTTTGCCTCTGGCCCTGCGGCTTCTCCGCTAACCGGTCTCACGGCTGTGCTGTGCTTCTGCTTGCGAGAAGAGAGCAGAGCCGGGCCCTGCTCCTCTTGTTTTCTGTTGCTCGTGGACACTCACAAATCTAATTTAATGTTTTTCCTGGTTAGTTATGGGGGAGGAGGAGCAGATGTTCACAGAGGGCTCGAAAAGGGCACCACAGGGGCAGGCACTGGGTCTGCTAATGAGAAGCCTTGCACATACACACATACGCAAAATTACTGTTGTTTCTGTGCTCTGAGCACTCTCTCTGCTGTTTGTTTTCCAGTATGGTATGGGAAGTAGCACCAAAGCTTCTTTCACCCCCTTTGTGGACACCAGAGTGTATCAGACCTCGCCTACTGATGAAGACGAAGATGAGGACGAAGAGTCATCTGCTACTGGTAGGAGGCAACGAGGCCAGCGTGAGAGGGGAAGGCTTCATGGAAACCAGGTCGTGGAGCCTGAGTAACCCCACGGAACTTCTTCATTTCGCTTACTCTTGTCCAAACGTTACTTGCGTCTGCATCCTTGTGCTGTACAGTTTTCATCCCACTCCTTCTCCCCCACTGGTAAAATGCCCCCAGAAAACTCCAGGAGTAAACAGGGAACGGCAGAAATCCACCCACCCGTCTGCCTGGGCAGCCAGGAGAAATGTTCCTGGCAGGACTGGGAGGTTGTAATAGCTCCAAAAAGCTGGCAGTTGCTCAGAAGTCATTGAAAGTGGCTGGTTGTGGGCAGGCAGGCAGCAAATAGCGCTGGTCAGCTCACTAGGCAGGGCTGGAGGTTTGGGATCATCGCCTGCTGATGGGTTTGGTGGCAGTTCCAACCCATGAGAAAATCCTGATGGTCCCTCTTCAAACTAATAGCTTGTAACATAGTGATTGACATCAGAAAATAAACCCAGTATTGTCTTCCTATTCAGAAAAACCCCAACCCCACAACAGAAGAGGTACGTACAATTAATCCATCGCACCTCACTGTTTTGTTGTTTCCTTGCAAGCCCTGTTCACCAGCGAGCTGCTCAGACAGGAGCAGGCCAAGCTGAACGAAGCCCGGAAGATCTCAGTGGTGAACGTGAACCCCACCAACATCCGTCCCCACAGCGACACCCCGGAGATCCGGAAATACAAGAAGCGCTTCAACTCGGAGATACTCTGTGCTGCTTTATGGGGTAGGGCCCTTATCACACCTTGTCCTCAGCAAAGCTCTCCAGAGCGTGTGGCTAGCGATGAAATGTGGATGCGTCATCGCAGAACCAAGCCCCTGCCTCTGGTGGTCCCCATCTCCATCCCGGGCAAGGCTAATGGCCCCAAGTCCCTGCGCTGTAAGAGTGCTTCTTCACGTTCATGGGAAGATCACAGCCTTAGCTGGGCTCTGTTGGTCACTTGGTGGTAGAAGGGACGAGCTCAGGTGGTTGTCTCTGGGAACAGCTGTGGCCCCTCGTGCCCACTGCCCTCTCCTCTTCAGGTGTGAATCTGCTGGTGGGCACAGAAAATGGCCTGATGCTGCTGGATCGAAGCGGACAGGGGAAGGTCTACAACCTGATCAACAGACGGCGATTTCAACAGATGGACGTACTTGAGGGCCTTAATGTCCTCGTGACAATATCGGGTATGCCTCTCATGCTCTCACCCCATCGTTCACTGTCTTGGCCCTATTCCCCAGGCGGTTCCAGCTCAGACAAATCCTGCTCACTGGTGTCAGAGGGAAGCTCCCAGGGGAGGTTGGAGGTGACTTATTCCAAAATCAAAGGTGTTAGATCTGCAGGAACACCTCCGAGAGCAGTTTTCTCCCATCGCCTGCCAGCCCCACTTCATCCGCAGTGCTCCGTCCTCCTTTAGCAGGGAAGGGAAGGTGCAGGATACTGGCAGGACACAGGCAGGTATCCCAGCAAGGTGGGTAGTCATGGCTTGAGGGGGCAGTGAGCTCTGCTTTTGGGTCTGCTTGGCTCTAGCCAAGGGAGCCATGACCCATGACTTCAGGGCTCCAGCTCAGACCATGGCTGGGCTTGGGGTGCCCCCAGCATCATGAGAGTCACGGGCTTGTCACTGTCCCTGGGTTCAGCCAGGAGCTCCAGAGCTCTCAAATCAGGCTCACGGGGTGATTTCTGACAAAACAGCAAATACCTCTGTAGTCCAGTGTCCCAGGAGAACGCCCAGCATCCTCCCTTCAGAGCAGCCCCCTGAAGCACGTGGGTGGCAGAGCCAGGGCAGAACCTTCTCCTGGTGATAACCTGCCCCCCAAAGCTCACAGAGGACAGCAAGAGAGATGCTCGTTAGGAAAATTGCTTCATGTCATCCTTCTGTTTGCTTTTGTGTTGTTCAGCACCTCCCCCCCAGGCTCACTCTGGCAAAATGCTGCTCCCTCCCTTCAAACAGGGCTCTGTAAAAGGCTGCCTCATCATCTAGCTTGCTCTGCAGCTCCCCTGTGGGTCTGGGGGTACGGCTGTAGGAAGAAGGGGTGCAAGATGAATGGGGGGGGTCGCGCTCCCCAGGCACCACCAGCCCGTGAGACGGCGCTGAGGACAAACCCCGGGGATTTGTGGAAACCCTCGAGCGGACAGAGCCCCTCGTTTCCGATTTGGGTAGCCTCCCGCCGGCCTCGGTGCGAGCGGTGTCCTGCCCCTGTCGCGGGGGCTGTGCAGCAGCGGGGAGGTTTATAGCCAGATCGCAGCCATCCAAGAGGCACGCAGGAATCCGGCAGCCCCGCAGCATTGCGGAGCCTGGCACCGGGCTTGTCGGAAAACAGCGGTGCCTGTCACAGACCGAGGAGCTCGTGCCTCAGCTCCGCTTGTACAGAGGAGAAGAGAGGCAAGAAACCAGGTACTTGAGTTGTTGGGTAAGCCCTGAGCTGTAAGAGAGCTGGGGTCACGGCCCCGCTGTGCCCACCCATGTCTCTGTGAACACAGATTTATAGGAGCAGGAATGTTTCCAGCCTGCGGGAAGCAAGAGTCCAGCTCTCCCAGTACCCACCTGCAGTCTGGGAGACAGAGGCCTGGGCTCCGCTTTCCAGATTTTTTTTCCCCTCCCCAAGAAAACAACCAGCACAGTAACTAAATTACTATTTTCAACTTCATCATGAAGCAAACTTTCATTTTATCATCTCGTGAGTGAAAATTAGCACTGAAATGTGGCGTTCTGCTGTGCCCGCGTGCCCTGCTCTGACAGGGACATCTCCTTTGCCAACAGGAAAGAAGAACAAGCTGCGCGTGTACTATCTCTCCTGGCTGAGAAACAGGATCTTACACAACGACCCTGAAGTGGAGAAGAAGCAGGGCTGGATCACGGTCGGGGACCTGGAGGGATGCATCCACTACAAAGTTGGTGAGTGGTCTCTCCAGAAAAGAATGTCTGGAGGGATGCATGTTTGTTCTCTAGTCTTTGATCTGTCCTGGCAATTTCTCTTAAAAGTATGAGTAGACCATAGCCACAAGTAAATTTGGAATTCATTTATATGTATTAGGTGGATGCTTTCCTAAACGAGAACCAACAGAGACACAGCCTGAGAAGCTGTTCCTGGAGATGAGCTGTTTGGTCTTGTTGGAAAGAAAGTGTTTTTAAAATCAGTTTTGTTTTCATTTTAGTGAAATATGAAAGAATCAAGTTCTTGGTGATTGCCTTAAAGAACGCTGTAGAGATCTACGCTTGGGCTCCTAAACCATATCACAAGTTTATGGCATTTAAGGTATGTTTATCTTTTAACCAAAATACACTTTGTAATTGTAAACACAGGAGATCTCTGTACTAAGGAGAGCAGAAAAGCCTCTTGCTTATGTGGCCGAGCTCCTCGGGGTGCCTGGCAGGCATGGGAGACAGGACACGTTCTGGCTGAGGAGATGGGATACCTTCTGGCTAACAATTACATGTTAATACTAGCTTATGCTGACAGGCTTTACTTGGCAAGTTTGCGGCAAGCTGACCAAAAGCCCCTGAGTAAAATTGAGGTGGGGTTTTTGGTAGGGTTTTTCTGTGATTTGTTGTTTGGTTTTTTTAACCTCTGACTAACTTTTCACATACAATATGAAGACAGCTTGGCATTGTTTGCCATTTTTATTTTGCAGGGTGCTCTCCCCTTCTGCAGTGTGGCTTCTGTTTCAAGACAGAAAGTCCAGGAGAGCGACCCACACTTTTTTTCTTTTTCTCTCCCTTTTCATCTACCTCAGTTTCCTTCAGTGAGACCTTTCTCCTCTATAACCTGCCAGCGGGTATTTTGTGCTTAGTCCTTTAAAGCACTTCTCATCCTGAGCTCTGTGCAGAGACAAGTCACAAGGGGCAATGCCTTCTGGAGATGTCCGTGCTGAGTAATCTCATTTTGCATCCTTCCAGCACAAATGGGCTTGTTCAGTATTAGGTCACATTTGCTTTTTCTGAACAAAAGCCAGAATAAGTGGGCTCAGTGACATGGAGAGCTCAGCAGCATTAAAGCGGCCTGGGATCCAGCCTCTGCAGGCTCCGGTGAGGACGCTGGTTAGTGCTCCTGGTGCTGCTTCTCCACTCTGGGGGGGCTGAGCATCCTTGGCAGCGATCTGTGGGGGTGGTGGGAAACACCACCCACTGATGTTCCCTGTCAGGAGTCAGAGAGGTCCTTGCGTAGAGAGCCAGGAGCCCTTTTCTCTCCCTGGGAGTATTTCACCCTCCTGCTGAGGACCTAAGCCATGGAGAGATGCTCCGTCCTGGATCGGTTGATGCCAAGGAGCTGGTCCCAGCCTGCATCCAGCAGGTTAGATGGAACAGGGATAACTGCTTGGCTCTGGTGAGGCCGCACCTCAGATACTGTGTTCAGTTTTGGGCCCCTCACTACAAGAAATTCATTGAGGTGCTGGAGCGTGTCCAGAGAAGGGCAACGAAACTGGTGAAGGGTCTGGAACACAAGTCTGATGAGGAGCAGCTGAGGGAACTGGGGGCGTTTAGTCTGGAGAAGAGGAGGCTCAGGGGAGACCTTACTGCCCTCTATAACTACCTGAAAGGAGATTGTGGTGAGGTGGGTGTTGGTCTCAAGCAACAAGTGGAGGACGAGAGGAGACAGGCTCAAATTGCTCCAGGGGAGGTTTAGGTCAGATATTAGGAAAAATCTCTTCACTGAAAGAGTGGTCAGGCATTGGAACAGGCTGCCCAGGGAGGCGGTGGAGTCACCGTCCCTGGAGGTGTTCAAAAAGTGTGTAGACGTGACACTTCAGGACCTGGTCTAGTAGACAGGGTGACGCTGGATTGACAGTTGGGTTCGATCTTAGAGGTCTTTTCCAACCTTAAAGATTCTGTGATTTTATAAGCAGGTCTTTGCTATTCTGACTCATTTCACTACCCAAACCGGGGCGGCGATCCCTGCCAAGAGGGGAGGCGGGTGGTCACAGCTCTCTGCAGACTTTGATCTTGTTACCCCGAGCACCACTGGCATCGGGGTCTCCGCACACTACCTGTATGCATGCTCGTGTAGAATTGAGCTGTCGCCTGCCTTTAGAGACCAAATCCTCAGGCTGGCCGTGGGCTCCTGGCTAAAAGAGCTGTGTGTGGCAAGGGTGAGCGCTTACCTGCTGGGATGGCTGGAGCGAGTGGGTGATACCCTCTGAGGCATCCAACAAAGGAACAGAGAGGCAGGAATATAAATAACCTCGTATTTTGTAGGAAACACAGTCAAACAAACATGATTTTGAAACGGTATCAGGCTGCTGCTGGGGGGATTTGTTGGTTTTCTGTGATACTCACTGAAGGGATTATAAAAGTCTTTTGCAGATCTCCAGCACAAGCCGTTGCTTGTGGATCTCACTGTAGAAGAGGGTCAGAGACTCAAGGTTATCTTTGGATCACACACTGGTTTCCATGTGATTGATGTAGATTCTGGGAACTCTTATGATATCTACATACCATCTCACGTGAGTACACGGGGCAGTGCTGCTGCATGACTAACGCAGGTCACCAGCAAGGTTTGGATGGGCCCTTGGTGTGGCCCAGAAATGGTGACTGCTCAGGTGACATCTTGCCATGGGTGTGACATTCTCCGGTGTCATCTTCATTGATACTCTCTTAAAGAGGACTCGGAGGTATTACATACTTCCTGTTCATTATTCAGGCTGTGTTTCTGTCCTCGTGCCCAAGCAGTCAGGTTTAAGGTTCCCATGTCCCACAGAAAGGAGACTCTGTCCATACGCTGCATGGAGCAGCGATGGAGTTCTCTGTAGGGCAGGACACCATGAAACCAGGTTCTTGGTTGTTGGACAACACAGACCCACCAAGAGCTGGCTGTCCCATTGCATGCTGTCCCATTGCATGCTGTCCCAGATGTGCTCACCAGCACTCACTTGTTCCTGCTGAGGCGGTGTGTTTGCCCAGGTGAGGGTTGCAGGATTAGGGTAGCCCAAATCTCAGCCTGCTACTCAAAACTCCCAAACCCCCTGACAGCAGGGACTCACCCCAGGACCTCCCTCGGGTCCATCAAGAGAGAACCAGTGCTACAAAAAATACTGTAAATGAGGATTTTCTTGTTGGCTTGTTTAAGTTCCATCCATGCTGTTGGCCCAGGTAGTATCAGAGGCTGGTCCTGGAGAACCAGGTCACTAATCAGATCCTGGAACTGCTGCATCTACTCTGAGCGAGGTCTGGCAGGAAGTGTAGGGAGGAATACTGGGGCAGTTTGGAATGCTTTTGGTGTCTTAGCTATGGAAGGGCAGACATGGGTGGGAAGTTGCTGTACCTGCCCTTGGAGCTAGAGACTGACTGCTAAAAAAATGAGACTATTTCCTCCCTAGGGCTGCCTGTAAAATTCTGGGGTTATTTACCCTAATTTGAATAGATGAATTCATCAGTCAGCAGTCACGTATTGGTGTTACAGCCAATTGTCAGCCGTCAGTCTTGGGGGCGTATATGTTGTGATCTCTATAATTACTGAACCTGTTTATCCTTGGTGTATCAGACAGCTTTGTTGGTAGGGCAAACACGATGGTTTTGTTCCCCTGCGAGGTTATCTCTGAAAGCCAGTGCCTGTTTGTTGAACCGAGGGAGGGTTTTGTTCTCGGGTTGGCTTGGGGTTTTGTTTTCCTAAGGCTCTGTTCCCTTCCCCCTACCGCTTCCTCTGTTCAATGTAATTCTGACTTTTAGGGTTTATTTTACCTGCAGATTCAGGGTAATATTACTCCTCACGCCATTGTCATCCTGCCTAAAACAGACGGGATGGAGATGCTTGTGTGCTACGAGGATGAAGGCGTGTATGTGAACACCTATGGACGGATAACTAAAGACGTGGTGCTCCAGTGGGGAGAAATGCCTACTTCCGTGGGTAGGTCAACCCTTCCTCTTCACCTGCTTAAAATACAACTGACAAGTAAGATGAGGAGTCTGGAATGCTGAGATGGAGTCATTTGGGCTCTTGTTTATCAACGGAGATTTATCTCAGCCAGCTAAGGGATGCAATTGCTAAGTTTCTATGGTTTGCTCCTGGGCAATAAGGCCAAGTGGCTTCTTGAAGATTTGAGCTCTGGTTCGTCTTAAGTGTAAGATAATATAATACAAGCTGCTGCACTGGTGGGGTACTGTGTTGAGTGTAAGAGGGTGTGAGTGTGGAGCTGGGAGCACTTGGGTTGCTCTTCTAGCTCCACTGTTGCTCCGCTCCAAAACCCGTGGAGGCAAGCCACTGCCCAGCTCCTCACCCACAGAAATCAGAAGAAACGGTAGTTCTTCTGTTTAAATTACTCAGCGATTTCTGGATGAAAAGTGCTGCGTAGAGGCTGTTATCCCTGCAGACACGTGCCTGGCCACCTGCACCTCCGGCAGTCAGGGCTCTGCCATTGATCTACATAAGCTTTGAATAACAGCTGATGAGAGCTTTTCTGCCTGTTGCGTAATATGTAGCTCAATATATGTTGTAACACCTACCAAATGCTTCCTTTTGACAGCCTACATTCATTCCAATCAAATAATGGGCTGGGGAGAGAAAGCTATCGAGATCCGGTCAGTGGAGACGGGACATTTGGATGGAGTATTTATGCACAAGCGAGCTCAAAGGTTAAAGTTTCTATGTGAAAGAAATGATAAGGTAAGTCCACTTCAAAACTTGTGTCCGTGCTTTAAGCTACAAGCTACTTTTAGACTTTAAGTCTGGTTTATCTTGAGGTTAATAATTAATTGGAAGGTCCTGTTTAATAAGTAGCGCCTAAAAACCCACTCCCAATTAATTCTCTCCAGTGGATGCAGACTCAGGCTGTGGTGGGAAGATCTGAGAGATCTCTTCCACCTCTAGCTGAGATCTGCATTGACTTGGCTTCACTTTCTCCCAAGTCTTGCACCTGACCATTAACTATTGAGGCTGCCAAGTAAACTCTGCAAAACTTGAGAAGTAATATCAGTAAGGATGTGTAAGGGACCCTGCTTTGAGCTCTAGTGCAGAAACATTTTGATGCATATTGAGATGCTTTTCGATGCATCTTAAATATTTTCTCCATGGAACTTCATCTTTTTCTGTGGACAGCACTGACAGATCCTGCTCTGGAGGGTCACCGGAATTGCATGGGCAACGCGGCTGTCGCGTAGATGACCCTTGCCGCGGGTGTTGCTGATGGGCAAGGGGTGGAGGGGAATGAGGGAAGGAGAAATTACTGGAGGAAAAGGAATACTTGCGTGGAAGAGGTGGTTGAATGCCAAGGTCTATTTCTGCTATTGGTATTTTCTCTTCTCACAAGGTTTCACCAAGATAAATCAGGACCATGAAGCAGGGAATTCTTTCATAACGAGCACGATCACAAAACACGTGAAGAAACTGATTGCTCTGTCCCCAGAGCAGGGCTTGATTATTATCGTAGAATCGTTAAGGTTGGAAGAGACCTCAAGGATCATCCAGTCCAACCATCCTCCCACCACCTATTACCCACTAAACCATGTCCCTAAGTACCACATCCAACCTTCCTTTAAACACACCCAGGGACGGTGACTCCACCGCCTATCTGGGCAACCCGTTCCAATGCCCGACCAAATAATGTGATAATGTGCAATAAATAAGATCTGGGGCCAGACTAGTTTATTGAACAGCAGCTCATTAATCGAGCATTGCCCTGCCTGTCCCACGAAGTTAGGCTGGAGCTCTGCAGGGAGAAATGTGTCCTAACCTTGCCATTGAGTGTACCATGGGAAGCTGCCCAAGAAGCTGAATTTTAGTTGCCCAGATACCCCCTAGTTTGCTTTTTTCCTAACTTTTGAATACTTGACCCCACAGCACTAGTACTGTTGGTTTTTTTAGAGAATTCTTTTTCTGGCTTGCTCCTACTGATTTTTTTTTAATTCCTTTTCTAAGAAAACTGGAAAAAACCCCACCTCGATCTGTCTAAACTGCTGGAACCAACTGATCACTGGTGGCTTTGAAATACTAAACCCAGATGGAGTTGTTTTTTCTGGAGAAATGGTTAATGGTGAAAGTCATGTGAAGATTGAGTAATTTTTATGTAAAAAGGACAGAGGCTTCAAATTGTCCCCTTCAATATTTGCAAATTATAACTTACTTATTTTTTAAGACTTCCTTGGGGTCAAATGCTGGTGAATCCCAACAGAAGCACCAGAAGTTGTATTCTTCATACATTTCTGTGCTTTGAGCATATTGAAGGAAAGCAGTTCTCCCGAGCTTTACTTTCAGGAAGAGCTGAAATACCAGGACTAACTTTTCCAAAGAAAACCACTGCGAACCGAGGCAGATATTGACCCAAATGGTTAACGTTTAGCAGGACCCAAACCGCTGGCAGTCTTACTAATATTGCATAATAAATGGTGCCACGGCAGTAAAATCTGATAAACTTGGTATTTTTACGGCGTTCCAAACCTTGCTGTCTTTGGTGATGATAGCGAGGGAGGTTTTATTACTGTGTTTGCTAATAAGTGGTTTGATTTGATCTGAGTCTGGCATGGGTTAGCTCCGGCCCCTGAGTTCTGTGGAAAACAGAACCAGGCAATGGGTCTGCGGAAAATTTCTGCAGTCAGCTGGAGGAAACCACGGGGTGTGGGGCAGCTCCTGCTTTCTGTGCTCACCAAGGTGATAAACAGACTTTTCCTTAGAATAATAATAAAAGTTATTAATAAGGTTTTTTTTGCTTCAAAACAGGTATTTTTTGCATCGGTGAGATCCGGAGGAAGCAGCCAAGTGTTTTTCATGACCCTCAACAGAAACTCCATGATGAACTGGTAACAGAGGAGCACTTGGCACTCACCGCCATGGCGTTATTTCTAATTTAAAGGACATTAAACACGTGGACTAACACTGTAGAGGCAGATGCAGAGGGCCCTGAAGAACACCGCTCCCCACGCTCCCCTGGCGCCATCAGCCCTGGGGTGGGGGCTGCGGGCAGGGATGGACTTTCGCGCTTGGACCCCCCGAGGTCTCCTGATTACGCTGTGTTATAGTGGGTTATGAGTTTT
>VWZZ01002800.1:581669-606807 GCA_013399095.1 Psophia crepitans
TAATTTTACTTTTTCTTTGTCCCCTACTTTGTAGGAACGGGGAAAGAAATGTGTCAAAAAGTCTGTTTTTAATTCTGTCTGCCTGCTAGCATCAAATATATAGTATGTTGTAAAGTTACCAATTAAATCTGGTGAGAGACAGCACAATAAATGTACCTTTTATCCTTGTGATGAAGGCCATAACCGTATAGCTGGGTAATTTTAGAAATCTTTTGCCTTCACCAACATACATGTTGCTTTTGGCAGCAACGGCTTAACAGATTTTTAAAGAAGAGAAAAAATAATAGGTTTTTTTCCCCTCTTTTGGGAAATGGATTTTAAATGGCTAAACTACTAGCCTTAGACTAATAAAAATCAGCTACCATTTTTGTCAAGTCTGTCAATCCATATTTCTATATGGATCTTCACATAATGGTGTGTCTTGATAGGGACAGAGGTGCCATTTGTTGTTGCTCCGGAGGTGCCCGCCTGCCCCGGGGCTTGGCCGCAGGTGCTGGGTCGGGGGGGATCGGAGGAGGAGAGGACGGCGGAGCGGTCGGAGGAGCCCCGCGCTCGCCCCCGAGGCGGGATTTGCGGCCGCAGACGGCTCCTGGGATGCCGTGGGTGCCGGACCCCGATGCTGAAGCCGGTGCGGACTGTGGGTGCTCGTCTACCCCCCCAAGCCCGGAGCTGGGCGCTGGCGTGTGGAGGCAGCCGGCACGGGGGTCACGAAACGAGCTGCCCATCCCCCGTGTTGCTGGATTGGGCTTGTAAAGAGCTTAAAAAAATATATATGTGTGTGGTTTCTTCGGCCGAGGGTCTGAATCTCTACTCGTTTTCCGCCCCTTCCGCTTCCTAGGAATTACCCAACATACAGTGAAAGACAACACCCGTGCCGAACCGTGTGTGTGTGTTTAGTTCCGGTTGAATCGTGTCCTTATAAACTCTGCTCAGTTGATTTCCGTTTTTCGGTGCGTATCTGGGGTTTCCTTTCTCAGTAGCTGCAAGCATGGCCGCCTGTGGTGTTGGGGTGTCGCATAACAAGGTCTGTGTTGCTGGTTTTAACCTACCTCGTTTCGGTTGGGGTTTGTTTGGGGTTTTTTTTTTGGTTTCGTTTATTTTATTTCTTTTTTCCGTTCCGCTGTTGATCACAGCGCTGTTACCTCCAGCGACATATAGAGAGCTTAACTGGCAATCTTGGTGTACTCAGTAACGATGGCTTTATTAAAAAATGATTAAATCAACAGGACTTGGTGAAACTTGAATCTTTATGGAGGGTAAGAGGTGTTGCGGGGCAGCGGGGGTGGGATGGGCCACCCTCACCCGTAGCATCCCGCGGGCCGGGCTGTGCGACGGCGGTACCCGCATGGGCAGGACGTCGGCACCGGCAGGGATCGCCAGCGGCAGGATGTGGCGTGCAGAGGGACGCGGGCAAGAGGCGCTTGGCAGGTGCCACCTTCACCCCTCACCGGCCATCGGGCACCTTCCCACCGGTGCGGTGCAGCCCCACGCAGCAGCAGCCTGCCCAGCGCCTGCGAGGTGTAGGGATGCCGTAAGACCACCAGACTGGAATTAAAACCCCATACAAGTCCCATCAGGGACACTCATTGCCACCAGCTCTTCGTTGGTTAAAATATAAATAAAATAAAAACCAGAGGTTTTTATTAAGTTATGTTGCAAACTGATGACAAATACACAGCTACGGGTGGTTGGGTGTTTTTTTTCCTGTGGTTTTTTGGGTCTAGTGACAAAATAGATGGAAATCGTGGTGTTTAAACCTAAGGTAGTTTGTGAATTTCTTTAAAACCTTAGAATCGTTTGAAACAAGAGGCATAAGAAACCGATATTTAACTAGTCTTGTCTACAGAGTGTGTAGACGGACGTGCCATAGAGCAAATGCATTTCTGGTGCCAGCAAAACACACAACTCGAACGTTAAGCCATGCCTTTCATATTTTTGGAAATAAACCCCGGGGTGTTAACCATAGCAGGTCACAGAGGTGACGTGGCTTTTCAGGGCTCCGAGTTGCGGTGCCCTTTGCCTGGAGGGTCTCGGGAAAGCGGCAGGTTTGGGCAGGATGAGTGTGGGGGGCACAGGGCATGTCCCCTGCAGTGCTGCCCGGCAGCGAGCAGCCGCCGAGGGATGTCTGGGTGGACCATCACCACCTGAAACCACCAGCTCTTCTACAAAATCACCCCACGGTTATTACACAGACATGCTTTCCCCTCCAAATATTCCGAGCTTTGATTTGCTTGTCTTCTCTTGTAAGTGAAATATGCTTGTGGCTGATCAATGAAACTACTTAATATCAGGGTTAAAAAGAGCTCCAGGTTTTATTGCTTTAAACACCCTGTTTCTGGGGGATTTTGCCCAGGAAAGGAAACTAACTCGTTCATCTGAGCAGCGCTGCAAGAGGAGAGAGAGAAGTAACTTCCGTGCCTGTGCAGGAGTCACTTGAGCCTGTTGCAGCTTAAATTATTTGCAGAGCTGCTGTGAAATACTGCACGAACTGCAGGGACGAGTCATGCCCTCCATGGTAAGCGAAAGAAAAGCCCCGAGAGCTGGCGCACGGCTGTGCTCGGCCGGGGGTTACCCCCCAGCACCCCACGGTAAAGGATGCTCAGAGGTAAGGCCGCTACTCGTGGGAACTGAACGTGTTTTCCGACCTGTTTCCGACTGATTATCAAGTGGCCTTTTTCTTGTTGTGGGATGGTTTTGGGTTGATCATATTACGTATTTTGGGGCAGAAAGGGGATGCTCGGTGCTGAGCTGGGCTGGCTGCTGCTACAGTTGATGTTGCTGTGCGGCAATTCCTTGTCCCGACCTGAGCCCACGCAGATCCACTGCTGCTCATGCAACAGTTTGTGCGGTGACGCGACGTAATGGGGCCAATGTGAGCATCGCATAGGATCATAGAATGGAATCACAGCCTGAGTTGGAACGGGCCCATAAGGCCCATCAGCCCAACTCCTGGCCCCACACAGGACCAGCCCCATCACAGCAGATGACTGAGAGCGTTGGCCAGACGCTGCTTGAACTCAGCCCAGCTTGGGGCGGTGACCACTGCCCTGGGGAGCCTGTGCCAGGGCCCCACCACCCTCTGGGGGAAGAACCTTCTCCTGATCCCCACCCTAACCCTCCCCTGGGGCAGCTCCATGCCGTTCCCTGGGGTTCTGTCGCTGGGCCCCAGAGGGAGGAGATCAGCGCCTGCCCCTTGGCTCCCCCTCGGGAGGAAGCTGGAGGCCCCATGAGCTCTGCCCTCAGCCTCCTCTTCTCCAGGCTGAACCAGCCCAGGGCCTTCAGCCTCTCCTCACACGCCTGCCCCTCCAGACCCTTCCCCACCTTTGTTCCCTCCTCTGGACACTCCCCAATAGTTTTATGTCCTTGTTGTGCTGTGGCGCCCAAACCTGCCCCCAGCACTGGAGGTGAGGCCGCCCCAGCGCAGGACAGAGTGGGACCATCCTGTCCCTGGCCCGGCTGGCAATGCCGGGCTTGGTGCCCCCCAGGACACGGTTGCCCTTCCTGGCAGCCTGGGCACGCTGCTGGCTCATGGTCACCTTGCTGCCGACCAGGACCCCCCAGTCCCTTCCAGCACGGCTGCTCTCCAGCGTCTCCCCCCCCAGGCTGTCTGTGCAGCCAGGGCTGCCCCTGCCCGGGGCAGGATCCGGCACTTGCTCTTGTCAAACTCCATGCGGTTGGTGATTGCCCAGGTCTCACGTAGGGCAGCAGCGGGGACTGAACCTGTTCCTGACGCTGTGGTATGGACCTCCATGCTGTGCCTTTGGCCAAGATGATAAGCCACCCACCCGGAGACACAGCTCCCCCATCCAGCAACGTTCTCAGCAGTAAGGATGCGGCTCCAGGCGTAGGATGCCCGTCGCAACCGCCGCGCCCCTGCGGTGTCTGTCTGCTGCCCCGCGTACGGCTGCAGAGCTGCCGCTTCCCAGCGGGGCTGTCGCCACCGACCGCAGAACAGAGTTACGGGGTTTGTTCCTGCTTCTCCTTTCGTGGGAGATGCTGCGCCACTCGGAGCTGGGGGAGTGGGAAGGGCCCCCTTACACTCCCCGGGTTTAATGCCACTGGTTTCTGCTGGAAGGGCACGAGGCCAGCACACCGATATCTTTACAACTGCTGTAAATGCACCAAATTCTCCCTCTCACATGTGTTTTGTCAGCCCACAGCCCCAGTGCCGTGGGCAGCCCCTGCACTGCTGCCTGCCCTGCCTGCTGCACGTATGGAGACACAAAATCAGCATATATCACGTCCTTCTTTTTCTTGTGCCAGCCTCTGATGTGCCTCATCACCTTGCTCTTACCGGGAGAGCCACGACTTTATGGTCTGGATCTTCTTTTTGTTTGTTTGTTTGTTTTTGTTTCGATTTATGTTTCTTTTTTCCTTCTTTTTTTTTTTTTTTTTAACATCAAAGCTGCCTCTGGATGACCCAAAGGCAGTAAAACGGATGTGCAAATTACCCCGGCCGCCCAGAAAGCCTCGCTGGCCTTACGTAGCCTTTAAATTACTTCCACTGATTTGGCAGCGTGTTCAGTTGTTCGAAGACCCAACCATAAACTTTAACCCATTGCTTTTATCGCATGGCGTTCGATTTAACAACACCAATTACAGCAGGCACGACACCCAGTAGGCAGTAAGCACAGCCACCCTGCATGGCAGTAGCGTTGTACATAGTTCTTATTAATAAGTAACGTATTTAGCAATAACGCGAGTAGTGTTTGCAAATAATGTAAATGATGCCCCTCGACGTGAAGCTTCGTACTACAAGCTGCGGTCGCCCAGGGTTGAGGGCCTGGATGCTGTTGAGGATTCCTGGCGTTCACCTGTTTGGCACACTCGGGCGGTGAGAAGCCACGCGAGCGGTTTGGAGCAGCTTCTCGCCAGGAGCCCTGGGGAAGAGCCACAAAACCCTGCGGCACTGGCCCAAGTGCCAGCGGGGGGGTGGGGGGTGCTACTGTCCTGAAAACAGTGAAATTGGTATTTTTACAGCGCCTCACCGGGGAACGGCAGTGACGCCGTCAGGTTTGGGTCACCCGGAGCCACGGCAGCGTTGGGCCACACGCGTGGAGACCTGTGTCTATCACCGGCGTGTTTCACATTCCCCAAGTAACTGCGGGGTGACCGTATCTGGCTGAGTTGCTGTTTGCCCTGGCAACCAGAGCCCTGCACGTACAAGCCGCATGAAGCATGCATGCCCTTGTTACCCTCAGATACATTCAGAGATCATCAGCAGAAGTGAAAGTACAAACAAACTCCGGACTGGCAAAGCTGGGGGCCTGGCGGTGAAGATGAGGATGGCAGGGCTGGCCTCGCAGGGAAGATGCTCACCGGCCAGCTGCTGTCTCCCCTCTGTCCTTTTAATTTCTGTGCCCTTGGCCAGATCACTCAGCTGCTGCCTGGCGCGGCTCGCCAGCCGTGGGATGGGTGGGAATTGCTCCTGAGCCGATCTGTGTTGATATCTACACCCGACAGTCTGCAGTCCCACAACCAGCTGTCAAACATGGAAGAGATCAGATGGGCTGATCATTCACCCTGACGGAATGGGGTGCGGTGCTCCAGCATGTGGGACCGTTGTGCACCAGTTTTCCATGCTAATAGTCAAGGTGTGATGCTCTGAGAAGCGCTTTTGGGACGTGGCTGCAGATTTACACACCGATCTTTCCCACCCAGGAGCCTTAGGACCAGTCTCAAGCTGGGTTCTGCAAACCAGCACCCCCACATCCAGACCCCCGTTCAGAAAAACAGAGCAGCTTGAGCCTGTTGGCATCACTGAGAGATAAATATGTGCCTAACCTGGGGGCAAGGCTCCGGAGGAGGGTGTTACAGCCCAGCCACCCCGGGTACCAGCTCACAGCACCCAGCCTGGCAGGGGGGGTAAGGGGAATCAGGAAGAGATGGGAGAGCCCCGGGGTGGGGACAGGCTACAAGCCATGGCAAGGCCACCCCGCTCTCTCTGTCCAGTGCATCAATGGCTGGTGCCCCCTCAAACTACCTTGGGTGTGCTGGGAGGGGTGGGTGAGGGGAAAGCAGCATCCTGCCTGCGCCAGGCGCCCGCGACGGGATGGGGATCCCAGAGGGGGGTCAGTCCTGGCCTGAAGTCTCACAGTGCCTGAGGGTTTCGGTTTGGGATGTTGGGTCAGGGGTCTCATTTGTTTTCTCAGTCAGACTTGAGCAGCCTGTTAATTGCCTTGTCCTGCCAGAGCCCGCACGGAGGCATTTATCTGCAGCGCAAAGAAACGGTGCTTGTAAATGCCTGCGTATCCACACACCGCCGGCAAACAACCGGGACGGGCAAAGACCTCAGCTGGAAGGACAAATATTGGGGAAAAACCCCAAAACACTCAGCCTCGGGGCCCTCCCCTTCGCAGCCACGCCAGCCGGAGAGGGGAGCGCGGGTGCTGCGATGGGAAGCGATGCCTGCATTAATGCAATGAACTTTTCTCCTCACAGTTAAAGTTTTACTTTAGCGGAGGAGACCAGTGCAAAGATTAGTGGTCTTACGCTCATTTTTTTTTTCTTCCTCTGTAGAAAGTACATTTTGTGCCCATGTGAAATCCGGCTGACTGAGAGCATCATCCAATGAGTCGCTGTAACTTTGCTGCCAGACCCATCAGGGGCTTATCTGGAAGTTAATGGCATTAAATCAGCATTAATCACCTTCACAGCTGATGCAGACTTTGGCATGTCTGCTACGGATGCCGCCATCCGCCCTGGCCCTGCGGCTTCTCTCGCTGGCAATGTCAAGGACAGTGAAGCCCCAGCCTGAGCGAGACCAGCTCAGACCAGCTTTTCCAGATGTGCAAAGTTCACCGCTGGCGAGCGAGCCAAGCCAAGCCAAAAGGCTGCGGCAGCATCAGCAGTATTTGATAGCATCGGCAATATTTGCTAGCCTCGGCAATATTTGACAGCGCAGCAATCAGCTGGTGGTGCTGAAAGGCTCGGCGTTCACACCGTTGTGGGCTTTTTAATGAAAACGTATGTTATTGCAATGTTCTGGGTAATTTGGCTGCGTTACATCTCCATGCACGCACAGGGCCGTCTCCAGGACGCTCAGGACGCACACGTCCAGGGGTGTACTAGCTAGAGGTTTGTTACCATTACGGCCACGTGTCGAGGGGGCTGTGTACGTACGTATAGAGAGAGACCTATATATATCTGCATTTATGTATGTTTGTCTCTGTATTTTATGTATATGGATAGCTATATTTATACAGATATATATTTATTTATATAAATAAGTTTTAAGCAGGTGCTAAGTGCTATCCAAATAAAACACTTGGTTTTTTTCTGGCTTGCTACATATGCTAGAAAGGTTTCTTCTTGTTAATTCAACAAGAGTTTGCAATGTAGCACCTAAACCCAGCACAGAAGCCGAGAAAAGTGTTGAACATACCAGAATAGGCTGTAGCGTGTTCCCGAGTCCCTGGCATGTCACATCGCAGCTGGGGGACAGCCCCAAACCAGCCTTTCCGCTGGGTCGTTTGAATCTCCCAGGTCATCTCTATGCCTTTGTCCTGTCGCCTGTCACCCCAAATACGGGGATTGGTAGCGGCTGCTCCGAGCCCGGCAGGGGCCAAGTGAGGCACGGAAGGCTTGGGTTTCTCATTAACTCCAGAGTTGATATAGTCCCATCTCTCGGAGCACCAGCCAGTTTTGCGGATCCCTCTTGCCTCCATCCCAGCTCTGCTGTCCCTCCTTCCCTGCCCAAGCTCTCGCGTCGCTCCGCAGCCCAGGACAGTGACCGCGCTCAGGAAGACAGCAGAAGGTCTGCAGGATGGACAAGAAAAGCAAAATGCAAGCAGAGAAGGTAACTATGGCTCAGTGGTATTTTTGCACTAGAATTTTTGCGGGAGCCCAGCGTTGAGCAACGGTATTTATTGCTTGCCAAGACCAAAACCAACAAAAAAAAAATCCTCTCCCCTAATTAGTTTCTTTTTGATTTCTGAGCACAGGGGAAAAGGAGTCAAGGGATTTGTTTTGGGGTTTTTTTAAGAGCTCCATCAGCTCATCAGATAATTTTAACTGTGATGGAAGGAAATAACACTTGAAACAGCACTTCTGAAAAAAACAATTATTTTTTTTTCCTAGCTGTTCTGCTTCAGCGGTGGGGCTGCCCATGCTTTGGGGATGGGGCAGGGCACGCTGCTGCTGCTGCCTGCGCTGCCGTACCGGGCAGAGCCCTGGCTCATGGCAGGCGCTGGGGTGAGGACGGGCAGCGCAGCAGGGAGAGCCCCGGCACAGGTCACTCTTTGCGGGGTGATGCTGCTCTGCCCTGGGGGCCTGATCCTGCCCATCCCCAGGGGCTTTCCCTTCTCCTTTGGAGCCCATTAAAGCATTCATGCTGCGGCTGCACCACCCCTGAGTGCTGTTGTCCCGGCCAGCTGAGGAGCAGGATCCCTTGGGACAGGGATGGGCCACAGCCCACCACATTTGGGAATGTCTGGGGCAGCAGGGTGAGGCGGTTCTCTGCTTCCTTCCCCAGCACCTCACAGGAACGCTGGTCCTCTCCGTCTTCACTGCAGTGTTGGGCTTCTTCCAGTACGGCTACAGCCTGGGTGTCATTAATGCCCCCCAGAAGGTAAGCTGAGCCCCCCAAGCCATGCGCCACCAAGGGACAAGGGCTTTAGGGCAGCCAGGGCTGGGTTGTCCCCTGCAGAAGCTCTCAGGAGGGCTCCGTCCCTTCTCCAGGTGCCATCTCCTGCAGTATGAAGCCCCACGATAAGGCAGCAGGGTGAGACAACAGTGAGGACATCCCCCCCCCCACCGCTGCCACCCCCCCCGTGAAAGGAGCGGGGCTCTGCACATCACAGTGCTGTCCCCGCTGCATGCGGTCCCTGTGCCCAGACCAGGGGACAGCACCTCTCCGCAGGTGCCGAACCCGGACACCGTGCTCACCCTGTCCCTGGGATGTTGGACAAGGGGGGATGCTCCACACCTGCCCTCGTGGGCCCTTCCCAGGCATAGCCTGGTGCTGGGGAGCTGCAGGGACCCCAAGATGTCACCCCTGCTGAGCCTGTGATGAAAAAAATTTCACATGGCAGAAAAAAATCCAAAACAGGGTTTGGGGGTGGTTATAGATTTCAGCCAACCGCATTTTTCCTCTTTGCCCATCACAGGTGATAGAAGCCCACTACGGGCGTGTGCTGGGCATCGTCCCCCTGGATAGACACGCCACCAACGCCTCTGGGGAGAACAGCACCAGCCCCGTACCTGGCACGGAGCCCTGGGGCAGCACCGAGGGCACGCGCGCACCCCTGGCCGACCCCGGCGAGGACCTGGCCACCTCCCCGCACATCCTCACCATGTACTGGTCCCTCTCCGTCTCTGTGTTCGCCATTGGCGGCATGATCTCCTCCTTCACCGTGGGGTGGATCGGCGACCGGCTGGGGAGGTGAGAGGACCTTGTGTGCTGGGACTCGTGTGCCACAGCAAGTTTTTTGATTTCTTTTTTTGTTGTTGCTGTTTGATTTTTTTCCTTGTTTGTTTGATTTTTTTCCTCCCAGAACTATTTCCTCCCCGTAGAAATAGAGTTTTTGTTATTTCCTCCAGTTTAACGAAAAAACTCCCTCAAATCTCCAAAATACTGTTCCAGCCATCACAGAGGTCCGGCTTATTAAAATCCTCAATTATAAATCAGACATTTTATTGCAACTTTTAGCACTCGAGACAAGCAGCAGATGAGCAGCCTTCCAAATCCCCCCCACCCCGCTTCTTTCCACGACAAAAGGGAGAAGAGGGCACCGACCAGCCTTTGCACAGGATGTGTAATACACTTTTAGGTGCTCTGATTACACCCCGTCTGATACTTCTCAGTGCCTACAATCATTATTTCCCCCTGTCGTGCTGATTAAGTCATTGAATCACTCTGTTTGTACGTTGCGACGGCTCCTTGGGCTGAGAGAGGTGCCAGAAGGAGCTGTGCTGCTGCTGCCTTGCAGGGTGAAAGCCATGCTGGTGGTGAATGTCCTCTCCATCGCTGGGAACCTCCTCATGGGGCTGGCGAAATTCGGGCCATCTCACATGCTCATCATCGCCGGGAGAGCAGTCACGGGGCTGTACTGCGGTAAGTCCAGGCAGGGTCATCTGTCCCGTAGCAGGGTGCGGGCGCTGCATTGCTCCATGGCTGCAGTTTCTTCTAGTTTCTTCTAGTTTCTTCTAGAGTTTCTTCTAGTTTTAAATCTTTGGGGTTTTTTTTAGTTCAGGAGTTTCACAGGTGGGAATTTTCTTCTTCCCCCTAAGTCTGTCCTTCTCAATCCAGGATCTTTCCCTGAAGTATTTGGATTGGTTCTATCAAGAAATTGGTTTATTTTACGTATCCTAGAAAGGAGCAAGTCCATCCTCTCTATCTCAAAACTCAATCTTGCTGGTGGCTGTTGTGACAGTATGTTACTAGTCACGCTGTTTAAAGGGTTCCCTGGGCAACAGGACTACAGAACAGACAGTGCAGGAGCACTGCACATAGAGAGGATAAGAGAGTAGGCAAATAACATGGAATTACATTAGAATTAGCTCAGAAGTGACAGCTCATTATCACTGTTACTGGTATGCAAATACAGTATTACGCTCTGAAAGTTCAAGGCAAGTTTCAGGAAAGCTCTTTGCTCTGTGATAACTTCTCCCAGCAGATGATCTCTGCTCCATGCTCATACGTAGGTGTTCAAGTGTAAAGGCTTCCTGGCTCAGGGCTCTGAATCCGGGGATATCCGAGCACCTTTGCAGGGTGCAGGTGGTTTCCAGCCAGGCATGAGGGATTTGGTGGAATGTGGGACACAGGCTCTATCCTCCTTTCCCATTTGAGAAGCAGTTTCTGCTGGTTGCTGAGCTGTGGTCTCGAAGAGGTGACACCTGCGTGTGCTCGGTGCAGGGCTCTCCTCCGGACTCGTGCCCATGTACGTCAGTGAGGTCTCTCCCACGGCCCTTCGAGGAGCACTGGGGACGTTGCACCAGCTTGCTATCGTCACAGGTATCCTCATCAGCCAGGTAAGAAGGAAAGTACAGGAGTCCGGAGAGGGTATTTCAGAGATCAGGGATATTCCACCAATATGCTGGGGTATCACGCATCATTCCACCCCAAAACTGAAGGAGACTGGGAAGCAATCTGCTCTGATGGGGTTAAAGTCCTACCTTGAGTCAGAGGTGTCCTTAACAAAGATGACTTCTCATGAAATAAAAAGTACTTCTGCAAACAATTTCTCCCCTCCACTGCCAAGTTTTTGTACGCAACTCATCAGAGTCAGGCCGGATCCTGAACATGAGATCTTTGATATTCAGGTACTCAAAAATAGCTTCATCGAGAAGCAGGGAGTCCAACATCTCCATCAGCATTTCCCACCATGGCAGGATTCCCAGCTACTTGACAGGCTGGCACATAAATGCACTGAGAGCCAACACATCAAGAAAAACTTAACATAACCACAAAGTTCATCTAATGTGACATAGCCAGACTATGGACAGACCATGGGGAAAAACAACCTCACAAGATAGGTCCTGCCAGCTTCACTGGCTGTGGGAATCCAAAAAAGGCTTTGCAAATTATGGAAGGAAAAAGTTTGGGAGTACTCACAACCCTCTGGGGCACCTTTTTCAATGTCATAATCACACAGTGAAGTAAAGCTGAAGTCAGCCTGTTTGCTGAGCCTCCCACTGCGCTGCAGCCTCGCTGCTCAGACTGTGCTAGTTAGGGGCTGGGCAGCTGGGGCACCCCATCCTGCATGGACCTCCATCCACGCTCTATCCCTTCGTGGAGTTGTTCAGGACACATATGCCCATAAAAACCCACACCCTAAGAACCCAGGACAGCAAGGTCTGAGGTGAAAACATTTCATCGGCATGCCTGTATTTGCAGAGTTGCTTACGCAGTGGTTCTGGCCAGGCATAGGTCTCCTGCTGGTGGCGTGTTCCAAGGAGGACTAAGTCACCCCAGGGTGGGGAACAGGCTTGCAGAGGTTTGTCCCACAGCACCTGTAAGCCAAAGTCTCGCTCATGACATTTTACACCATCTGCTCATTTCCCCCTTGCAGATGTGCATCATAACTAAAGAAGTCAAAGGGTTAGGACTGAGAATTGGCATTTGCTTCTAGTTTTCTTCTAGGCTGTCACTTTGAAATGCCACGGTGATCAATCATTTTCCTTTCTAGCGTGCAAAATAAGCCATTCACACATGCTGCCTCAATTATTCCAGGTCCTTGGACTAGACTTTCTCCTGGGCAACGATGAGATGTGGCCCCTGCTCCTCGGTCTGTCTGGTGTGGCTGCTCTCCTGCAGTTCTTCCTGCTCTTACTGTGCCCCGAGAGCCCCCGATACCTTTACATCAAACTGGGGAAGGTGGAAGAAGCTAAAAAGAGTAAGACACATTCCAGGGTTGTCCGGAGTTGTTTTTATACTGTACATAGTATTAAACAGAGGAGGAAAAGCCTGGCTGAGGGCTCAGACATGTAACTGGGTATAGCTGCTTCATCCCACACCACACATTTGCAGGTGGGATTTTGGACACTTGCATATAGTCACTGATTAAGGCACACTTACTTATATATCACTGCGGGTGGCGTGAGCCTTAGCGTGTTACTCCTTTCCATCCAAGATCACATCTAGCAGATGCCGCTTCCAAAAGCCCCATTTAGTTGGAAGGGATTTCAACCAGGTGTAAGACGACATCTTCTGGGGGACAGCTGATCTCTCCATCCTTGGTGCTGTTTGCATCCACTGTGTTCACTGCAACCACTCACACATCTTCCAGCGTGGCCTCCTTAGTTGGCTCCAGCCATCTCTACAAGGAGTAAGAGCAGTAAATGGTAGGAAGCTGCTGAAGCTGAGGTGAGAAGCTATGAGCTGCTGAAGTATAAATTAGCTCTGGACCAGAAACTATTGAGATATGTTTGCATGGGACTACTTGGCATTGCTAAGGGATGATGGGGCTTGAGCGTGGTGCCTCAGAGCTTTTGCAGAACTAATGTGCATCTGCCCCGTGCCAACCAGACAGACTTTTGGGGCTTGATATGCCATAGGAGTCCTCAGAGCAAGGGGACGCTACGGTCCATGTGGTTAGCCTATCCTGAGTTTTGGCTAGAGAGATTCATGTCCTTACTCTACTCTTTATCTACCATTGGAAATAAACTGTCCATCTTTTTTGTTTAATTTAAGGTTTGAAAAGGCTCAGAGGAAACTGTGACCCGATGAAAGAGATTGCTGAGATGGAAAAGGAAAAGCAAGAAGCTGCTAGTGAAAAGAAAGTCTCCATAAGGCAGCTTTTCACCTCTTCGAAATACAGGCAGGCTGTCGTTGTGGCACTGATGGTGCAGATATCTCAGCAGTTCTCAGGAATCAACGCGGTGAGTGTCCCAAAAACATTTGCCTTTAAAGAAATCCACATGGAGCATGAAAAGCCCACACTGGCTCTGCCCAAACCGCGTAGGGGTGAAGAGAAGGCTTTCTCGTGACTGCAGGAGGCTCCTTGGCCACCACCATCGGTATTGAAGGTGGACCTCACTGCTGAACCAGGCTGTGGGAAGGCAGGAAGGGAGAAGGGAAGGGAGAGGGAGTTCGGCATGAAACCAGCTGGCATGGCAGGTCCATGCTGAGCTCTTCCATGACCCTCTGCACAGAATCACTTATCTTCTAGCTATGCTAAAGAGTTTTTGCATCACCTCCTGGGATACCAGAAATGAACATTTTACACCCAGGAGCATAAAGCCTCCTTCTCAAAATCAGCTAAGACTCAAATTTCTGAAAGTCTGGTGGCAACCTTTACAAAGGTTGAGGCCTCTGTCCCACCGGCTTTCAAAACTCTGCATTTCTGCACGGCAAGGTGGAGCAGCACGCAGGGATGCTGAGCTGGGGCTGAGGCCCCCGCGGAGCCCAGCTGTGCCGGCTCGAGGCTATGCCCAACCACATCCACCAGCCACAGGGTCAGCCACCCATTCACCTCCTGCCCTTAACTTCCACCAGACAGGAATCACCTTATTCTTGGAGAGAAAGGAGAAACTTGAGTCATTGCAACGTAGCAAGGATATTTTAAAATCCTTGTAAGACTCGGTCATATTAAGGTATTTTTCTCCAGCGTTCGGCGCTGGTGATCTGGTTTTCAAGTTTAAACACGGGACTACATGGAAGAAAACAGTTTTAAATGTGCAAATGCAGTAGCTCGAGGGGGGAATTTCAATAGGACTTTTAACTCCCTCAGGGCTCCTTTGAAAATTTCAGCTTTAATTATTATAACAAGCCATTAAAAGTTGAAAAATTAATCGTAATTAAGTTACTTCACATCACAGCCAACTAAGTGCAACTCTTCCCTCAAGAGAACAAAAAGTTCCACCAGCCCTGTTGCCTAATCCTTCATCCTAATGTATTTTGACAGATCTTTTACTACTCTACAAACATTTTTGAGAGAGCTGGAGTTGACCAACCAGTTTACGCAACCATTGGCGTTGGAGTGGTGAACACAGTCTTCACTGTTATCTCCGTAAGTAAATACTTCTGCCCCCCAGTCTACAAGCACACATAAGCTACAACGTGGTTTTGAAACACGGTTTTATCCTGGAGCTGGGATTTGCAGTTCTGCAGGGCTGACCCTGCACGCCTCACAGGAAAAATCATTCCCTGGGCAAGTCTCGTTTGAAAAATCGAGCCTTAAAATACAGCCCGTTGCTATGGAACAGCACTGCTCAGTGCCTCATGAGTGGAAACAGTGCCACCGTGTTCAGGGAAGCTCTGGTAGCTCAGCATTTCCCCTCAGAATAAGAGTTGCCTTTGAGACAAAATTCGGCAGGTCCTATTCCCCTCAGGGAGCAGGCAGGGGACTGGGGAAGCCAGGAGCTCATAATCTCCCTCTTACTTGTTATCTTTTGAATTGTTTTCTGTATGTACATAGCACCTGCAGGAGTGATATCCAAAGGCTATTCCACAGCAATAAAAATAATCTGGCACCTACCCGCATTGTACCTGTGCGCTGCTCCGCAGCAATAAAAGGACGGTTCCGTTTTCACAGCCTTTCCCTTTGTCTCTCTCCTGAGAGCATTAACACAATTCCTATCAGCATGCAATTACTTTTTTAATGTGGCCATTAATATAAGAAGATCAGGAAATGCCAAGCCCGTTTCTCTCACATCCCTGGAGAGACGTAGGGAGCAAAGGACTTTTACCCACCACGACGCAGGACTAGCTGCAAGGTAGAAACGCACAGCTTGAAGAGATCTTAGTCCAGCGTGCATGAGATAGGAGGTCTTGGGGTGAACCTCCTTTAGAGGAAGTCCACCACAGGTCCCGTACAGAGGAGAAAATGTGAAGTTTATTGTGAAATGAGGCACAGAGACATGTGGCTGGAAGAGGTCTTTCTCCAGCTGGAGAGTCTCCTGTAGTTCGATTTCCACCCTGGGGCTGCGGTACTTGCAGTCTGGGGCATTGGTTGTTTGCTTCTTTTGGCCACGAGCACTTGAAAATTACCCGCATTTGTCAATAAATGACAAACCCTGATCAAAAGGCAGAAGCACCGCCAGCTGGGTGGACCTTGGCAAGGGGAGAAGGCAGCACAGAGGGTGGCCCTCTGCAACCTCACGAGTTAGCAGGGCGAACTGCTTCCAGCAAAAGAAATGGTCTCTTGGAAGCGTAAATCACTCGCTGTAATGGCCGGAAAGGCTGCGCTGATGGCCAAAGGTGTCCGTTCGAGCAGAGGGGAAGGAGCAGGCAGTCTCAGAGCCTGGTGCACAGTACCTTAGGGCAGGCCAGGGGCACTGGAAGTGATTAGTACAGACTTAAATGTCAAAATTTGGGTGAGATGACTGGAGTTCGCCAAGTGGAGTTGAGAAGGGACAAGCTAAGCCTTATGGCTCCCAGGGAAGTAAACAGCAATTGGAGGAAAAATCCCGACTCCAGCTGCTACACAACTATCCCTGCCCTAGGACAGGCAAGGTGCAATGGCCCGCGATGTGACTTGAATCACGCTACAATTTGAAGGCTGCTTCCAAACTAATGCAGACCTAGTAAGCTTATTCTCCGTGCGGAAGAGAAAAACAAAAAAGAAAATAGAGAGAGAGGGAAAAAAGTCCATAGTCAGCAATACATGTGTAGGAGTGGTGGAAATGCATGAGCTCTGAGGATATGTGGGTTTGCCTTGTCCTTGGCAGGGTGGCTGCTCATTTTGGCTCCCCAACAGCCACCAACAGTTTCTGACACTTGGAAACCAGCTTGTAAATCTCTACCACAAGAGCTAAAAGAGCATGAGTGAGGTCTGGCAGTGGTAACGAGTTGCTTATTGCAAATAGACTTGATTGAACCTCCTGAGAGTAGCGGTGGTGGAGACTGACCCGCTGCACATGTTTCTACAGGTCTTTCTGGTGGAGAAGACGGGCAGGCGGTCCCTGTTCCTGGCTGGTTTGATGGGCATGTTAATAAGTGCTGTGGCCATGACAGTTGGACTTGTACTCCTGGTAAGGATTTCTCTCCATTTTTGCTCCATGGTTTGCAAACAAGAGAAGACAAACCACCTTTTAAAGTGAATGTTTTGCATTTTCATCTCAAAGTTGTTCAGAAAACATTTGTCCTTAGAAGGGAAAGTTCAAAGTGGCCATAGGTGGAGCCATTTCTGGTTACAGCAGTGTCTGAGGATGTTGTGCTCTTTGGCACCTGAGATACCCCAAGGCTTCTAGAAAGGATGCGTGTCCTTTGCTGAGTCCGCTGACAACCTCAGCTCCTTACACAGCATCCAAGCTATTCCCACAGCAAAATCCCATGCCTGCTAAGAAAACGCAGGGCACACTTCCATGTGCAAACAGTGTGTGCCCTAAACCCTCAAACTGTATCTCCCTGGCTTGGTGTAGGGATGCTAGACCAGCATCTTGTCATGAAAAAAACCCAGGGACAAATGATTCCTTCTGACATCCAGGAGAGGGGTCAGGCTGTGCGACACAGGGCAGAACAGGCAGAGGATGGAGCCAGCCCCCATCAAAGTCAGTCCAAATGTCAAGATGTAAAAGCAAATAAGGGGTGGTCTCCTTTACTGAACACCCTGGATATCAAGGACAACACCACTTTGCCTCTTCCTGGCCAAGCTGCAGGCAAGGAGAGGGCTCGAACGTACAGCTGAGCTGATAGCTGAGAGCTCCAACATCCCTCTGCAAGCAGCAATGCCAGCACCACACGCCCAGCCAGCACCTCGCACAAGAGTTTAGAGCTTTAATTATTCATGTCCAGTCCTCACTTGCCTGAATAGAAAGAAATTTCTGAAAAAGAAGCCTAATTAAAGTAATTAGTGATAATTAATGAGAATTGTGTTGGGACTGTAACACTGAGTGTGCTCTCTTGCAGAGCCAGTTTGCCTGGATGAGCTATGTCAGCATGGTCGCGATCTTCCTCTTCGTCATCTTCTTTGAAGTGGGGCCCGGGCCCATCCCCTGGTTTATTGTAGCCGAGCTGTTCAGCCAAGGCCCGCGCCCTGCCGCCATCGCCGTCGCCGGCTTCTGCAACTGGACCTGCAACTTCATCGTGGGAATGTGCTTCCAGTACATAGCGGTAAGAAATCCCTCTAAAACCGTACAAACAAATGACTGGCACAGCCTCACTGCTGGGCTCCCGGAGCAGCCCAGGGGGATGTGGATACGCCTCCCAGGTCTCCATCTCCAAGCCCCATGGGGCACCTCAGCCCCCCAGGGTAGGAAAGGGAAGCTATCCTCACGAGGCTGACGGTGGTGAACCCTGTTCTCACTTCTCCCACTGCAGGATCTGTGTGGATCGTACGTGTTTGTGATCTTTGCGGCTCTGCTTCTAGTCTTCTTTCTGTTTGCATACTTCAAAGTACCGGAGACAAAAGGAAAGTCCTTTGAGGAGATTGCAGCTGTGTTCCGCCGCAGGAAGCTCCCGACCAAAGCCATGACTGAGCTGGAAGACCTACGAGGCAGCGAGGAGGTGTAGACATCGTCATGCACCCAGAAAGGAGGGACTGAGCATGGACCTCCTTCAGGCACCGTGAGAATAACATTGGGCAAAAGTCTCTTTTCACAAAAACCTTGCAGCTGGCAGACCAGGAGGACCCACCCATCAGATGCCTTCTGGCTGCTGCGGCTCACACCTCCGACCTGCAGGTTCCAACCTGGCATTTGACTCTGAAACAGTTGGTACAACTGGGCTGCAGGAAGAGCTGGGGAAAGGATGGGAGGAATATGTTACATGTCTGTCTCTGTGTCCACTGGAAGAGCCCAGTGGGATGATGATCTCACCAGCTGACAAAGCATGACATTGAGCAGGGTCATCACTCAGCTGGAACGAAGGAAAGAGGGGTCGGGTGATGCTGTAACCTCGTGTCTTCACCTTTTAGTCCCATGCTTGCTGCTTTCTTCTGCTGAGTGATCTGATGCCTTGAGAGCCCAACTGGCAGTACAGTTGTGCCACCAGCACATAGCACTGCTCACCCGAGGCGCTAAAGAAACCAGACTGAGCAAACTCCCCCTCGCTCTTGCCTGTGCAGAGGAAGAAGGTGGATCCCACCTGAATCTGTCGGGATACGCTTCACTTGCTTTGCTATCCACGTGTTATGGAAATGGTGCCAAATCTCAAGTCACAAGATTTTTTAGGACAATCTTAGAAATTCTGGCTGGGCTGATGTGCATTTTTTTTCTTTCGTTTCAGCTAGACCTCTTACCTCCTCCTCCCTCCCTCCTTTATTCCTGCTGCAGCACAAGACACAGCACATCATGGCCCACACAACGGGCCCCCTGCTCAGGAGACTCGAGTCCTGCTGCCATCCCTCCCATGGTGTGACCACCGCCAGGTCACCTTCTCTCCCGCTCCTCCTTCCCACCCTCTGCATCTGCCTTCCCTTGCTTTCATACAGTGCTTCAACCATGGGCTCCAGCTTCAGCCGAGGCCTCCGGCTGCCCATACCGTGACAATTACTGATAGCTCAAGGGGGAAATGGGTATTGCAGCGTTAACTGGAAGGCGCCCCACCGATCCGACCTTCACTTGGCACCACTCACGGTTTTGCTGGCTGAATGTGTTTCAGCCAAGACAGCATCCAAGTAGGAGGTTGTGGGGTTTCTCTAACCTTGTTTGCGCTCATTTTCCTTCTTTATGAGATACTTCTACATGACAAAATCAAACTGCTCAGATTTTTCTTCCTTTTTGGGGGGCATGTTGGGATCGTTGTAAAAGCATGCTCTCTGTTTGCTTGACTTTTAAGATTTGCATGTTCCCTGTTGTGATACCAGGCAATATTCTAGGAACTTGCTCAGGAGAGAAACCCATTATTTATTTAGAGATGAAACACCAGCATTGCTTGCTCCATGTGAGCTCGTTGCGACTGCCAGTGAAGCAGTGACCTTAATGTAACAGAGGATGAAACACAATGAAAAGCACGAGAGCAGATGGGCCAAGGAGGACTGTAGGCTGCTGCTATGGGTTCGGTTTGAGGGAAGGCCCATGCTCCTTTCCGTGTGCCTGAAATCCCTTCCTGTGTAGACTTTACTCTCTTATTATGACCCTAAAGGAAATTCTGGTCCCTTCCAAGTGACTGAAAGTGCAGCCACGAGGTCCGCTGGGACAAGCCTCTGGCCCCGCTCTGTGCACTGAAGCAATGAGATCGCACCAAGGGCTTTCCTGGAGTGGCTGCTGGGATTTAACTGGAGAAGAACCGGGTCAGTGCTGTCATGGGCTGCAGCGGTGGGGGACCGGGGCCTGACACGGGGCATGCAGGGCGTGTGGGAGCCAGGGCCCAGGCTGCGGTGCACAGAGGAGAGCCAGGTTGAACCATCAATCTGTGTGCTGCAAACAGGTCTCCCCAGGCAAGACTAGCACGGCAGGCTCAGCTGTCCGTGGTGTCTGCTGCAGTTAGTTAAATATTATAATGGATTGTGTGATTGTAAAAAAAGAGATGGGTTCTTGCTTTCAGCAACGTTATCTATGTCTGTTACATAAAGATAACAATAAACAACATCTACAGCATGTGTTAGCTTGTGCTGCCGGGTTTTTTTCCCCCTCTGTACATCTCAGACATATGTCCAACTCCAGATGGGAGGTATTCTCCTGGCAGGGCATGTTTGCTCCATAGGTGGCAAGTGCTATGCAAGCCCTCAGCTGAATCTGTTTGAAATGCGTGGTCCAGAGGCGAGACTGCAGGGCTGGGTGGCAGCAGTCCCGGGGATGGACACCCCTGGAGGTGCTGGGAGCTGGCTCTGCACTGGGAGGAACCCTCACTGGAGGTGTGCCAGTGTCTGACCCCAGCCGTCCCCACCGCCCACCTGTAAAACCCCACTGTAACACACAGCTCTGCGTGCACAGATGCTGGTGCAGCTTAAAACCTGGTGCTGGGGCCTCTCTAGGCACAATGGGCTGGAGGAGCATTTGGGGAGAGATAGGGTTCGAAGCAGATTTGCCCCTGCTCTTGTTCCCTCCAGGAATGGGAAGATGGGACAGCAGAGGCGGGGCGGCAGGGAGGGTGCTGGCACGGGGGTCCTGCATGTCTCTGCTGTCCTTGTGAGCCAGCCAGTCCGTACAAACAAGGGCTGGAGCTACAACCACACAAGGGTCACCAGGTGGTTTAACATGAGAAAGGCTGTCCAAAACTGCTTTGCAAAACTTCTGCTGAGCTTCGTCCTAACGCCTGAGGGGCATCAGTCAGTGACACTGCCAGTAACTCAGCAGTCCTCTGTTTTCCTGTTAGAACTGAACAACAAAAAAAGCCGGATCCGATTACTGTAGTGTGGCACATACAGTACCCCAACAAAGCCCCCAACACTGACATTACCCATAGCCACATTCCTGAACTTCCCAAAAGATCCGCCTGGGGGGAGATGTGACTCTGTAAAACCGGTTGTCAGCTGAAAGCCGTGCGTACACCTCACCAGGCTTTCTCTCCTTGTTTCACCAACACCTCTCCGAAGCTTTTGGCTAAGCTATAGCAAAGACCACACAGCTTGAAGCAGGAGTCACAGAGCTAGCAGACTTCACATGCCTGTGATTATTTTTCCCTGGTCTGCTGCCAGCGTGCTGTGAACTCTGTGGGGTCACAAGGTCCACCTTGAGTTTCACACTGTGCTTTCTCGCTGTACCTGCTGCACATACAGGAAATCAGTCTTCTCATTCCAGGCTGGGACCTCCCACCAGGGACTCTCTCTGACCACAAGTGGACGACATGCCTTCATGCATTTTCCTATTATCATTTCATTTATTTGTATATTGCCCTGGAGACGATGCTTTGCTCGTCCCAGGATGTTTCAAATCGATGCCGCTAACGGTTGCAGTGGGACAGGATGTGCAGAGCTGGGTGCTGCTGAAGGCTGCAGCAACTCCTGTCCTCACCAGGGGTGCGGTGGAGGGATTACGCTGATACGCTGGGCTGAACTATCACAAGTGCACTTTTACCACGTCAGATGATGCAGGAAGGGGTCACACGAGTTGGTTAAATCTGCAGATGTGTTTACTTTTGTCTTGTCACATCGGGCTGGTAATTAGAACCGTACACTTTATCTCGCGACATGCAGGTTCCAGTTAAAACTTGTTCTTGAGATGCAGCTTGTTGAATCATTGTTTTTATCTCTTAGTGTTACAGTTTTACTAAGTTGCTAATCATTAAGAAAAATTAAAAGACTGAGTTATACTTATTAGCTAAATGGTCATTGCACTTTAGTTAACATGCAAAATATGTTCCCACATGTGGCTGGCTAATAATGCAATATAATTAATAATCCCTGAGAAAGCATCTTGTCAGCAAGAGCTTTGAAGGTGTTTTCCTAATGTGCTGAGATGACAGCCATTAAGACTTTTTCTGTTGCGTCAGATAAATGGCTAACGATATCTAGTTTCCCACTCTCCAGGCATAATTTTAAAATTAGTTTGACTTCCCTAATCCAATAAACTCAGGACATTTGGCCCCATTAACACTTTCCACACTAATTTATCACAGATTTTTCTGCCTCACTTCAGCTTGTTTTTCATCGCTGAGAAGCGCTACCTTCCATCTCCCGAGTCAAGCAGCTGATGAGGATGAAGCTAACCCAAGTCCCGCATATGCAGGGACCAAGTCTTTGGGGTATGATGCATTTTTCCGAGGTGCTCGACGTCCTTATCTTTACCTGAAATATGGGAGCTGAGGAACCACAAGGCAGGACATCAGGTCTGGATCCAGCACCACATGTAAGCAGGAGATTTAAGTGAAGGTACCTGCGCCTGTGCTCAAGTGCGTCACTGAGTCCTGAAGCAACACAGGCTAATTTTACCCAGAGGCGCAGCCGGGATAGCTGTGCTGAAGGGCTCTCCTCCCCAGCACGGTGGCAATAAATCCTGGCTGTAGATCAGCAGCCCTTACATTTTACAGGCTGCAGGTACAACCGCAGACCCGAGGCTTGGGCAGTGCCTTGGGGTTTTGTTCCTCCCCGAAATCTGTTCAGGAGAGAGAGAGCAGCTTTTGCAACTATGAAAAGCATCAGGGCCTCCAGGTCACGGGTGGGGTATCACCGTTCTGGCACCATTGCCGCCCCAGGAGCAGGGAACAGCCGGCGTTACTACGTGCTTTCCCTCTTCCTAGTGGGAGTTACAGGTGGTTCCCACTAGCTCAATGTCCCTGCACTGTCACCGCTTGCCTCTGATCCCCAGTGCATGCCGGGGGTAATTCCCAGGGTAATTCAGGCAGCATGGCTGTCTGCTCACACCTCATTCAACCACTTTTGTCTGGCTGGGCTGTTGCATGGACTGTCGAAGCGTACGGGTGACCACGGAGCCGGCAGAGGCAGTACTGCAGTAGTTTTGAAGCGTCCCAGGGGCACGCAGCCCCTAATAATTGCAGGAACCATCTGGCATCCCAGAACCCCTTTCTCAAGGCCGATGCAAGCGCAAGGTGAGTCACTGGACTGCAGTCATTCTTCGTAGGAAGCAGAAGGTGAACGAAGAGCAGGATTAACACAGTGCCTGGAGCAGAGTGGGGTGCCTAGAGCAAGGTCACTGCAGAGGCTCTTCAATCCGGTTCATGCCACACAGAGTGTATGTCAGAACCCAGAGGGTCTGCTGAGCATGGCAGTGTCCTATGGAGGGGGATCATCGGTCCCCAGCCTCTCTCATGTCCTCCTGCTCAGGCTGCGCCTGGAAGCCAGCATGACCCCTCACCCCAACAGTCAGGACACGTTGGTGGGATCCCAGGTAAGACAGCTCAGCAGTTGGGACAGGGTTGTTTACACTGCTGTGCTCATGACCCCTTATTTCTAATCTTGTGACCTGAACCAACTCCTGCTGAACGAGCCTCCCTCCTTTCCCACAGTGCTCGCCCAGCGTTGAGGGAAGCTCACGGCCGCTCTGCAACTGGCCTTCTCCCAGCTAGCCTGCAGGGTGCTCCTCCAGCACTGTCCTCCAGGCACCCAGGCCACCACCCCTGGATGTCCCAGGACACTGCTACCCTCCTTGATGTTCCCCCAAGAGACTTCTCACAGAAGCTAGCGATGCACCAGGCAAGCAGCTGGAGCAAGGAGGCAGCGTACGGTGGGCTGCACCCATGGCTGGTGTTGGTGTGAACACCTCCTCCTGCGTTCCGGCAGGTTTGCTGGAAACAAGGCGGGGTGTTTACCCCAGCGCGGGCTGAAATACATTCCCTGGAGGCTGGGCTTCAGTGAGGTGCTTCAGCATGCCAGGCATTTCTCCAGAACATAACTGAGAACAGACAGACCTCACTCAGTTTAAACCTTCCAAAAGTTTTACAACTCGATCATTTCTGCAAGGCAATTCATACAAAGACTTAGAACCAAAGCTCGATGACGTACTGAGTCTACTCAAAAGGGTGTGACCCAGCTGTGTGATGCTCTACACACACATGCACAAAAGGAAACACATTTAAATGTGAAAGGCCACAGTACTGACAAATATGCTTTGAAATCAGATTGCTATTGCTGTATAGAAAATTGGGATAATCACATTAGTACTATCAAGAAACACATTTTGGAAAATAAATGCTGAGCCAGACAAAGGGACGATGCCTGCAGGCAATGACTGCTGGAGCTGATTTCCAATTTTTTAATTGAATCTCTGATAAAAGCTGCCTTAAAATATTTGTGTCTCAAAAATAAATACAATCTAGAGCTGCACTTCAGCAAGAAGACTTGATTTAGCACCAGTCTCTCAAGTAATCCAAAATGAATCTGTGAATTGCGGAAAATCAACCAAATTTATAATCTGATGCTTGAGAAAAGGAATGATTCAGTGCTTAGCCCCAGGCTGCCCTGGTTTGAGCTCTGAACAGCTGGTAGTCCTCTCATAAAGTATTTTAGTGAAAAAAAAAAAGATAAAAAAAAGAGGCCTAGAGCATGTGCAACTAGTCATACACTTACAGGTAAATGCACACTGCGCAGGTAAAAACACTAAACAGAACGCTCCAGACACTGTAAGGATCTGTGTAACTGAGGGCAGGGCCACAGGCAAACAGATCACGCAGATTAACATGAATTAAATAAAAAATCCCTTAAGAAGCCATTTAAAAATGTGGCTTTAAAACTGGTGCCCATAACCATGGGACGAACTCTGGATCTGCGGGCAGAAAACAGGCCAGCACGCTGCAGCCCGGTGCTGATGGCAGAGGCCAGCTCTGGCCGCGCTGCAGCTCTCAATTTCTGCTTTTTTTTCTGTTTGTCTGGTGTTTAAATCGAGTGACCCGCACAGCACCGGGCAGGGCAGGGCCCCATCCACCGGCAGCTCCACAGAACGGTCTTCAGGTGAATTCGGTCAAGCAGCTAAAGGTGTTAGGGCACCTGAGCTGGAGGGTTTTACAAGACCAACGATTTGGCGTCATTTTTCCCTGGATCCCCGTGGCTGTGCTCACCGCCGCACCCCTCTCGTCAGCCAAGGCGGGATGCCAGGGTGACAGGGGCCGTGCCGCCAGCGTTGCCGGTGCGGGGGAGAGGAGCCGTCCGAGCCTCATGGCCACTGATGAAAACAAGCTGTCACCACGGCTTCCTGGCAGTTTGAGACCCCTTTGACCGATTACTGCGCTCTTGTTTCTGATTATTCTGAAACGGGGAAATATTAAGCGGATAAAAGAGCGTTGCGCTGACAGCTAACCACCTCTCACGCCGGAGCTTTATCCCGCCACGCTTTGTTAACACCCCCATCTTCTCCGATCCGTTTAAAACCCAGTCCAGTGGCGGGCAACCCGCCTGACCGCCCTTGAGGGCAAGCGGCCCCT
>VWZZ01002800.1:607368-672223 GCA_013399095.1 Psophia crepitans
CGCCATCGCGCTGCCGCACGCCGTGGGGGGAGGCGGTTCGGTTGGGTTCCGCCGGCGGGGCTCCAAACCGACGCTCTCGTTCCCGTGCAGCCCCCCGCCGCCAGCCCCCCGTTCCCCCGGCGCCATGGCGGACGAGCTGGACTTCACCACGGGCGATGCCGGCGCCTCCTTTACCTACCCCATGCAGTGCTCGGCGCTGCGGAAGAACGGCTTCGTGGTGCTCAAGGGCCGCCCCTGCAAGATCGTGGAGATGTCCACCTCCAAGACGGGCAAGCACGGCCACGCCAAGGTGAGCGGCCCCGGGCCGCAGCGTGCTCTCCTGCGGCCCCGGCGCTCCGAGCGGCGTGGCGGGCTCGCAGCGTGCGGACGCGGAGGGAAGGGTGCAGCGTGCCGTTTGGCAGAGCCCCCCCCCGTCCTGCCTCTGCTCGGCTCGCAGCGGTGTCTCCTCTCAGCCCGCGGGTAGCTCAGGGGGTTCCAGTACTGTAAGGCAGCAAGGATTGAGGGCAGGGGGGTGGGTTTCTGTTCCCCCCCCCTCCCCCCAAGTTGTTAAAAAGTTTTAACGCTGCTAGTGATAAAACCTGTTTCTGTAGTGGGGGGTAGAGTAAGTTCTGGAAGGGGGGCTGATGAAATCACCAGGGCGTGGTTGGATCGGGCTGTCGCTACCCACCAAGGCACTTTGGTGCCTGCCTGTGCCAGCAGGCTCTCACTACTGCGGCGCTTGGCTTGAGCGCTTACTAGAAGTGCCCGTGTTTCCTTACGTAATCCAGAAGAACTCGGCGGGCCATGCTTACCTCTGTGGGCCTGATCTGGCCCTATTTTCCTGGCTTGCCTCGTTACCTCTTTCCTTCCCTTCTTCAGCACTGAGTGAGGAGTGCCTTCCCCCTCCTGCGTCCCAGCAGGGACGTTCTTAGGCGGCTGCCTGAGGCTGCGGTCCTGCTGCCTAAGCAGTTGGCTGGGGCTTGGACTAAGGCTAGACTCCCCCTTTATTCATTCAGCAGCACTTTATTGTGGGTACAGGAGAATTTAGAGATAGATCTGTTACAAGCAGGGACTAATTAGAATTGTAATGATAATCAACGTATAATTCACGTAGGTGGATAAAATATTTAGAGTTTGTCAGAGCAGAGTATACCAAGCCCTTGCCAGTAGTTTTTTCCTTTCACTGTCCCCTTGCTTTTTTTTATGTCTTGTTTATTAGACAGATCCATTTTTTTTCAGTACTGAAACAGTTATGAGAGTGAAAGGACCTGAGAAGTTTTTGCTATGAACCGGTAGTGCAAATGCTGGCTGCAGTGGACAGCAGCTGCTAGCACAAAGGGAGGTGGGAACTGCTTTAATCTCTGTGCATTACCACCTTGTCCTTTTTTCCAAACCTTCACATGGTCACTGACACTGCTGTGTTTCTCAGAACAGCTAGAACTTGAAGAAAACGTTCCCTTAACAGCCATGCGCTCTGAGCTCTATCTCGTTGCTGTAAAACTACAGAAGGCTATGGAAGATAACAGTGGCTGATCATGTGTTTCTGTAGCGCTATGGAAGAGCGTGAGAGGCTTCCACTCAGTGCTTGGGCTACTTTCATACCACAAGCAAAGGGCCTGGGCAGGATCGGGTGTTACACGTGATCTCCTAGAAACCTACCTGAAACCAGCAATACTGATGGCAGTGGCATCTTGCTTCTCTGGGACCAACAGTAACTGATGTTATTTCTCTTGTAGGTCCACTTGGTTGGTATTGATATCTTCACTGGTAAAAAATATGAAGATATTTGCCCATCAACTCATAACATGGATGTTCCGAATATCAAGAGGAATGATTACCAGGTGAGTTGATAGTCACTGTATGCTCTCACACTTCAAGAGGCTTTATACACCTAGTACCACACGTGAACTCTCTTCTCCCCAAAACTTGCTCAGAATTAATGGAACTTGCCTGTCTAGACATGACATTGCTGAACTCGCAGCATTTACTGAATTGTTAAAACTGACGGAGAGCTCTTTACTGCGTACCAACCTCGTGTTACCCTAGCAATCTTTAGAAATGACAGGTAACAGACGTAATTCAGAACAGCATTTTTTCTAGCTCCTGTTGTGAGGTCACTTTACTCTTTGTGATACTGGCATCGTTTACAATCTGGAGAGGGGTTATCCCTGCTGTAGGGTGTTATTAGTTAAAGGATAACCAAGATCTCACTTTAAGTAAATTTGGATATAAGCATGTATAGTTATTTATCATTTCACCCTTACATAGGGTAGATGGTTCAACAGGACAGTCCTAAACTGCACCTGGTGCCAATCCTAGCCTGCTGAAGTGCTTTCTGATCCGTGCGTGGAAGCTGGCTTCAGTTGAGCTCAAGCAATTTTGGTTCTCCTGAGCTCGGCTCATGTCTACATGTATAGAGGGAACTTGGCAGCTTCTGCAGCTTCTGCGATGCCTCCCATGATACGGATAGTGAGCTCTTAAATGCAGCACAATTCAGGTGCTGAGCTGTAACCTGTCAACTGTCTTCCCACTGTCTCGGGAGTAGCTCTGGTCAGGAACTACATCACTTGGAACACTAGAATTGCTCGACAAAGCTGAAGTTCAGAGTGTTAGCAACCCTTCAGGACAGCTGATGTTGTTTGAGTAGTGTGACTAGCCTGTCTTAGGCCTCAGACCTTCGAAGAGGTTGTTAATGTTATCTTGGTGATCTTTTGTGTTCTTAGGTCCTTGCTGCTACTGAAACTCTTGTTGTTATCAGACTTCTTAGGGCTGCCTTTTGGGTTTACTGTTACGTGTTCCAGGTTCCCTAACGTGTTCTGCCAAATGAGCTGTTCCCCTTAGCTCAGGCTTTTGGTTCGGCTGAAAAGAGCGTTCTAAAAGTGGTCCAGAGCTTGATGGGTGTCCGTTACTTTATTCATTGGCTTTTAATGTAAACGATAGGATCTCATGGTACAAATGAAGGTATAGAAGCGTATGGTTCAACTGGTGTGTAGTTTGTACACTTCATAAAAGCAGTGCTGTTCAGTGAACACCATTCTAGTTGTTTTTAACTCACAGGTTTTGCAGTGCCCCACACAGTAGGAAGTGACCGGCAGTTCTTGATAGCGTACTGGCTGTGGCTACAGTTTCCCTAACTCTCAGCCCTCTTAACTGTTGTTAAAAATTGACTTAAATTAGGTTCTTAACAGTTACAAACACAGTACTAACGAATTAAGAGTTCGCTGCCTTCTGCTTATTTATCTTCAGCTACTGCCTACCAGTGACTGCTGATATTAAACCTCCTAAAAATGCACTTCTCTTCACAGCTGATAGGTATTCAGGATGGGTATCTCTCCCTGCTGACAGAAAGTGGTGAAGTTCGTGAGGATCTAAAGTTGCCGGAAGGGGATCTTGGCAAAGAAATAGAAGGAAAATTCAATGCCAATGAAGATGTGCAGGTAAGTATAGAAGGCAGGCAAGAAGAGTTATGGTTAATTCCACTTCATTATACAATGAAGTCTTACTCTGGTACTGACTATTTGTATCTCTCCATGAAGACCAAGTTTGACGCATGGGAATTGGTCCTTTGAGATGTAGGGCTCTTGAACTGGAGCACTCAATTGGCACTGGAGCCCAGCTCAGCTGTCAGTGAGGTGTTGCGGGGGTCTTCCAAATGTCTTTAGATAGATGCTGACAGTGCTTTCCGCACGGTGTGGATTGGAGCCTCCAGGCTTTCTTTACCAGGACCTAGAGCTTTGCGATGTAGCCTGAGCAGTGTGATTTGCTATGTTTGTCTCCAAGGTGCTCTGCAGACTGATGTCTATGCTGGGCCCCACCAGGTGCTAGTTTGGCTCTATTGCAGGAGCCTGTGCACCTTCCTCTGGCAGCCTGAGGCTCGTACAACAGCCAAGGCGATATGGCAAAGAGAAGGCGGCAGAAGAGCAAATCAGTGGGATGAGCAGATATTGTGGAAATCTTAATGATTTACCAGCGTCAGCTTTCCTTTTTCCTCTTATGGGAGGTGGGATAGATACTAAAATGTGACTGTAACTTCTAGGAGTGCTTCCTCTGGCATGGGTTGGAGGTGACCTGTCTCTGTTTTCTTCCAGATATCTGTCATAAGTGCAATGAATGAAGAATGTGCTGTAGCCATAAAGCCTTGCAAATAAAGAGGATCGCCAGGCTCAGGCAACTGCTCAGGTCTGGACAAACCACAGATCTATAAATTTGGTTCTTATTGTCACCAAAGCTCTGGCCTTCACAAGCAACCTCATTTCTTTTTTGAATTGTTAAAAAGCAGTGCTGGATTCTGGATTAGTGTTGCAGGCTAACTGGCAGTTTTCAAAATCACTGAGATTTTAATTCCTTAATTGTAACTATTTTAATATTCCTGTGGGTTTCAGCTATGGATCTAAGAAACCAATCAGGTGTTACTAGTTGGATATATTTTTATTTGCTTGAGCAAAACAGTGTTTGTCTGTATGAACAGACAAAATACAGTATTCAGGGGCTTTTAGACAAGCTGGTAGGTATCTAGGATTATAAAGTGACCTAGAGCACAAATAGTATTTTTCTCGACATGTTTAGGTAGAACTGACAATAAAAGTAGCTTCTTTTTTTTTTTTTTTTAAAGCTTAAATATTTTGTGGATTGGGACTCTTGCAGAACTGTAGGTGCCAATCGCAACTTTTAGACCAAGAAACTCAAGTGATCAAAAATGCCAGCTGGCTTGACCAAGCCCCAGTGGCCATGTGCAACTTAACTGTATTACCTCTGTATTCTTCTTTGCCAACTTGTTGGCTTCTAGTAACGATAAAATGGTGTCAAAGCCTACCTGTGGTTTAGGCGGGCAGTTGGAATAGTGGGTAGATAAGATATAGATAGGTCAAGGGGGCACAAAGGTGAGAATGGATGTTAAAGCTATAGACTTTCACTCGAGGCCTTTGTCAGACTTGAAAAATAAAATAGAAAAATGCAGTTCAATTGCTTTCCTTTATTGTATTTATCTTAAAATATAAAAGGGTGACAAACTCCACGGGAATCTGTTGCAGTGCTTCCAGCTTTAGGTTTTAATCTTCAGGTTCAGACTGTATTTTTGTAGCAAAGGGACCACGTGTTTTTCAAAAAGTGGGACAAACTGTAGCATTGAGCCTAAACTAAATGCATGTGATTCTTTTTTTAAAAAAAACCTATTGTATTTTCAAAATACAGACTCAACAGACAATACTGAACAACCATGGCTTAACTATAAAAGTAAATAAATTGCTACATACTTATGACAGCTAGCTCCTCTCCAGGGGAGCTCCGAGTCATTGAAACACGCTTGCATGCCTCTAACTATTTAGTAGCTTAACAGGCAAACACAAGGCTTCACAGAACTAGTCGTGGAAGGATAACTAGCCTACTCCTGTTTAAGGCGTTCAGCCTGAACTCTTAAGACTTGGTGACTTCATGAGTGGAGAAACTTCCTTAGCCCATGGCTCAGGCCTCTCTTCACAGTTGCTAAATTGTTCTGTGAACTTGCCTTAAGCTTCAGTGGCTGCTGGCTAATGGAGGACAACTTGTAAACACGCGGCACGCTGCCCTGAACAGCACGCTGCACAATTCACGCTCTGTTGGCAGTGAGAGTCAGACTTCACGCTGCTGTCGACTGCTTAAAATCTTTTCAGCTTAAGAGTATGTACTCTCTGATCCCCAAAGGACTCAAGGCAACTGTCGCGGACTGCCCGTGTACGTACTGTGCCAGGGCTTAGCAAGTCTTGGAGGTCTAATGCAGACAGCAAACCCATGCGTTTTCCATAGACCTCTCATGACAGGGAGAGCAGTACAGTGAAGGTAAAGACAGCAATAAATATACTCCGGTAATAAAGCACAGTTACGTGGGACGCCTGGCAGAAGCAGGATACTGCCACACGCTCTTGCCTAGCACAACAGGCATTGCAGGTGAACTCCATAAATAGCACCTTGACTGAAACAGCAAAACTGCTTTAAAAAACCCACACCTGTAGGTGCGAGAGATTGAAATGCCTTCACAGCAGTCTCGAGGTGCGTGCTGAATAGTTCAAGCTAGTTTGCACTAGGCTCCTTTCTGCCTCGCCATCGAACCGGTACCTGAAAGACAGGTTTTGTTGGCTTTGGAGGTGACTGTGAAACCATTGGTGATGGTCTTGACGGCAAGCTGAGCTGTGTGATGTCAGATGGGAGGTCATAGGTTGCTGTGTCAAACTAACGCAAGTTCTAATGCTATCACTGCATTACGAATACTTCTAATATGCTTGAACATGGCAAGACTTGGATTTGAGGTTGTTCTGGCAGTGCTTTAGTCTACTTTCAGGTGCCTGTCTGTCTTCATCAAGGCTTTAGAGGACAGGTATTCGATGCCACTGGCCCACAATCTAAGCATTTGCTTAGACTGTAAGCCCTGGACAAGGGCTGGTTTTTGTCCTGTTTCTGCTGGGCTCCTGATCTGACTGGAGTTTTCAGGTACTACAGCAATCTAAAGACAGAGGTTTTGTGTCCTCTGGGTTGCTGGGAAGAGCCCTCTTTGGGACATACAGATGTCCTTCTACTGCAACCTTCAGTTCTGCAAGATTTAAATGATTAAGTACTTCATTATAGGTTTGTTCTTATACACTTAGTTGTCTTTCGTGAAGCACTTCGAACACGTGGAAGTGCAGAGCATTGGCTTGTCATGCATGAAGTTTCCCATAGGTAGCACATAAGCATGAGTTAAGCATAATCTCCAAGTTTCAGTAAGGTTAAAAATTGCTTCTAAATTAGAACATGTATTTGAGACTTTTTTTTTTCCAAAGTAAGATGTTTCAGTTTACTGTCAGAATCGTTTGCAACAAACTGTTTGTGATCAATAGACCATATAGATGCGTATTTTTAAGATCCCTAACCAAATGCTTAGGGAAATTCTCCTTTCATAGCTTTACTTTAAAACAAATGTTACCAATGTACTTGTTCTGTAGTACTGTCTTAACACTTAAATTGTGTCAAAACTGAAAACTATAAACTAATATCTGATGGCAATTGCTTAGAGTAAAGACTGTGAAAACCAGGTGGTGAAGAAAAGTATTTCCACTCCAAATAATGCATTTTTCTTTATGGCTCCAATTCATTGAATTTCTCTTACTACTCTACAGAATTGGGAAGACTGCAGTGTTTCCTGCCTCAAATGTTGGCAAACAACACTTTAAGATTTCAACAGATCCTTCTAATTTTTTGCTTATAATGGTGGTTTTTCAACTAAGCTCTTGCTAGTTGAGCCACGTTCTCAGGGCTGGTTTTTTTAAGAAGTTAGCTGGATTCCATTGTTTTAATGTAACTGCTTTCAAGCCTCTTGCAGGTTTTTCTAATCCACAACGTACCCAGACGTGGTGCACAGTCTGTAGTTTCACAATACAGGTAATTTTGCATAATCTGTAAAGAAGTAAAATCTGTTGACAGTTCAAAATCTTACAGTTACTGCAGGTCAGTCTCACAGAGTTCAAAATTCAGTAAATCCCACTTTTTTTGGTTGAGCAATTTAGAATGTAGTTTGTTACAGTAGAACTAAACTTCAGGGGGGAAAAAAAGACCTTGTAAAGGGTGTTTTGAGTGTCTCTGTTACACCAAGAACGTTAACAAAGGCGTAGATCCTGGAGGCGTCGCGGCAGGAGCGTGGTGGAGCCTTCGGCAGTTCGGCACGGTTATGCCCAGAGCATTGGAAGTCTCTCCAGCATCTGCAGCCTGGCCCTACAGGATTTGGCATCCGAGAGTAACTTGGTTTGTGAACTTAGACCGGAGTGTTTGCTATGTATCGCTGTATCGCAGAAAACCCCTCTTCTCGGTTCTCCTGTGCTGTATATTGTTCAGCGTAACCTGTCCGGCGCAGCTTTCAAAACGCGAGGAGAGAGGAGTGATGGCAGTGACTGTTTTACCTCCCACAGCGAAACCCAGACCCCGCGATCTGTGAGGACAGGGCACAGCGGCCCTCAGGCTCCGACCCGTGGCTGCTGTGGAGGCCGTGTTGTTTCAAACGCCATGCAGACGCGCGGGGGAAGGGCGTAAATGTGTGTTCTGCTCCAGAAATTACAAAGATGTCAGTGCTGCGGGAAGCGGGGTGCTGGTTGAGATCGCCGGGACCGGGGGAGAGGCTTTAAGGCCTCCCTGAGGGGCCGTTCCCCATGGCGGCCCTCGGTCCCGGCCCTCGGCCAGCTCCCTCCGCCTCCCGGAGCACAAACGCTTCAGCGCGCAGCCGGCGCGGCCTGCCGCTTGTACGAGAGCCAGAGAAACGCTTGCGCTGCGGTCCGACGGAAATAAAGGCCGGTAACTAAACCACGGGGTGACTCCTTCGTGCGGCGGGTGCGTGAGGCGGGGAAAGCGCGGGCCCGGCCGGGCCCTCCCGGCACCCACCGGGGGCCTTCCCCCCCGGCACCGCGCAGGCGCGCGCCCCACCCTGCGTGATGACGTCACCGCCGGGGTTTAAAAGCGTGGCGTGGGGGGCCGCGTCTCTCTTTCTGCGGGAGCGGCGGGCCGGAGGCATGGCGCCGGTGAGTGCGCGGGGGGCGCCGGGCACGGTCGGTGCTCTGGCGGCGGGGGGGGGCTGTGGCGGCCTTCCCGCCGCTGGTGACGCGCGGGCCTCGCTGTGAGAGGGCCTGGAGCGGGTGGCGGCCGGCCCCGGGCCGAGCTGGCTGCACTGAGCTTCGCTCTCCGGGCGAGGCCGGCCTGGAAGGGCGCCCGCCGCCGCGGGGGGACCCGCTGCCGTGTCGCCTGTAGCTCTGATAAACGTGTGGGTTGTGCTTGTTAATGTTGGGGGTTTTGTGTTTTAGCAAAAGGACAGAAAATCTAAAAAGTCAACGTGGAAGTTTTGCCTTGACCTGACCCATCCTGTGGAAGATGGAATTTTTGATTCTGGGAACTTTGTAAGTTGTGGTTTTGGTTGTTTTTCTGGTGCGTAGTGTAACAGCTGCCTTAGTACAGTACGACAAGTGAATTACAACTGAAAAAACACATTTTAAACTGGTAACATCAGCAGCTGTTTTTCAGCAGCACTTTTTGAAATTTTCTTGGGGTTAGATGTCTTTTGTAGACAAGTTCACAGGGCGGTCGGGGTTGGTAGGGCCCTCTGGAGATCATCTAGTCCAGCCCCCCTGCTGGTGCAGGATCACCCAGAGCATGTTACGCAGGATTGTGTCCAGATGGGTCTTGAATCTCTCCAGAGAAGGAGACTCCACACTCTCCCTGGGCAGCCTGTCCCAGCGCTCTGTCAGCCTCAGAGCGAAGTTGTTTTTTCCTCATGTTGAGGTGGAACTTCCCGTGTTCCAGTTGGTGTCCGTTGTCCCTTGTCCTGTCACTGGGCACCACTGAGAAGGGTCTTTTGCTATCTAGTCACCTGCCCTTTAGAGACTGCTGAGCATTTAGATGTTTATAAGATTGTCCATACCCATCCATACTTAGAACTATTTAAAGTTGAATCCTGTTTCAGCACGGGGGTGATTTTTTTAATTACACACTGTAAAATCTGACTGCATTGTAAGTACTTGCTATCGGGACATAAGTAAATGGTGATTTTTAATATTGCTATATGGCTAGGGTCCCTTCCCTAGTTCATACCTAGGGTGCCATTCCCTAGTGTTCTGTTTCTTTCATGTTGAAACAGGAACAGTTCCTAAAGGAGAAGGTTAAGGTCAATGGAAAAACTGGCAACTTGGGCAACACCGTTCACATTGAACGCCTGAAGAACAAGATCACCGTGACGTCCGAGAAGCAATTTTCTAAAAGGTTGGCGTAGGTTTCCTTTTGTTGCACTTGTGATAGTGGATTTTGGACAGTGGTGTGACGAACGTGACGTATTTGTGATATGTACAGAGATGGTGTTAGCTCAGACCTTCATGGCACTTGTAAATATTAGGGAAAGGTGTCTTTCAAATAAATTTATAATGTTAGATATTAAAAAACCTGCATTTTAAAACAGGACTTGGTTACAAAGTGATGCTCCCTCTGGCATAAGCATAATAATATGGGAATGCTTTATATAGGTTCTTAAAAGTGCTCCAAGGAACACGATGCTTTTAAAAGTCATGCTGAATTTGTGTCACTGGTGACGGTTTTCTTCCCTAATTGATTGCGTTAATATGTACGCGTATGCAGTACGTGTTGTGGCAAAAGAACCCCTTATATCAAACGGAGCATTAAACGATGGCACGTTAGGGCACGCAACAGTGTGCACTGCTTAGAGGTGCGGCTCCTCCTCTGCATCCTGCCGCATCCTGCCTTCCTGTTGCTGATACAGATGCACCAGTATGCATTGCAACCACTTTTGAGTTACTGGCATTGTGCTCTGGAGTCAGAAAGCATCATATAATAAATTCTTACGTGTCTGGAATGAAAACGGACTTGTATTGTCTGTTATATATGATGATCTTATTTCTGGATATGATTAGTGTGGTGTTGAGTAGAGCCGTGTCTTGGGTGGAGTGCAGGCAGCAGTAGGGATTGTTAAATGAGAAAGTTCTCATGTATAATTACTGTTTTTAAGGTACCTGAAATACCTCACGAAGAAGTACCTCAAGAAGAACAACCTGCGTGACTGGCTTCGTGTGGTCGCGTCTGACAAGGAGACGTACGAGCTACGCTACTTCCAAATCAGTCAAGATGAAGAAGGGTCAGAGTCTGAGGAGTAGTGGAAGCTCAGCTTTACATTCCATACAGTGTACAAAAGACTAGAACATCTATTTATAAGAACACTTAACTTATTGGTGAATAAAGATTTTGTACTCTGTTTGACAGAGCATGGTTAGTTTTCTAGCCTTTTTCTTAAATTCTAATTAAAAACCAGCATGGGGAATCGTTTGATCTGCAGTTTTCCTTCCATCCAAGCAGAACAGAACCCGGCCCTTCGCTCAGCGCGTAATGTAGAACAATTATATCAGCATTTAATTACATTTTTACAAATCTGGAGATTTTTGTGACTAAAACTACCAGCTCCTGCCAATTTGTGTGGAACTAATAATATATTTAATAAATGTTTACTTTTAGTTAAAAAATCAGGCTTACATATTTTAAAACGAGAAAGGGTTTGTTTCTGTGATTCGTCTAAATCGTTAATGGGTTGTAGCCTTCCTCTGCAGAACCACAAGTCAAACTGGAGTGTAACGAAGATTGTTAGCCAGGTTTATATTCGATTGACGAGGAGGTAGAGATGAATCTCATTGCTGGCGTCTGGCTAAAACAGCTTCAGGGAAGTAATGAGATGTGCTGTCATGTTGACATTGATGCAGATGTTTCTACTGTTATGCTGGTGTATTTTATGGTTATTCCTTTAATCCCAGTAGAAGTGACTGATTCTTCACTGAAACCCAAGTCGCTGCGAATCCTAGTTTGGTGGCTCATCTAGTAGCAAGAGAAATTTGTTTAGTTTTCGCTACCAAAACGGGGTACTTGTGAGGCTGTCGTCGCAGTCACTATTGCGTGCTTACGCATTTCAGTACTGTATCCTTTCAAGCTGGAGCTGTACTCTGCGTATCATTAATTAGAATAATTCCTCTTGGGATCCAGTGCAACGATGAACTTACTGGAAGGCTGTCAGAGCTATCTCTGGGAACTGCCATGTCAAGTGGTGTTTTAAACACCTAAAGCCAGAGATGAGGTTTTGGATCATTAAGAGTTAAAACTCTGGAATTAGTAACACCATAGTTGTTTAATACCGTAAAATGGGTGCGTGTCGGCTGGGATACTGAACGTTGTGCTTGAACAAATCCAGTTTAGGCTGAAGCGTGCCTACTAAATTGTTTAATTTCCTGATGATTTTATTTCAGCGTTGTTTTTGCTGGCAGATCCCTAAGACTGTTTAGAGTTGCCTAAGCACAAAGCAACGCATTAGCAGTCCCATGCTGCCCACTTGCGCTACCTAAATCTGAACACAAAGCGCGGGAGGGGAGATGAATGTTTTCAGCACCGTTGGGGTCTTGTTTGTCGTTTCCCACTGTTTTTGAGTGGCTGTTGGGAAGCGTGGCCTGGGGAGGTCTGAGGAAGCAGCAGGGGAACAGCAGCTGCTCGTGTCATCTCTGCTTTCTTGCTGCTTTTTGCTGCTGCAAGGGTGGCAAAAGGAAGGGAGCAGTGTGTGTAACTGCAAGGGTGAGGATTATTTCCTAGCTCACGCATGTTGGGATTTTTATGTGTCTGTGGGAATAAACCGCGTAAGTCCTGGCGTGGGGCGCTGGGTCGTGCCGGAGTGCTGTCTTGGAATTTCCCAGCTGAGAGAAATGGGGCAGTTCCGAAGCAACAAGTGAAGGTGGCTATGTGCTTTTCTGGAAATGCAGAAGTTTGCTCATGCTTTTTAAAAGCAGTTTCAGTATTGGTAGTCAAGACAGTGTTGAGCAAGCAACGTTTTTTAAGGTAAAGCTGCAAATACTTGCAAACCTCTGGTCTGTTTGCTGCACCAAGTGAAGCAGAGAAGGGTACGACTGACAGTTGTATCTCACCGTACATCCCCGCCTGTGTTTTCAGAGCAGCTTTTATGTGACAGTACATCCTTGAGACTGACACCAGAACTGTCTGATTAAACGGAACAAGCACGAGCGCCGCCGGAGCTAACGGGGTCGTGCTGCCTTGTTACCGTTCCTTGTAAAGCTGGGCTGGCAGCTACGTGTGCGGCTGTACGGCCTAACAGATACAGGTTGTCGTTAGTCAAAAGACAGGAAAACAAGGCCTGGGGCTGCACGCAAAGCCTAGCTGGGTTTGGTGGAGAGCTGCCAAAGTGCTCTGTGCGTTGTATCACCGAGTGAGGATGGAGTCGGGGAGTTCCTTTCCCCAACGCTTGAAAACATGGTGAGCTTCAAAAAAGCAAAATTCCAAGTTTCTGATAACTAGTAAGTGCAGCTCTGGAGTGCTCAATACATTTAGGGAAATTCTCCTTCCTCTTCAGATAGCAGCCGGGTGTTTTTCTTGCGTCCCTGCCTTGCTGTACCCAGAGCTGCCCGCCCCGCTCTGCCCTCCAGCGCCCGCGGGTTGCTGCAGCTCCCCGTGCACTTTGGGGTCAGAGGAGCCTGTCAAACTGCATATATCTGTGGTACGTGTGAAAACCGCAAAAGGGGTTAAATTTAAGTGGTGTGTGTACGGAATGATTGTTGACAACGTTTTTGTGGAGGAGAAAGAGCTGGAGTATGCAGATGAGAAGCCGACCTCAGACAAAACTTTGGAAAAATGGTGATTCTTTTATGACTTCATGTATTTCACAGCTGAAGAGCCCAGGTGTAATGCTGGTGGCTGGCAGGAAACAGCCTGTTATCGTTCACGGAAGGTAATTAATACAAATTATCCAGATTAGAACCAAAGCAAGCTTTTTTAAAAGCCGCAAGTCAGTGTTTGTCCGACACTTGGTGGGGCCTAACTCACTGGGACGGCAGCTCTGCTGCACCAGGAGCTGCCAGGTACCTTCATCGGGGGACCTGGCATGCCATGTGGTTTTTTTTCTGACTAGAATCTCCTGTAAAATCACCAGTTTCATTTATCTTTGTTTTGAAAGTTAAAAGAATCCGAACAGCTTGAAAACGGAAAGGATTGACTGTTGGAATTTTCCGTATTTAGTGCTGGACAAGAGCCCGGAGATACGCGCTCCTGCGTCAGTCAGGCGATGAAGCTGCTGGGAAAAATCAATGCACCCGCGGCGTGAAAACTTTGCAGGTGACCAGGGCTGCTGCCGAGTTCGGTCCCCACGGCTCCTCGGTAACGTGCTCAGGCCTCAGCCGACGCTCAGGGTGCTTTAGGATTGCCAGAAGGGATAAGCATGAAATCCAGCAGGACTGAGTGCTTCAGGACTCAGGGCATTGCTCAGGAAGGCAATGGCATCATAACTCTTACAAGACTTTAATATAGATAAAAATTATATATATATATATATATTCTCCCCTTTTCATTTTTCAATAAATGTTTCTCAAAAAGTGTTTTGCTGCACTCTTCCAAGTAAAATCAGTTTACGAGAGACCTCCCGCACATGGAAAATTTCAATGTCTGGCAAATTAAAAAAAAAAAACCAAACAACAAAAGAAACAGATATTTATAAGCACCAGAGCTACGTGGCTGTTGCTGAAGCAGCAGCAGCGCCACCACATCGGCTATTTATGTGTGAGCATACAGAAAGATTATATTTCTGCACTGCCAGTCTCTATTACCACTACTGCAGCAAAGCTCTCACTGACTTCCAGTAAAATAAAATAAAAAACCCAAACAAATCCCACAGGATTTCACCAATTGTAAGCACTACCAGTGAAAGTTATTCCTAAGCAGCCTTGCGTATCCATACGCTTTCTGTCTGCTTGCCCTTCTAGCCTATAGCCCCAGCAGAAAACAGCTTTGTCACAAACCCAAAAGTAGTAAGATCAGGAATAAAGAGGTAAATAGTAGCAGGAAATATCTGACAGACGTAGCAGGGTACCACCGTACACAGTGGGCCCGGCATGTGGCAGGTATTAAAGGAGGCACAGACTCAACGTGGTCACATAACATCAGCACAAAGTAATTAAAAACAGAGAGGCGCACGGAAAAATAAATACTCAGTAATAGCTTCGGTGTACCCGACAGCAGGAAACGAGCTTCAGTGGTGGGGGTGATCTGATTACACCAAATATAGACCCAAATAAGAAAAAAATGTTGTTTCTTTATTTTTAAATACAAAAACAAAACAGACTTCTTGTCAAGCAGATCAGAAGGGATCAAACGCCTCCTCGCCCTGCCCGTGTCATGATGCCCCGTTGGGTTTCCACCTCGCTCTGCCCTGATGCCCCAGTTCCCCAACCAGCCCCCTGCTGCTGCCCATCAGCCCTTGCAGCAGCACACAAACACTCGTTTGAAAAGTGCTCGGATCGCATGGAAGCGAGTGGTTTTTCCTGCCAACGCCCCAGGATGGGGCCCTCAATCCCGTGGCAGCAGGAAGGTGGGCAGCAAGGTAGGCATCCATTGTCTTTGGAGGCCTTTTCCACCTTCCCGCTGTCACCGTTAATGCTCGCAGCCCATGCTTCCCACTTAGGGCAATAAAATACGGTTTATTTTGTATGGATATGCTTGACCTTGAGAGTCTTTGTCCCATCGACTTTACTAGCGATGTCAGGTGAAGTGTCCCGGCATGATGCCAACCCCATGAGCAAGGGGCTGCGATTCCCTTTAGGGGGTTACGCCTTTGTTCCTGCTGACGCCTGTCACACGGACCACCCTCCGAGCAATGGAGACGAGGTTCACAGGCGCAGAAGCCACACCTCAATACAGCGTCACCAAAGGACAAACTAGGAGTAAGTCGGGGCACCAAGGAAAGTCCCTGGGACAGGGAGGCAGACAGGCCCCCAGGTTGAAGAAGTGGAAGAAGGGGATGTCACGCAGCTGGCGCAGACATGCACCCCCCCCAAGGCAGGGAAACATTTCAGCCAGCAGCGTGTTACTGCCTGCGATGGCAGGGCCTCCAGGCAGCGTGCTGGGGCTGCCCCGGGCGTCCCGTCAGTGTAACCCGGGGGGGCACAGCGTGGGCACCAGCCGCAGGGGCTGCGGGGCTCAGCAGGGACTCATGTAAGCACCATCCTCTTCCAGCACCTAAACCCACCAGGCACATCCTGCCACTAGCCTCCGCACCTCTGCCGGCTGTCCCGCGGACGCAGGAATATCTGCAGCCCTGCGGCACGGACATTTTTGTCAGGATGCTGCAGAAAGCCGCTTCCAGGCTGGCCTTGGCGCCGCGGCTGCTGCTTGAGCCCAAAGTGGTGCTAAAGCTGCTGCTGGAGTCGAATGCTGTTGCAGAGCACAAACCGTAGGTGGGAGGAGTGGCCCGGGGATAACCGGTCCAAGCAGCTGAAACAGTCCCTAAACCCCCTTCAAGTGTGATCCTGCAAAGCCCTCACGGCTGAGGCGTAGGGGGGTGTTTGCCCTTAGCAGCTTTTTGCCCCTGAATCCCTTTGCCCTAAGGACTAATAAACTCTCAAAGTACCAAAAAGCCACCAGCTGGGAAAGGGTTTCCATTGCTGTCCACCCATGCTGGATGTGAACAAGCAATTAAGAGAGAAATGCTTTAATATTCTATTAACAGATTGTTTTTTATTAAGTAGTTTAACTTGACAGGGCAGCTCAAAGCCCCCCACCCCCACAACAGCAACTATTGAGCATGATTTAAGTCTCAGTTTTGTTATGATTTTACCATCAGATTAGGGTTTTGGTAGGGATTTTAAATGGGAATGTGGGACATGGGGCATTTCTTTCAGCAGCCCATTGCCCACACAGTGGCACTGATGTTCCCGCACCCTGATGGGATGTTCTGAGCCCAGCCTTCGGGTGCCAAAGCCAGCGCAGGCATCAGCATCTCCTCATGCACTGGCTCATGGGGCAGGGAGAAGTCAAACGACACTAAATAATAAATACAGCAAAAATGAAAATATATACCTAAAATGCTTTGGTTTGATGCAGAAGGAGAAGATGCGCTGACACCGGCTCTGGCAGGGGAGCCCCCAGCTGCCCCCACTCCTCGGCCAGGACAGATAAGGGGTGTTCAGCCATCCCTGTTCCCAACTCGGTAACATTTTCCAGCAAAACTGCACTTGTCAATCCTCCTCTTTCCAGCTCATTTAGACAATATTTACACTGTTGAAGATAACGGCCCTGTGATAGGGGCAGTTTTTGCTGACACAGCGGGCTGGGAGCTGTAAAGCTTCAACGCTTCTCCCCAGCAGCCGTTTCAGGGCTCTTTCTCCTGCCCCAGTCTGGGATGCTGAGACCCCTGGGGTGGGGGTAAAGACCCTCCCCATGGCACCCGGCTGCGATGGGACATGGCAGGGGGCCGGCAGAAACTGTGGGAGTCAACAAGGGACGGCTCAGCCAGTGTGATCCATGCAAAGCCCAAAGCAGGAGGGTCCCACCATCGCTCCTGGCTGCTCAGCACCCACCGCACACTCCAGGGACCTGTATTTTCCCCCTTTTGCAGGTTTTGGGGTGGATGAGTATGCGCTGGAAGCAGGGATCAAGTTGTCTTTTCTCTGGATAACCTCAGGAACACAGAACCGGGTACACCACTGCAGAGCACCACAGGGAGCATTAATCCTCTGGAGGTGACAGCTGTCAGTGAGAGACTATATTGGAGCCGAAAAATACTAATGAAAACCAAACACAGAAGCCCTCTCGTTATGCCAGCATTGCTATTAGATTTAAATTGCCCCAGCATTTGCTTTCAGGCCTGCCAGACCCTGCTGACCCCGCTGACAGGTTACAGCTCCGTGCCAAGAGGTCTTTGCGAGCAGCGCTGCGGCAGCGAGGTGGACGAGAAACATATAAGGGCACCAAAATTTCTGGTATTGATTTTAAAATCATGAGGTTGAATAATGAATTCTTTTTTTACTCTTCAGCAGTTTAAGGAGTAGCATTTCCCAACACTTCTTGGCAGGAGACAAGCGGGGTCAGGAACAGGAGGCAGCATCAGCCATACCCACTGGGTTGCAGCAGCTTGTGCTTAGGGACTTCCCAAGCCAGAGCTGGTACCGGTGTGTTCAATACCCTGCGCTAGATTCCTTTCCTTCCACAAACATCTTCAAACATTTCTCCAAACTCCAGTTATTGCCAGGTTTGCAGTCACACAAAAGCAGCGTATTGGTGAACCCAGCAGGAGATGGAGGCACGTTCCGAAGCCGAGGTCAGTGCTGCCTTCCTAGGGAAGGAGGGGGGGACCAGGGAGGAGGGTTGTCTGAGCACTGCTGGCTCTGCATCCCTCTGCTCCTTCTCCAGGGCCAAAAGCACATCCAGCCATTAAAGGGGAATTGAGCGCCCCAATTCAGGCACAACAACGGGTCGATTCGCCCAACAGACACACACCCTCCGCCGCAGCTCACTTGACGCTGGAGGAAACCCCCTTAATTAACTTTGGCACAGGATCTGTCTGAGCCCAAGAGAGTGTGCAGAGCCCTGAGCTGGGCACAGGGAGGGAACGTGACCATGGCACAGCTGTCTCAAAACGATATATATTTTTTAATACAATGATTATATATAATATATATAATAGCTATTCTTTATAATAATTTAATAATAAAATAAAGTATATAATTATATGATATTATATGGCATATAAGATAATATAACATAATAATATATATCAATATATAATAATATATAATATAAATAAGAGCTATTATTTATAATAATAAAATATAATATATAGACAATGTATAAAAGTATATAGGATAGGATAAGTAGGATATATGTAAATATATATAGTGTGTATGCATATGTATAAGTATAATCCCCAGGGAAAGTGCCTCTGAGAGGGCAGGGATGACGGCGGCAGGGTGCAGGCAGCCCTGCACCACATCTGGGCTTGCAACGCGCCCTGGGCCGCCGCACAGCTCCGAACACCATCAGGGCACCTCCGCAATCACACGCTGCGGCCAGAAGCATAACCGCGTGCTCGGTGGCGGCCCTGAGCCCCACACCTCGCTCTGGGACGAGCCGTATGCGCTCGGAGGTTGGCAGGCAGAGGGAGTCTGCTGTTCCTCACTGACTTCTGGCCTTTGGACCCACCCTGGAAAGCTCAGGAGGGCTCTTTTCCCCCAAACCCAACGAAGAGGCGCAGAGCGACCGATGTTTTCGCAGGTGCAGGATTAGCTGCTGGGAGAGAAAACTGCAGAGACCGTGACATCAAGCCGCAACTTTCCTGCTCACCGTTAGCAGGAGCCTGTTTCTGCCATCAGTCCAGTGACCAAAAATCAATAAAGCCTATGAAAATAGAACCTGGGCAAACCCCCCGGCTTTTGTTCCAGCACATTTGGAGGCGGGGGGGGTGGTGGTGGTGTCTCTGAAGCTCCTCGCAGAGCGATGCCATTAGCAGGGATGCCCTGGGAGGGGGCCTCCCTGCCCACAGCTCGGATGCTCTTTGCCGAGGTGGGGGTGTGGGGACCCGGTGCAGGAAGGACGTTTTGCTGCTGTACACAGAACCTCTGCGGAGGGCTCCGCTTGCTAGTCGAGACATTTCTGCTCTCGCTTGCCGTTACTGTGCCCTGGGAAAAGAGGGAAGGTGCAGTGTTTGCAGTGTAAGCGCTGAGCCTAGACTAGGGTCGGACTGGCAGACTGATGAGTGAACATGGGATGCAGTTAAGGTTCCCCCCCACCACCACCCCAGTTTGCCCTTCTCCTTGCCAGATCCCTCCCAAGCCGCCAAGGTTCAAAGCACAGCACTTGAAGATGTGCTGGTTTGCAGGAAAAGGCCAGGGGAAGAGGTGGCAGGGCTGGCTGCCCACGCTGAGCAGCACAGCCCCAGTCTGGGCTGCGAACCGAGCAAGCTGATGGTCAACTGGTCACAGACAGCCCGTGGAGCAAGAGTTAGGTGCTGAAATGCCTAAGTGAATAATATCAAAGCAATGCACTCAGAGAGATGCAGGGGGCAGCCTATATGAGGCAACGAGCACCATTAATTTATTTACCCCAGTATTTGGGACAGCTCTGTGGTTTATCTTTTAATTTGAAATTCACTGCACAAGTGTTTATCTGAACTTGGAAGTGGAGGTTAAGCAACGCTGCACTCATTTTTCAGAAAACTTCCCCGGGGTGTGACAACGTATTTGATCCATCGCTCATGTCGGGGTGCGATAACGGGAGAGCTGGCTTCCAAAATGTAAAACGCAGAAGCAACCTCCATCTCAGCTGCATGGGGAGGAGAACCCATTTTGCCTGAAATAGCTGCAGCCGTGTCCTGCCCAGGACCCCCCCACTGCAGGCAGGAGATGACCCAAATCACCCAGCTCCAGCCTGAATGGGCAAGCAGCAGCCATGGCCTGATGGTCCAGGCTTGGCCCCACCAGACTGAGATCCAGGACACCTTGTTCTCGCTCATGTTTCTACTCAGCTGTCCCAAAATATTGTCTCACTTGTATCCTGATGGAGATGAGACACTGACCGTGACAGTTGCTCTCATGTTGTGCCGTCAGATCTACCAAAAGCACAGGGTGGGCTCGAAATGTGCAGGAACGATCTGAAATCAGCCCAGCAAAATGAAACCACAAAGAGCAGAGGTTTGGCCAGCAATAAAATATCGTTTGGAATACAGCACATGCACCAGAGAACTCCCTGCACTGGTCAATAGGAATTACAATTAAATTGGTTATTCTCAGGTAACTGGTGCATTGGTTAGATCAGTACTAAAAAAAAACAGGGCTTGATTGACCTAAATGAAAATTTCTCTCCTTATTCTGATTCTAAGTGCCAGCTGGAAAGCGCACGGGTGTGACAATGTCTTGCCAACAAACACAGAAACTTGCCCGGGTTTCCCATGGCGTGTTCCCCTGCAATTACAACTCAGATGGTGGACTATACATTCCAAATGGATGGATGGATGGATGGATGGATGGGGATATTTGGAATTGGATGATAATTTGGAAACCTTTTCTTCATTTTACCTAGAACTGGCCTACAAATAAAATATAGTAATAAGGGTTGCGCCTTATTGAAGAGTCTCTGCCACAGTGACACGAGCTTCTGTGCTCAGATCTGCCTGACCACACCACAGAGTCAGAGCAGAGAGACAAGGTCACAGAATCACAAGGGTTGGAAGGGACCTTGAAAGATCATCTAGTCCAACCCCCCTGCCAAGGCAGGGCCACCTAGAGCACATCACTCAGGAACACGTCCAGTCGGGTTTTGAATGTCTCCAGAGAAGGAGACTCCACAACCTCTCTGGGCAGCCTGTTCCAGTGCTCTGTCACCCTCACAGTGAAAAAGTTTTTCCTTACATTGACTCGGAACCTCCTATGCTCCAATTTGCACCCGTTGCCCCTTGTCCTATCGTTTAGTGAGGCCGAGAAGAGCCTGGCTCCATCTTCCTGACACACACCCTTAACATATTTTTAAACATTGATGAGGTCACCCCTCAGCCTCCTCTTCTTCAAGCTAAAGAGACCCAGCTCCCTCAGCCTTTCCTCATAAGGGAGATGTTCCACTCCCTTGATCATCTTCGTGGCTCTGCGCTGGACTCTCTCTAGCAGTTCCCTGTCCTTCTTAAGCTGAGGGACCCAGAACTGGACGCAATATTCCAGATGCGGCCTCACCAATGCAGAATAGAGGGCGAGGAGGACCTCCTTCGACCTTGGTTAGCAAACCAGTGCGGCACTACCGTGCCAGCTGCCTGCCCGGGGTTTAGGGATCACTCATGGCTGATCACTCTAGACTTTCAAAAATAAAATGAAAAGCCAGGGAAAAGATCCAGGTGTTGCAGCAAGGAGTGGTATGATGAACACCAGGCAAAAGGCCATGCGCAGTGTCTGGGGAAAACTCTGACCTGGTGCTTGCGGTGAGTGCTCGGATTAAAACCAAGGCTGGGGGGAATTGTTTACAGATTATTCCTTGGCTGAAATCAAAACTATTCTTGGAAACTCCCCAATTTTGGTGAAACGTTTACATAAGTCAGGAAGGTTTCCTCCCATATCTATTTCTCTAGGCAGTGTATCTCGCTGGTTGGAAATTAGTATTTTTCCTAAAATTTTAAGCACCCAGCAGACACAGGAGTCTTCCCAAGGCAGCTCCTGGGGACGAAGAGGAGACAAGGGAAGAACTGTGACCTGGAGAGGCTGGTCCGAGTCTGGCTGCATCCCAGCAGTCCACTAGCTTCAAATACCCAGCCAGAATAACACGTAGGAGTTTTGTTGTCATGTTTGCCAGACTAATTAAATACCTTGAAAAAGCCACACAGTCTCAATCAGGTCACACCAGCTTTGTTTGCCACCCCGCCATCAGAGACCCCTCACCGTGTGTCGGCTGCTGCCTGAAAGCCAGCACAGATGCCAAAAGATGCTTCATCGTCCACTGATAGGCAGTTCTCGTGTCCCTGACATCTGTCCATTACCGCAGCCCAAGGACCAACACAAGGTCTTTGCTTTGCAGAGATACCTGAGGACAGAGTCTTGTGTCCTGAGCCTGGTCCTTCCAGTGTGGTGCAGGAGCTTCCTTGCACGGCCCCAGCATTGCATGGGAAGAGCCGCGTCCAGCAAATGCCATCACATCCAGCTCTGTGCCTGGAGCTTCCAACTGCCTGGAATCATGGAAGATGCACCAAGAAACCCTCGTGACTTTGTGCTGGGAGATAGTTAAAGACCAGCTTTTGTTCACACTAGGGATATTTAAAATGTCATCATGGACTTAAATTGGTTAACCCTTTCCCTGACGGAACTTGCCAAGCCTGGTTGGGCCCTGTCACAGGAGGGTGAAGTGTGACATGGAGAGGTCTATGTGATACCCACGTCTACCCGTGGATAGAGCAGCACTCCGTATACGGTCACACCCAGCTTTTATTGCTAGAGCCAGACTGTATTAAATCTGTTTCTCTAACCTATGTGGTCACCATGGGAAGAGATGACTATGCCTGTCCCCTTTGATCCTGAATCTGAGGGGCCAGGACAAATGAAAGGTGGTTGATCACCCAGCAGATGAAAATTCCTAATGACAGTTGTACCTCTGTGGCTCCCTTCAAGGTCTCCGCCAGCACAGTCTGGGTGGATGCATTAAAACGTACAAACAGAAATGCACTGTGAATTAAGAAGTGTTGCCCTTATGAGGGAATATTTGCTGTAATTTGCTTTGCAGGCCCTTAGCAAAAGCAGAACTGGGAGAAATGGGGAGAGTGCCCAGCAAAGTAATATGAAAATGGAGCCTCTGGCAGCCTCTGAGATGCACATTTTTAATACAATTAGAGCATGGAGCGGATTGAGGACCCTGGTCCTGAAGTAGCCATGGTCGACTTGTGGTTTTTTACGCCGTGAAAGAAGTACCCCCATGTCTGCACTTCTTAGCTCTTCTTCCAGCCGGGAAGCGCGATGCAGCACCGCGGGGCAGAGGTTAACACCTTTGCCAGCAGCGACCCATGCCCGGCGCCGTACGGGAGCTCTCCCGCGGCTCCCCGCGTGCAGCCTGGCCCCAGCCCTGGCGGTGGGGATACTCACCTTGGTCTGGAGCCAGCCAGCTCAGGCATGGGTGTCTGACCCCACCGATCCCAGGAAAACCCACCCGCCTGGGCACGAGGCTTGCCTGCAGGTGGAATGTTCCTTAACAGCCATTCTGATCAAAAAACCTTTCTCAAAAATGAATTTTTCCAAAATAGCTTAATCTGTGTGGGATCTATTTGGGCTGATCGCTCTTGGACAGGCTGTGCAGCCAGGAGCTGACCCACCGTGCCCGACTTCTGCGCTGGTGCCAGCTGCAGCTCATCTCCTTGTGCCTGCGGTGTCCTGGACAGCCCGTGTCAGGGCCCAACCAACCCAATTCATGGCAGCCACGTGCACCACCGGTGAAGGCAGCTTTGCACCATGATATCCCCACGGAAGGGAGGGTCCCAGGGCAGGAGCACCCTCCTTGGCTGACCACAAACCAGGAGCCCACCAGAGATACCTTCAGCATATCAACCATCACCTACAGTGGAGCACCTGAACTGCAGTGAGCACTCAAATGCTTTGGAGTGAAATAAGCTATAAAAGCCCAGAAGAAAGACAGAACCTGCAGCAGTGTGGACACACCAGACTCTGCTGGAGGAAGGAGAGCTTCTATAACATAGCCTGCACCACCTCCATCCCTGTCTTAGCTGTGTCAGTGGTTAAAGCTGCAGGTCTGAGAACAATCTGTTCCACCAGTGACTGGAAAATACGTTACAGCTGAGATGAAAATGGATCTTTCTTTTCTTCTTCACCTACTGTGAAATATGAATTGGGAATTCATTAGCTATGAGCTGCTGGAAAATAACATTGCTCTTAAAATACTCAGTGGTCTCCTGGCTCCAAAAGACCTTGGTTAACCAGAGACAGAGCAAAGGGGGTTTTCATTTTTTAAAAGGTCCTGGAAAGGATCATTAGAAATGACTTACAGTTTCATTCAGAGGCTTTTTAATTTCCATCTGCAGACTCTAATCGGAGAGGTGGAGAGTGAATCTGCAGTGGCGTGGAGTCATGAAGGGGAGGGTGCTGCACACTGCTGCTCAGAGAGGCAGGAGTGGGGAGGCAGAAGGAAAAGCGCTGGGGAAAGCGAGTTGTAGCTGTGGTTTAGCAATGTCCCAGCGCCCTCCTGTGGGATGCTCAGCAGCTTTAGATGCAATGAGCAGCATCAGTCCTTGGGACCTACTCAGGTTCCTGCAGGTCCACCCAAGGGCCAGTAAGACCCAAGACTGGGTCTTCAACCTGGATATTGTCAGAGACGTGGGGCTGTTGCTCCAGGTGGGGAGGTATGTGTGCCCCCAGGTGGGCTGTGCTCCATCACTGCAACATCTGAGCAAAGTTTTGGAGGTACAGGGACCACCAAAATACACCAGTGATGGGCACAGGCAGTAGATGTTGGACGGATGAAGAAGATCTGGGACTTTAAAGCCTTCTTGCTAGTAGAAAAGTTTGGTCTCCATGGCCTCAGCAATACTTGATATTCCTGCCAATAAATTACTCATCATGCTTAAGTCTGCTTTTCATGCAAACAATGAACAGTCCTGCTACTCCACACTCTACTCAGAGACTGATTTAAGCTACTAAACATAGGTGGCTATACATCTATCTCCTCTGCCCAAAGCTGGGGCACAGCCTGGCTTTGTGGTCAGGTCCCACCTATGTTTTGGTTCTAAACAGCCCAAAACTTCCACGAGAGTCAGGTCCGTGGTTTTGACTCAGACCCCTCACAATCACCATGTTGAGGAGCGACTGGGGTTGTTATCCAGAGAGCCTGGGGAACCTGATGGACACACTTCCACTGTCATCATGCAGTTGTAGTTGAACAGCTGTAGGATGAAGTGGACCGTGCAGGAGCAACTCAACACCACCAGAGCCAGAGCAGCCTTTGAAGCCAGCACTTATCACCTCCACCCACCGCCTGAACAATTAAACCTTCTTTTTTTGGTAACGAAGATGCCAACACAAACAGAACATCCCCCACCCTTCTCCGTTAATCATTGAAGAAACCCACTACAGAGGCGACCCCAAGCCCTTCTGCCAAGCGGGGACGGGGATGCGCTGGGCCATGCAGGTTCTCGGAGGCGGCAGGACTGTGCTTGGGAACTGCTGCACTGTGCTCTGCAGACGAAGGAATGCAGCCGCCGTCCAGACAGACGGACGCACAGGGCTTCCAGTGTGCCTCAGCCTGCCCACTTCCCCACTGCGCTTCTCCTAAAGGGTTTTGAACCTACATGCCAGTGTTGTTCCAAATTTGGGATGGCAGTAGTGCTCCGAGAGTGTTGCATTTGCTCAGATTTCAAGAAAAAAATCCGAGCAAATTTCTGAATTTGCTAAATTTAGAATTCTTGACTAATGCAAGAAGGAAAATGGGGAGAGGCAAGAGCACCTCCTGCCCAGCCTGGCCTGGTGGCACCAGGGGACATAGCAGGGGAACCAGGGACCCATGGACGCTCATGGGGACATGGGAAGGGAGAGGTGACAGGGCAGGACAGGGGACCCAGGAGACAAGGCAAACCACAGGCTGTCAGCTCAGTTGCTCATGGAACAATTTCCAGGGGCTTTGAACAAAATCTCAGAGGAGTAACAATGATTTCACAGGTACCTACAAGAGGAGCTGTAATCTCCTTTCCCCCAGCTGCAGGTGAATTGATTTTCCTTAAGGTTTAGCGGCCAAACAGCTTCAGAAGTCCAACACCACTTGACAAGCAAGAAGCTGTGAGCTGAGAATTAGGAAGAAGAAATGTGTGAGGTCATCTTCAAAGCCAGAGAGATCTTCTAAGCTATAAAGACAATATTCCCTTGAGCAAGAGAGTCACTCCCACCTCCACTGTCACTTACCTGACCTTTTTGTTTTGTCTTCTGGAGAGCTGATAAAATTCACATGACAAGACATACCTGGTAGAAAATATCCTTGCTTACAGGTTTTTGGTAGAAACAATATGCTTCCCTCCAAAAAAATTGGAAGCCAACCAATTAAAAAGCAGTTTTAAAATCATTCAAAAGCAATTTGCATTTTGGTTTTTAAGTTTTTTCAGCTCTCTCCAAAAGAAAAATACCAAAATAAGGTGTCAATTCATACTATTATGGACATTTCTTTCTGCTGCCGTGGTATCTTCACGCCAGTCTTTTGAAAATGGTGAATAAATCCCTGCCTGGAGACCTTGCACTGAAGAAAGGGAGAGCCTGAAGGAAAACTGACAGCAGATAACAATAAAACCAACTTTTTTTTTCTTTTTTTTGAACTGACATTTTCCTGTGAAAATGTGAAGTGAAAAAGTGACTTTTTCAGTGGGAAAGCAACTCAAGAAATTCAGTCCCTGCCAAGAAGCTGTCCCACCCACCCTGGAGCAGGGCCACAGGCTGTGCAGCAGGCAGAGGTGAGCTGAGCACCGTGATGCTCACTCACCCAAGCCAGCTCTGCTGCCTCCCCCTCCCTTCTAAACACCCACTGCTCTCCAGAGAGGCTTTTCTTTTTTTTTTTTTTTTCCTGTTTTCTTCTTATTATTTACATTTGCCTGGGGCTCACCTCCCAGGAGAACTTGTATTTTACACCAGCATGCTGGTAGCTATGAAAGTCCCACCAGGCTCTTCCCTCTCAGCATCCCTCACGTCTCCATCAGGACCATCCTCACTCACCCTGCAGTACTCTGGGGTGTCTCTGAGCTCTATGAAGCCCCAGCACTGACACACTGCCCTGCACCCAGCTTTCCTGCAAAGCTTTTCTCCAGGTATTTTGCCCACCACCCTTTGCCACCACTGGCATTTTTCCCAGTGGTTTCACTCAGATGCAGAATGCTTAATTTCCCACCCCCCTGGTCACCTACCCACTCACCGCCAGTCACCAGGGACCATCACAACCAGGGTTGAGCTTCACTTCCCCCTCGGGCCTCCTCTCTCCAGGTATCATGCATCTCCAGTAACGAAGAACTGGCATATTTTAAATGAAAACCATCTCCCTCATATATATTCATAGCCACCAACCACAGCAGATGCTGCATCTCTCAACACATGCAGCGAAGGGAAAGTCTCAGCAGCAGCTTTGACTCTCCAGATGCCAGCGCAGAGGTGCCCCGGCGAAGAGGAATGATTGATTTTACAGTGTCGCAGCCAGATCTGCAGTCACAGATGACAGCTCTGGGGAAGGTTTTACTGCTGACTCCCTGTAGGCTTTGAAAGATCCGACGTAATTATTCCTCCTTAAGAAAATAGATGAATTAATCCCTCTGCTAAGGTTGCGTTTCATTTTCCTAAAAATGATGTTTTCAAATGATTTCAGAGAGCAAGACCGCCTAGCACTGTTTCTCCAGATCCCCCCCTGTCATGGATTTCAAACACTCAATCAGACTTTCAGAAGAAAATAGATCAGATTTCCAAAGTGCTCACTGGGTGCTGCCGGCTGCTGGAGAAAACGGGGACATTGTCTTGGCGCCTCGAAGGAAAAGCGGCAGATTTTGCACAGACCTAACACGTCGGAGATGGGTGCCAACCGCGTGCTCTCCCTGAGTTTCTGTTGCTTTTTCTTTTCTGAAATGATCCAGCTCCAAATCTGCAATATGGATAAATCCAGGCAAGAGAACACCCCGAAACGGGCTGAACCGTCTTTACGCAGTTCCCAGGCACCGCCACGCTCCTGATGCCAGCAAACCAAACCGCTCTGCTCAGCTCTCGCAAAAATCCCTCCAGTTTCATGCAATTTGGGGTAAATTAGTTTCATCAGTGACAATTAGTCAGAAATGCAACCTGGAAGACCTCTAACCTTTGAAAGTCAGGCTTGGACACCAGCAATGCAGATGGCTCTTCTCTGCAGGTAATCAAATGGGCTGACCTCCTTTCTGTGGCTACACACATACAGCCCCACATTTAGAAAGCAGTTTCTCTATTTAAGCTTCTCTATTTGACTTTACGAGCACTTACTTTTGGCAGGGGAAACTGTGGTCAAGTTAAAACCGGTGGAGGTTTGCCCAGCAGCTCCACGCAGCAGCGTTTCACCCACCGAGCAGAGATAAACTGGGAAGGGTGAGCAGGATCCCGATCGGGTCCTCGTTTGTGGTTTTAATCATTTTATTGCCTGAAACAAGAGAGTATTGCTTTATGAGGAGACTGGAGAAGTTTGGCTTATTTAGCTCAAGAGAAGAGCAGACTGAGGGAGGATACAACTGCTGTTTATAAGTATATAAGGAATAACAGCAGGAAAAGAAAATAATTAAGCTAACAACACAAGAACTAGTGGGAATGAGCTGGGCATAAATAATTCAGGATGTAAATGAGAAGAATGTTCATACCGTTAAAAGAAAACTCCATAAAAACATCCATTCTTGCCTCCAATTAGTCTAAAATATTGTGGGGAGATTGTTGTGTTTTCAAGCATGACCTGAATGCCTCCTCCCAAGCTGCTGAGCAGTGGAGGAGGACATACCCCGGAGACACCCCAGTCCTGTCTCAGCCTTGTCTGCGTTAGCAAAGGCTGGATGAAGCTCTGGGGACCCTTCCTGGGAAGGAGCAGCCGTGTTGGGGCAGGTACCAGCTGGAGAGTGAAAAATTATTGAAATTTCACTCTGAAAGCTTTCAAAGACCCTGAAAGGCACACACCTGGACTGCTTTCTCTAGGTTAAACAACTGAACTCTGTTTGCCAATAAACAGGACCTGGGAAATATTTATTTGTGTTTCACAATGTATGTCCTGGCATTTCTTTTATTCCCCTTTTTCTGTCCCAATTTTACCACCCCCCGAGTGGACATTGTGTTTTACCATCAAGGTCCCAGGCTGGTGGTGGAAATGAGTTTGTTACCTCTACTTTTTGTATGTAAATCAGGGTCCACACTTTTGGCTCAGGCTTTTCTGCAATTTATCCTCTGCTCTGGCAAGTGAATCTCCTCAATGCAGTAATGCAGCTATTTTAGAAAAAACAGGCTGCCACCCAGCACAAATACACATACTACAGACTAACAGTCTTGGGGAAGAAATAGCCAATAACCTTGGCTCCTCTTAGTTTATGATTTCTTGATAACTGCCATTAAGCATCCTCAGGCATTTTGTAGGGTGGTCTGAGTGCAAATTACAGGAGAGTCAGAGTAAAAATAGGCTCGTTAAAGAAACTATTATTTTCATAAACTTCCTTATGAAAAGAAATGTCTCTGTGAAATTTCAATAAGACAGCGCTGCGGTCCTCATATAAACCCAGGGTCAGGGCATGGGAAAGACTCGTGGCTAACTGTAGTCTGAGTCTAATTTGAATGCCAAAAATGGAAGAAAGTGCTTGGGGAATGAAGGGTTTATTAGTGTTATCTCGCTCTCGCCATCTGAAAGCAGGCAACGCTGGTGACCTGCGATCTTCTGACCAGAGAAGATTCCTAGACAGCAAAAAATAAACATAATTGGCAGATGGAGGGTGGTTTTGAGCAACGTCCCTTCTGCTATAGTGCTGCGGACGTGACATAGTCCCCTCCTCGCAGCAGCAGGCTTGAAGGCAGTCCCCTCGCTCCCAGGGGTCTGGATCCTACCAGAGGGATTAACAGATCCACCTCCCTTCGCTCTTCAGAAAATACAGCATCTGAGGGACAACTGCCAGCCACCCACAATATATTCCCAAGCTGGCTGATAGTAATTCCTTGAACTTGCAAAGCATCTTTAATCGCAGCACTCATCAAAGCACTTTTCAGAGGTTAGTTCCCACAAAGCCCTCATAAGGCTGTTGCACCCAGAGAAAGCAAAGTCTGCAGATTAACCGACTAGCACAGGGTATGTCACAGCTCAGCAAGGAGCCCTGCCCCGTCCCAGATCAGTTGCATTGCTATTTTATAGCAAAAGAAGAAAAGGAAAAAAGTGAGCCAAACCACGCCAGGCTAGGTGCCGAGCTCTGGGCTCTGCTGTGCCGCTGACTCGTGGGTACCCAGCATCGCTGCCTGCAGCCCCCACCCATCGCTCTACTTTACAATGGGTCTTTTAAAAAGTGATGGTGCAACATAGGATGGAAAAACCCAGCTGGAAAAGTTTGGGGCAACCTGTGCCTCTTTCTCAGTGGTTTGTTCCTAACAAGTCCTAACAACCAGCTGCTGCTTTGGTCCTAATGAGTAACAGTGATGCTTTGGGTGTCCCCAGGGACCAAGAGGTATCCCTGGGCATACAGTCCCCTCCTTACCACCACCACTTTAAAATCAGACCCCCCCAGATAAGACCACCAGCTTTTCCATGCAGAAGACATGGCACGACCAGATTTCTCTACACTCATCCCAAGTCTTTTCTCTTGTAGCCACCCCAAATGCAGAAGGGTAAGGGCTTTGGGGCATGTTCCCACTTCCATGTGCCACTCAGCAGGTGAAGTGCTGATGTTTGATTTGACCAGGGAACTTTCACTAGTGTTAAATCCCTCCCTGCACACCCAGATCATCCTTTAACGAGCTGCTACGGATTAGCCCCTGTCTGGAGTCAGCCGGTGCTCGTTAAGCATGAGCTTGGCAGAGCCACCTTCATCCACCTCAGCAGAGGACCTGGCTTACAGAAACATCAGGTGTGCTTAGCTCAACATATCCCTTACCAACAAGGACACTCCTCACAGTGCTTTTCACCCCTCTTGCCTAAATCAGAAACATTTCTGTGCAAGCTAGGCGACGTGTCCGGGAGAGGTGATTCCAACCCAGAGATAACTTGGACACATCTGCCTCTGTTCCCTGGGAAATCTGCTGATGGGAGAGCGGGTCTCGTTTGAGGGAGCTGCTGCTTGTGGCCATCCAAACTGATGTTGCTGATTATTTGGTACGAGGCGCAATGGGCCAGGCTTACTTTCCCCGTGTGCAGGAGAAGCGAGGCTGCAGGGAGTCAGCGTTTTGTATCGCTCCATGCAGGGTTTATCTAAGGAAAAGGCACCAAGGACAGGCTGCAGATGGACAGCGGATGGCGGGAGGAGAAAAGCCAGAAAAATGATATCATAAAATGCTCCCTGAGTCATTAGCTACGACTCATATCTCCGCTTGGGCTGAGGAGACAAGGGGTTGCAAATAGATGTCATGGATAAACGCCAGGAGAAAAAGTTTCAATTTTACTGACAAGGCTATTGCTGATTAACAACTTTGCAGCTTGGTCTGTACTGAGGGCTGGATCTGGACACAAAAATCCTTAAATTGTTTCCACTTCAAGTGTGGGCAGCCAGGGAACCACAAACTGTACAGCAAGGTCCTCATCCTCCTCCCGGTCCACAGTGCCCTGATGCTGGCCAGCGTCTCTCCGGGCTGGGATTGAGTGGTTAGAAACATGCACATCTACCTAGGTAAAGACATACATTACATGTTGACAGCAGCTAATTAGTGCCAGAAATACATCCTCCTTCTGAAGATAACTGAACTGGTTGGTGATTTTTCATAGCAAAAAGGTTTTGACAGGTTTTTCAAGATAATGAAAACTTGTTTAACTAAGGAGTAAATATGTTTGTGTAGATGTAAGCACAGAAGAGTGAGGATGCATCTTCAAGATGAGCTCCTCCGCAAACTCAAAACCTGAAAGTTCCAGAACCCATCAAGTAACAAGTAATAAAGGAGTAAATAATAAAAGTAATAAACCATCAGGCAAAATGCTGCATTTTCTCTCCGAAATGGCCCCAGCACGCAGCTTGCTGTGCTACGGTACCTGAACACACGTTCCCTCCCTCCTTAGCTATCGCACACTGTGACTTTCTCTCCAAATCATTTTCCCTGAGCATTGCTTAGCAACTCATTTCTAGTTATCAATAACTCCAAGCAGTTTATCCTAATAACAATGCTGAGCTTTTTTTTTTCTTTCAGCTCCTCCTGTGCTGTTTCTTTCGGTGAGGAACTGCAAGGAGCAGCAATTCAAAAGTTCTGGGCAGGGACCAAGGTCTCTGCAGATCAACCAGTTCCCTGCTCTCCTTGCTGTGAGTGTGGACCTGCAGGATGCTCCTGGGCAGCCAGCACAGCACTCCCAGCCCAAAGCACCCAAAAGACTTCATGGTCCTCTAAGGCTCTTCCTTTGCATCACTCCGTCATGACCTACCTAAAGCTTTTTATAATTTTTAAAAGTTGTTTGAGCACTAAATGCCAAAATGCCTTGCTCCCCCGCTGGTAGAATTGTGGGCTGCAAAATGAGATTGCTCTGTCTGATGCCCCCACCCAGCCCTAGGCGCTCGGAGAGCAGCCCTCTTCCACCTCCAAGGCAGGTCTGCAGTATGAACTGTCACAGAGGCTCCTACAGTTTTCCATGCTACAGCAGGCATTAATTAACGTGCACATGCATATTATGCTGGAGGATTCTGTGAGAAGAGACTGTCACCTAAAACAGAAGGAAAAAGTAGGAGATGTCTCTAACTACATACATTTATTCCATCAAAATGTGCTTTTGGTCAGATCATTAACTGCAAAGAGCCACTCAGACCGCAGTCAGAATTCAGAAGTTTCAAACATTTCATGCCTTCTCATGCCAAAGGAATATTTCAGTTCCTGCATCAATCTCTCTTTCACCTTCCAGATTTCTCAGGCAGAAAATTTCCCTTTCTGAGTCACTGTAGAATATCACAGGCTGCAAAGCAGCAAAAGCCTCCCCCCACTTCCCAACCTGCTGTACGGTTTTACAAAATCTTTGTCCCAGCCTGAGGACAGAGCTGCAACCCCTTAAATAGCATAAATATCAGGAGACGTCTGCTAAACTCTGCTTTTTGTGAGCTACAGGCAAGTTTATCTATAGGCTGCTGGTCGAAAGTGTGGTACCTGCGTGGGCAAAGGCAGGTGATGAGTGCTGTGGCCTCAGCTACTGAGTGAAGGAGCCCATATAGCGATGCACATCTTATTTAGGTGGCCTGCAGGTGAGCATGTGTAGAGTGGACAATCGTGGCTCCAGACAGACCAAAAGTTGAATTTCAGGATGGATCTAGGATCCTCCAAAATGTGGAGACACCCCAAAACAGATCATCTCCATCCCAAAAGTCAGCTTCTCTGAAGCTCAGAGTTTGCACACAAACCTATTGCTCAAATCTTATTTTACTGGGACAAACAGATAAAACCAAACAAACCCAACTTATTTTTTAATGACCCTGCCTGAAACCCACAGGAATACGGTAGGTGAAGTTTGACTTTCCTGGGCAGGAAGGTCATGGCATCAAGTGAGCAAGGGCTACCCCGGCACTGCTGCGCCATCCAGGCTGTGTGACCCTGCTCCAGGCTGGGCAGTCAGCGTCACACGGGAGCCTGCGCCAGGCTGCACAATTAATGGCTTGTTCAATGCGAAAACAGTGGCACACGGGGTATAAAGTAACACTGGGAGTGTCCACACAGCCCAGCATCACAGGACTTGCGTGATTAAAGCTGAAGATTTCCTTCCTGTATGTGATCTGGCTCCACTGTGGTGTTAAAACTGGTGTAAAATACAGAAGGGAGGGTGGGGGGACATGGCAGCACAGCGGGACCCTCAACAGGGCGGTCGCACTCGAACATCAGCAGGGGCTGGTGCTTCCCTGCCCAGCCTTGACCTGCACTGTTGTGTAGGAGGGAGTGATTCCTAGGCAGGATCCAGCTGTACAATTTGGGGCAAATGGCTTGGGTTCTGTGTTTCTGTCAAACTGTAACACCAGCTTCTTGTCTGTATCACAGAGCTGTTTTGAACATGAAGGTAAGAGAAAGGACTCTCAGGGGATACAAGAAGGAGTTTAGTACCCACCTCCCACTGATACTCAAGGATAGCTGGCATCTGGAGATGGCAGAACAGAGGAAAATAACTGAAATAAAGCCATTATCCCTTTCTCCTTTAAATGGCATCTTTCTTTGTCTTTGTTTCTATTTCATTTTTGCATGTGGAATCTAAAGAAGATGAGGAGCAACACAACAAACTCCTGTCCGTGCTTACCTAACTGGGTCCGTGTACCTTGCAGCGGTGACCGCATCGTCCCGACTGACAGTGAGCAACACATTCCAGCCTGCTCCAGGTTACAAACCATAGCCCCTGGAGAAAGAGGCCAAAATACGTCGCAGCCCTTTGGTGAGTAACTGCAGCTAATCAAACTGCAATCCTCTCAATGGCTGGTCCAAAAATAGGTTGCGATTTTGGAGAGAGACGAAAAGCGTTCATCCTGATTCTGGGGTCATTCTCAGCCCCACAGCTTCACTCCGCCTTCCAAAATAATGAGCTTTGCCAGCAATGCATGGCTGCAAATGCTCAGCTCGAAGGTAATTAGGGCAGGAGATAAATATGCATGGTGGCTGTCTGTCCCCCTCCATCAGGGGCATCTTGGGACAACACATCCTTTAGTGTAAAAATATGACTGCGATCTCTGCGATCTGCAGCTTAATGTGATAAAGTCTCTCCCGAGCAGAGCACTGGCAGATGCGCAGCAGCTAAATGGATTTTGCAGCCTGAACCAACCACCCAAACAGCAAAAGGGAAAAAGCAAAGCTTCCTCCAGCGCCGCGGGACTGGGGGGGATGCCGGCAGAGCCCAGCCCCGGAGGGTGGAGGCGCGCAGGGAGCATCGGTGATCCCCGCTCCCTCGATCCCGCACCCTCAGGTGGGGGTCCCCTGCCCCTCTGCAGCACAGCGAGCCAGGAGCTGCCTCCCTTGTTCAGCCTGGGCTCATCTGGTTGATGGCAGGCGATATACCACGGGAATGCTTTGCACTCATGAATTTATTTTAAATCTCTGCAAATTGAGACAAACTCCAGCATGAAACAAACCCTGAGCAGACAGGGTATTTCAGCATCACAGAACTTCCGACACGTGGAGAGCCCAACTGCAGACCCTGCGCCCCGGCTGCCCTCGGAGCCAGGCTGTGCAAGGGTGAAACACAGACCCGTGAAGTCCGTGTTTCACCCTCCTCACTGCCTTGGGCTTGAAATGGCTCGTTGGATTTAAGGCCAAGAACTGCTAAAGGCTTTAGGGCAAGCAAAAAGTATCTTAGAGAGACCCTGAAAATATTGGTAACAGCATTATCCAAAAATGCTAAATGCATTAGCTAATTAAATCGTACAATGGAATATTAATGGATTCTAAAGATGAGCTGTAAAGCAGTGTCCTATTCTGGATTCCCAAGGCAATACATCTTTTCCAGTCTCAAAACAAAACCTTCCTACAGCAGATATTGTCATCAGCACAGAACTTCAGACTATGCAACCCGCTATTAAGAGCCTTCCATGTTTCCCTGCCCCCCAACACCATCCAGCTTTTGCATTTTAATTGGGGCCCATCTCGACACAAGGTTGATGTGCTCTACTTCTGATCCTCAAAGCAGGCACGCGTCGTTCAGACAGGCAGTTGAAAAGGAAGCCTGAAAGCTGCCAATATTTCAAGAGACACTGAAATGAGCAAAGATCACCAGCAAGGCTGAAGAGTTACACCCCATGCGAACAACCAAAGCAAGAGCAGGAGCAGCAGGGGACGGTCCCTGACAGTGGGTACAGAATAGAGACAGGTAAAACCACGTTTGGAGTCAGTGTAAGACATCGAGTAGAGAAAACACACTTCTGACTGTAAACAGGGAACTCTTCCACCCCCTTTTCTCCTTTTTCTCTAATAAAAATTGTTTCCCCCGAGAGCTGCAGAGGCTACAAGCACAGCTACGTTGCAGTCCATCACCTACCCAAGCACAAAGGGGCTACTTGATGACTTGTTTTTCAGAGTCCCTTTGTGTGACTAATTAAAGCTTTCCTTTTTTTTCTTTGATGCAAGTAGCAGAGCTTCTAATTAACTGCCGAAAATTAGACTGAAGATCCAGTATCTGCTGTGCAGCTACCTCAGCGCTGATCAGCTTCCCAGGGTGACTGTGGTAGGGGTGGAGCCGCAGCAGAGATAAAGAGGCTGGGAAAAAAAAATAATCCAGCAACTTTTGGAAACACTAGCAGCTTGGGAGTGTCTCTAACCTGAATTTCACAGGAAGGAATAAAAAAACCCAAGGAGTGTATGTAACATTTGGATATCCAAAGTAGAGTGCAGGCCAAATCCACCAAGCATTATCCTCTCCTTGCATCCTCTCCCAATGCAAGGGGGGGACAGCTTCCACTTTTGTTTGACTCCCCTGCAGCTCTCTGTTAAAAATGAATAAAGCAAAAGCAATATCAGATGCTTTCCCTCTCTGCTAAAAGCACCTTTAGTTCCTCCTCCTCTCCAATGTGCCGGCATGGCCTGACATGGTGAAGGAGGGGAACACTTGTTTCGGTGAAACTTTATATGCCGTGAGAGCCATCCTGTCTGCACAAACAATCCTGAAAACCTGGGACCAGGATTCTTTATTCCTGGTGCAAGGGACTGCTCAATAACAAGATCCCTGTGGGAGTACGGGAAACACACACTAAATCCCTGGGGAGTACAGGAAAATGTGCAACGGCAACTGGCCCCTCAAAATGTGCCACACTTCTAAGATTTGTGTTAATTTTCTGATTTATCATCTTAACTGGACCTGGTCACCAGGAGAGGAGAGGGGTCAGGGGTAGCTAATGGCACACAAAGCGTTGCTGCTTGAGGAGCATTTCGGGGAGAGCTGCAGCCAGGCTGGGGGATGCTTTTAACTAAGCCACATCCCTAAAAGGCTGCTCTTGATGAAATGCCAAAAGTTGGAGCTCTAGATAATGAAGCAAGCAATTTAGGTGACATATATACTGTCTAACCCATGGCAATTACCTAATGAACTGCCCTTAACTCATCAACAGAGCTACTGAGATATCTGCAAGCAGAAAAGATGTTTGCACAAAAATTCTGATTTTTCTTTTCTCCTGGCTCTGATGGCCTCCTGGAAATCTCCATGCAGCCTCCCCTGCTACATGAAGCACCTAATCACCTTTTTGCTCCTTGGAGACTACCACACTGCTGGGCAGGCTGCCCCTTGCTGCCAGGGTGAAGCTTTGCCTTTGGGAGATCTGTTTCCTGATGCTCCTTGTGGGTACAACCACAGGAGCTTTGAAGAAAAAACATTAGAAAATCTGACCATGGTTAATTAACTATCTACCTGAATGGGAACATCACCGCCCCACCGCATCCCTCCATAACTCCAAAAGAAACCCAGAGGCTGCAGGGGAGTCCGTGCAGGGACACTTCCTATGGGTCCTCCTCCAGGGACCCAGGGCTTCAGGATGGTCTTCCAAAGCCAAAAAAAGCCTTTTCCTATGCGTGCCTTAGCTGAATGTATTAAGCACACTATTCAGCTGGCTTCGATTGTTGTTGCTGAGCTATTACATGTTGTTTATGCTTTGCCCACTAAGTGGAGCTGAGGACTCTCCCATGCTTCCCCCTCCCGGGATGGTGCCAGCACAACATTTATTTTCCTCCCCAGATGAAGTAGCAGGGTCATCTGCTGGCAACTCGGCTGCAGCTCACGCAGAGCCACACTGACCAACCGCTCACCCACCGCAGCCAAGGGCGATGGTAGATGGCTTGCTTTCCACCACATGAGTTTGGGGGCTTTCCCCTTTTCCTATGGAGAGGACACGTGTTTCTGAACACAACCACCGCAGCCCTGTGCAAGCCAGCACGTGAATGCCCACGCCTCCAGAGGGTGAGGACCACCAGAGGTTCCTGCTTTAACACTTTCCTGCTTCAGCTTTTCTCACAAATTCCATTTAATCAACCTTTCCAGTGTCTACAGGTACTGAAAGAAATGCCTATTAATGCAGAGACTTTTTGGGAGCTTCCTCATGACTCGCTCCTCTGTTGTGTTTTTTAAAACCTGTTTTATGTAAGTCACTTAAAAATACCTATAGCATGGTATGGCAGATCATCCACAAAAGTATTTCTATTATCTACCATGAAGACCAATTAAACCACAGAGACAATCTGCCTCTCTAGAGACCATCCAACACCCATGCAAGTTTATACACTCCCAGCGAGACTTCCCCGGGAATTCGGGAAAGCAGCTGACGATGAATTCATCCACACACCACCACCTTTCCTGCTGCCAAAGATCACGTCAGAAATAACCTCAGAGGAGAACAGAACGTGTCTCTAGAGAAAATAGAGGACGTGGAAATAAACCAGGATAAAATTACAGCTTTACAAAATTCATTGCATTACCCTGCAATGGAAAGATAATTAGGAAATTGGTTTTGTACTAATGATTCATATCTAGCTGGGCAGGAGGTATGTCAGGAACATGACTTTAATTTAACCTAATGCTGCAGTACTGAAACATGGTTTGCAATATTTTTATGGGCAGGAAGCAGCTACTCCCAGTGCGCTGCCTCTCCCCTCGCCACCCCTTCTCCCCAGACCACCACCTCAGATGAGGGCATTGGGAGATCACCTGCACAAAGTGAACAACAGCTAGGTGTCCTTAACGTTGTTTGCAATGGTGCAGGTTCAAACCGAAAGAGTCGGGCTACTGGGGTTATTTTCCATGAACCTGATTATGATTTTTGAGACTCAATTTATTACAATATGATCTTCTAATTAGTGAGGCTGGATAAAATCCATAAGATCACTGAAACCTTATAGTGAGACTGGTCTGCCTGGTGCTCCTACCTGGAGTGGTCTCAAAAAATCTCTGATGTTACTTCAGATGTTGGAGTTTCCTCCTGAATGTCCATTCCCTGGCAGTCAAGCTTGTAGAAAACGTTCAAGCCTTTCTGTTCAGTTGTACCAACCCTTGCCCTACATTAAAGGAAATAATTGCCTTCAGATTATGTCAGCACATTGACAGTGTCGATTGAAATAATAATTTGTAAAACAGTGTGTTTATGCAGTGTACATACCTTACAGTTGCCCCTACAAGGATTTTCTTTGCAGACAAAATATCTGGTTGACAAAAATTTACAATTCCTCATGGAAACGTTGTCCATGGAAACCATACTACTGCTACGCGATGAGACAGAAATGTTGCCCGTCACTGCATAATAACCTGTGGATGAGCAGTACATAGAGTAGATTGATATATAGTTTTTCAGCTTATGAAACAAAACCTACTTGTTTTTCAGATCACTATACAGTTACACAGCTGACAATGAGTTCTCTTTGATGTGTAATGAATTTAGAAATATTTAATGCATAGTAAATGTCATCTTTTCCCCTTCCTTTGCATCCCCAACTTTAGAGTGACACAATACCTCTTCCAAACTTACAATGGGAGCTTCTTTCTCAATAGTGGTCTGGGCCAGCACACAGGGCATGAGGATCGCCTTGGAGGAAAGCAAGTTCATCATAAACCAGGTATATCCTAAAATATAATAGATATATACTGAATATTACTTACTTAAGTAAACTAAAAGGAGAAATACCCTTGTAGATCGTTCCTTTTAATCTAAGAAAGGGCAAAAATAATTCATAGCACAGAAAATCTGCTAATACATTGAAACACACTGTCATTATTGCTTTATTGCCAGTTATCGCAGGGTTCTTATCAGCACATCCACTTGGTAAATGAATAAACCCTTTCACAACGCAGCTCTGGCACAACGCTAACCACGGGACGGGATGAGTGAGCAGAGCTCCAGACATGGCAGAGGAAACCCATCCTGCCCGCCGGGGACCTGCCAGCGGGCACGCGCCCAGCTGGGCAGCACTGCTGTCCCTGGAGGCTTTACGCACAGCAAAGAGGTTTGGTGATTCAAAGACAAACAGGACCACATCCGACTACTAAACTCTTAACCTGCCCATTCCAGCTAAAAGCCTGGCAGGAGCTGGTGTCACACCACCCGCTGCTGGGGGTGATGGAGAGGGGACCCGCTCTGCTCTGGGGGCATGGATGCAGCTCTTCGGCTGCAGCAGAGATGCCTGCTAGCCAGGATGGGTAGGATTTGGCTTTAAGGGCTTAAATCAAGGAGTGTCTCACTCCTGAATAGACTTTACACACTGCTGAGATAAAGCACTGAATAAATACTGCCGAGAGGGTCACAGTATATATATACGCGCTGGTGGTGGGCTGTGTTTTGGTGAATACATGGGAGAAATGCTGATGCACACTTCCAAGATGCCTGGAGGGGATCCTCCCAGTTAAACCTGTGCCTCTCTCACTCGTACACACGCACATAAAAAAACATAACACCGGTCTAAACTTTCACTGTGAAGTCAGCTCTGTGCCAAGTGACCGAAAAATCCCTTCACTGCACCAATTTCCTAACTGCTTACAAGCAGACTGGTGCTACCTTTCCTGTTAGATAGGGTTCCCATAGCAACATTACTTTTATCACACGAGAGGATTCACCAGATTAAAACAGACGCCTTCAGGTAATTAAAATACATGAAATTTCTTTGTTATTTACATTTCTGCTAGCCAGGAACCACAATACTCAATTCAAACCAGGATGCTGAGGATCTTTGCGACCGAACAAACAAGAAATAAAGCTGTCAGTGTTTGTCTAGTACAAAATGGGGACTTGCCAGCTGCAGGAGGCATTGCACACAAAAAGCCTCCCAGTTCGGAGCATGCGACGCAGAGAAGGGCAGGCTGTGCGACCTGGTATTTGCATTCGGAGCTGGTGCCAGAAGACTGGGATGAATGGCCTGGTTTATTTTCTAGATAGGCAGTTTTCAAGAGGAGACATAATGCACTGGATGCGAAAGAGCTTTAACCCTGGCATCCTGGTCCAAAGACGGTGAGGGGTGGGTTTGAACGTGGTCGGCTGTATCCCAGGTAATTTCAGCTGGACACAGTATTTGCCACCTTCACCTTGCGGGGCATCCAACCTCCAGTTTTCTAGAGGCTGCGCAAAACTCACTTTCCCTGAAATTGCAAAATTTGAGTTCTCATTAGACTACCTAAAAGATACAAACCGGTCCTTTGCATCTTTCTCCAAAAGGTTTGCATTTTGCCTTGACCCCTTAGAACTTGCAGAAGGAGGATGCAGGGCTCACTCCCAGCTTTACCTTTGCGATGCTTGTGAGTGCCCCAGCCTGTTGCAGGTGAAGGCAAATGCAGTTTTCAATCTCTCCTGTAAGGTGACAGGGATCCGAGCACCTCTGGGGGTGCTACCACCGGAGTTGGAGCAAAAAGAAAACAAAAAGGAAACTTAGCAGGGAAGGTCAGATCTGGAAAAGCAGCCTTCCTCTGGGCATGGAAAGGGCATCTTGCACAGAGAGCGGGTTTCCTTCTGCTGGTTGATGTGGCCATCAGGTAAGAGCTGGGAGGTTGGGAGCAGATGTTTGTCCTTGTTCTGAGCGAACAGAGAACCCAGCCAGGAAAAGGGCTTTGGCTGGAGGGCTGAATTAAACTGCTCGTTCCCCTCTGTGGTGGTAACACGGGGTCATTCAGAAAGCTGAATTTCAAGCTGCTGTGCTGTGAAGCTAGGTTCAACACCACAGCATTTTTGTACAGCTTCCAGTAAACTGAAGCGCACAAAGCCCTTCTTGAATTAAATCTGTCCTCGGTGTATTTTGAGACCTTTGCTTCTAATTAATGTTTGATTTGAGTGGCTGCTGTGGAAAATGTTCTTGTTTGGAAGTATTGGGAATATTAAATCAAATATTGCTTTAACTGCGTGCCTAACTACACCACTTCTTATTTACTCCAAAGCTAGGGACTGGGGGAGTGAGGACTTAAACCACAGTGTGTAAGAGGCAACTTTGACTTTAACAGCAGAGACAGTTGGGGCTTCCAGCATTCCTCATCCCTACTTTGAGGTCTAGTGCTTCAGCAGAGGCTTAAGTGTTTGTTGTCTAACCCTGGGCCAGCCTCGACTCCTCCCAGCAGCTACCACTACACAGACCAGCGGTGGATGAAAGCAGAAAGACATTTAAATGCAGACAGGGGTGTCCTCATCCTTTTCTCTGAGCTTCCTAACAGTTGCTCATGAGGATGAGCAGAGCAGCTTGCCCTCTCAGAAGTGAGATTCGTGGTCCCCACCATTCATGAAAACCCATCATAGAGTCACGTTTCAAGCTTCTTTGCCAGACATCATAAGTAGGAACTTTTTTCTAAAGTTATAAAAGAAGAGCTAACTCCCATTATTTGGTGTGAAACACCATGTCCAACTTTGCGTGACATGGAACCGCAGTTAAAACCTGACTGCTCTGGTGACAGGCAGAAGAGAGTAACATGCAGCTGAAAGTACACCAGCCTCTGGAAGTCCAATCTAATGCTGTCAGAGATATTTCCGTTGTAAATGGCCCATGAAGTCCATATGTGACATTGCTGTGGCCTTGCGGTGCTCCTTTTATTGTCCTGGCGTATCTTCAAAAAGATACGTTTGTTTTGGGGAAGATGAAATGGAAATAAATTTTAATGAAAAATGAGTACAGAAGTGATTACATAGAAGGAAATTAAACCAACAGTGTTATGTCTGGCAAGTCTCCTCCACCCTTTGAATAAGCTGGTTATCTCTTGATTAAAAAAAAATAAATAAAAACAAACAAGAAAAGTCTACAAAGAGCTGGAAGGCAGGACAGCATCAATAAAACAAAGATATTCCCTCAGCCAACACCCTCCACTCATCTGGGAAAAATGTTGATTTGGGATTATTCAGAGCAAGTTTAGATGCTATGATGGAGCTTTAATGATGCTGACGCTGCAAACTAGCCCCGTGGGTTAGCCTGCTCAGAGGCTGCTTGCAAGGGCCTTGGGTTTGCACTGGCTGGTGACCTCTTTATGGTGAATCTGTCTATTCCTTATCGCAGTCTGAGCTGCAGACTAAGCCTAACGCTGAAGCAAATGACTTGCACGAAAAGATGGCAGCTACAGGCTCAGGTGACCATCTGAATATGGTTTTGAACTCATAAAACATTTCTAAATGAACAGAAAGGAATACGATACGCTGCGCTTGGAGAGCAACGAGGATGCCAGGAACTGCATGTTCAGTTCCTCACCGCCTTAAGACCTTCAGCTCATCCGTAAATCCTCTGAGCAACCTCTGGTGACTTTTCACTCTCTCTCAGCAGCATCACACGAGTTAATGTCCAGTAGCTCCAACCTGTAGTTATCACAAAATTAAGATGACACCTTCCTACAGACTTTGAGCACAGGATGCTCACAGACTCACTCAGACTCGCAAGAAGTGTGTGATCTGTGCTCTGGAGGGTAAATTAACCAACTGACTTTGCGCAGAAGAAACCACGTGTGCCCACACAGCAGTGGTGACCCGGAGACGGCAGCGATAACCCCTCCAAGGGGCACTTATAGGCTCACAGTGAACCTGTGAGCCTCTTCCAGTTGTTCCTAAAGAGTTAGTCTACCTAAGGGCTCAACCTTGCCAATCTTTACAACGCAAGCCTTACCTGCTTGGAGATACTGGAATTAAAACTGCAAACCACTTATTTTCCAGACATTAAATTTTAGTATGAAATCGCAAACCCCATTGTGAAAACTACCCATTGCCGACAACAGCCGAGCAGTGCACACTAATGCCGCTGGCACACGTTCCTGCCAGGCTACACCTAATCATTGCACGCTGAGCTGCGACACAACTACAAAAGCAGGAATTAACAGAGCTGTTGTAGATCGTAAGTATGTTCAGCTGGGAACTTACTGAGAACCGTGGTCACCATTTGGAAGAGGAGGTGCCTGTACTCTGGTGGTCCTCCAGCAGCACATTACTGCTGCCTAGGTGGTCTTTGGACTCCAGCACACTTTGCCCCAAGCATCGCTCCCAGCTCTGTCACTGTGTTCATCTCTGCTTGAGCAAAAAGCAGATGTAGGGTGCTTCATGTCCTAACACAGGAGGACAGGTGGCTGCCTGAAAGGTTCCCGTCTGGTCTAAAGCCTCATCCAGATTCTCCGCAACCAGTGAGGGATGGTAGCACTTCCTGAGGACAATGCATCTCACCTGCTCCAGCCATCTGCCCTATGATGGTATGAACTCCAGGGATCCCACAGAAATATCTTGGATTAGACATGAGTCATGGAGTGATTCAGGTACCTAACATCAGTGTCTAGTGACTCAGCTCTTACCTGGTCATAGTCTATCTGGTAGAAGTTAATATGAAGGTCAGTCTGAATGAAATGAAACAGGCATCTTTCTGAGGATGGTTACTGGCTTTGACATTTCCCTATAGATTTTCTTGTTTTGGAGAACGCAGTCACAACATACAGTATCTTCAAAACAAACCTGGCTCATTTATCCGTACAAGCATGAGGATCAGAGGCAGGGGGTAAAACAGAGTGGTTTCTTTGCCTTATTGTTTCCCCTGCTCCTGGGCACGGCCACTTTAGTCCTGTTACCCTACTTCTCATGCCCACAGTTTGTACACGCTCGTGCTCTCCTCTTGGACTGCCTGCACAACAGCTGCTTTATTCAAACTGGTTTTCAAATCATACAGCTTCTCACATCACTTAATAAGTGAGACTGTTGCCCACCTGGAAAGAGATGCCTGTTATAAGTTAAGCAACAATGGAGGGGAAATCCCAGGATAACTTGGCGTTATCTTGCAGCAAGCAACATCACCGTCAGCAAGCAAAACGTACTACAGTATTATTATTTTTAATTCAATCTGAACTCAAACCATCAATACCCCAATTCTGAAAGAAACCCCTATAAACAACAGTCCAACTGGGCCTTCGCTGAGAGACAACTAATTTTCTGCTTCATCAGAAAGAACACATTTCACTCCCAAGAATAATTTTAATCCTGTTCCTAATTCACATACATTAGCACTCAGAAACGATTAGGGTCGCACAACATGAAGTAATCAAGTTTAAGCACTGTACATAACGCTCGGCAGTTTCTGCCCAAGGCAAAACTTACCCTCCACAAATTTGTGAGCGGGGTTGCCCTTTTGAGACTATCTGTGGATTTTCTGTTGACAAAAATATTTACTCTATTCCCATGGTATTTGCCCAATTTAGTCTCTGAAACACCAAAAGAAAGAGGACAATAAAGAGGCTGCTTTCATAACCCTTCACACACGACTTATGGTTTGTAAGAGGCACTCTGAGCCTTTTTGTGCTTGGCTTTTTGACTCATCTGAACTAATTTACTTTGGGTCAAATCCAGAAGTCTGTTGAGGCAAAGATTCATTGCCTCCAAATGATCAAGTCTTAAAAGAACCTCAGTCCCGAGTAAGCAAACTGTCAATTCAATCAGGCTACCTCTCTGCTAACAAATTAAATATGCTTAGGACCGTTCTCAGTTATTGGCCAGCTGGCACAGAGTGACCCATGTCCATAATGCTTACCTCAACCTGCAAAACAAAAAGGTCGTGTGCAAATTGCCTATGGGAAGGGTTGACCCATAATGACTCCTGCACCATGCCCAAGGAGTGCTGCCTAGCACAGGTCAAAAACACGCCATGGATGGCTCTAACATCTGAGTGGTATCAAGGACTGGCCTCCTGCACCTGGGAACTTGACTCCAAACTCCTTTAACGTAAGCACAAATATAGCCTCAAAGTCCAACTTGAATCAACACTTGTTGCTAAATTTGCATGGTCCTTAATTGGGGAAACAACCAGTGAACTATTTTAAACTAAAAGAGGGGAGATTTAGTTCGATATTAGAAAGAAATTCTTTACTGTGAGGGTGCTGAGGCCCTGGCACAGGGTGCCCCAAGAAGCTGTGGCTGCTCCTGGATCCCTGGCAGTGCCCAAGGCCAGGTTGGATGGGGCTTTGGGCACCCTGGGCTGGTGGGGGGTGTCCCTGCCCATGGCAGGGGGATTGGAACTAGGTGGGCTGTGAGGTCCCTTCCAACCCAAACCATTCTGTGATTCTATGAGTCTACGAATCCAAACGCAAAAAGTGAGCCAAGGCTTCTGAGTTTAGCAAAATATTGCACTTTTTGCAAGTTCAAGCTTCTAAAATTCACCCAAAGTTTTCCAGTTATAATACCTTGATGCAGTTGATAGGGAACCCTGATTAATTCTCATATGATCCACCACGTTGATCTGTTTCTTCACTTAATCCCTCATGGATAAGAGTGAGAGGAAGCATGAACAGAGGAGGATAAATTGACACTGACTATTGACAAAACAAAGCTGTGAAATAATTCAGATGATTCAATAAGTTCAGTATTGAACATATTGCTGCCCCCGAGCACCAGCAGCGAGGGAGATCTGGGCTTTGGCTGCCTTGGCACTGCACAGAAACCGTGACGCGATGCCTTGCTCTGATTGCCTCCTCCTCCTCAGGCACAGCTTTGTGTAAGGAATGACTAATGCCCCATTCAATTTCTTTAGTATGGCTTTGCATTCTCTACACTGCAATGGAGATTTATATTTGAGTCTGAACAGGGAGAACCTGTACTGAAGGGATGAGAAGGACAGCCAAAGCCAGAGGGACTTGGGCTCACCACCAGTCATCAGCTTCTTGCTGGTGGCTCAGAAGTTACTCTCCCTGAAGGGCACAACAGTCCTGCTCAAGGGAGCACCTTGAATTTAAATCAATTTTTTCAAAGTATTCACTGCTTGCTCCAGCATCTGTTCCCTCAGAGATCTCACAACAACGCCAAGGGCAGTGTTAAACACAGACCCAGAGCTGGGCTCTGCAAAGTAACCTCTACTTAGCACCTTTCCTCTAGTTCTCATCTCACCCACCTAGTCCAGCATTTCTCCAGGCCAAGCACTATGTTAAAGGACATCTCAAAACCTCAAAACTTCTGAAGACGGCTTTTCTTCTCGATTGCTCAAAGTACTTTAAAAAACATTAAATAACTTCTGTTGTCCATGTGATGCAGGCAGTTTTGTTCCATCTGCATTTCGCATTCAGAGAAAGAGAGGCAGGGAGCATTGACACTCAAGGAAAGGCTGTCAAATTAAATGGAGCAACGGGGAAAAAACCCCATGAACTACACATCCTGTAACCCACAGTCTGTATTTCTGCAGAGTTTAGGATGATGTACTTGCTCTAAGGCTATTTCCAGGCTATTGTACAGCCAATGGAGTTTTTCTTGTGTTCTGAGCTGTTTCCCCGTTCCTGAAGACATTTAACCTGCAAGCACCGCTGCAGCAGCCTCAACAGAGGAGCTGGAATTTGTGTGGCATTAAACGCCCCGCCAAGGCTTCATGCGTGTTCGCTGCCCTCCCTCGCAGCCCGTGGGCACGTGCCTCGCGCATGGCACAGCCCTGCACGTCCCGCAGGGACCGGGAGGGATGACTCTCAGATCTCTTTGGGACAGAGATTAATTTTCCCCATGTTTGTTGCACTTGGTGTACATTCTGGCCTGCAGCACAAGCGAAAGGGGAAAACACAGGGGACACACCCCGCGTTGGCACGAGCTTGCTGCAGGGACGAGACCGCAGCACCAGAAAATGCAGGCAGGGAAATGGCTTTGGTAGTTTGGAGTAACAAGGGTCCCAATGTCCCAATTTACCAAAGCTGACGTGATGGTCCACCCATGCTCTCAGCAACGCAAGCGAATGTTGCTCCGTGGCTGGGGGGGCGAATGGTTCAATCCCTCACCCCCAGACGCCACCATCACCAGCACACAGCAAGTGCTGCAACCTCAGCATTAAAATGAGAAACTCATCTGCACCCAGCCCTTTTCAAACTTGAGAGGAAAAAAAACCCCACAAAACCCCAAAACATTATGGAGCAGCAGGCTGGACCAGTAGAGCCACAAGTTATAATTTCTGACCCCACGCTGATGCTGTTAGTTATGACAAAATGGTTTATTTTCTCCTCCTTTACCTATTTTAAGTTCTTTAGAATTCTTCAGCCCTGTCACAAAACCTCAGGGTTTTATTACCAGCCTCCAAATCAGCCTTCTCACAGCACAGCACGGGTTACAAGCACTGCACAGCAGTTCTGTGTGCATACAGGGCAGGCAGGAGGCTGGCGCAGGCTGCTCCTCCCGGGCGTTAGCAGAGTTTTGGCCAGGGCTGGCCTCGTCTGCAAGGCCTGAGATATTCTGCATCGGCATCAGCCAGGTCCTTCACAATGTAAAACTGAACAAGAAAAATAAAGAAAATAATTTCACCAGGAGTCAGGAAAAGCAGGATGGAAGGGAAAGCACATTTACTGACACTCTTTTCCAGGAGAAAAGAGTGAGGCAGTGAAATATTACATCCTGACTGCTCAGAAGGATAGTATTGACTATGTCTGAGAACAAAACTATTATTATCACTAAATTTGTATCATTAGTTCAGGATGCTAACTCCATGCCCAAAAAGCATCTCTGACAAGAGTCCAACGGCCTGCAACGGGAGCCATCAGGGCAGCAAAGCATTTTGGAAAACGCCTTCCACCACCTGCCAGTCCCGCACAGCTTTCCAGCGCTCACATGTCACCAACACTTCTCCATCTGCAAGCACACTACCTTGCCTCCAGCCACTCCATAAATGTTTCTCAGTTTCTACCGCCCTAGAGTCCTTCTGCGTCTGTAGTTACTGCCCCTGGTTCAGGTACTTGCAATGATCTCCAACAGATCACCGAGCTGTGAGATGGCGTCAGCGCTCCCCCAGCCACCTCTACACCATCACCGAAACAACCTCAGGCACCAAACCCGTCATGCTGCTCTCTCCTGATCGCTTGAGATTTGTTGCCCCCCTAGCCCCGTGAAGCGATGCTCAGCGCAGCCCTGACAGGCTGAGGGATTCATCAGGCCCAGAACTGAGCAGGGTTGGGAAGTAAAGGAGTTGCATTAGACAAGACAGAAATTTTCTCTTATTTTTTTCAGTGCACTGAAGAAAAAGTAGCTGCAAGGAAACACTGTGGATGAGCGATGGTTAGCACCTTAGCAATATCTCCAGAAGAAATTCTCTATCATTCTGTATCATTATCTTTTGTTCCCGAGGGCGGTGATGGACGAGCTCGCTATTCACATCTTCCCACTGGTAAACAGATCGGGCTCTGACCGAGCCGAATTCGGATTGCTCCTCATTTGCCTTGACCTTTCAGGAAGGAACACAAGGTCTCACAGCAGACTGTGAAATCAGGCTGAGAGCTGCCAGTTCCTCCCCAAACACCCCATGGCCAGGTCAGCACAACCCAAGGGAACGGTCGTCACTGCGTCACTACCTGAAGTCACTGTCTGTACCTCTGTGAGCAAGGTGGAGTCCCACCAACGTCAGGCTCCAGCGTCACGGGCAGAGCCTTGCGCATGCAACAGGGAGCCAGCGATCTCTTCCTAATACAGAAATGTTCAGCTCAGAAACAGAGCAGGCTGAGATCACAGGGGAAGGGGGGCGTTAAAGATCCAGGCAAGAAAAAGCAACACAAAGTTTTCACTCCATAACCTGAAAATGGGACAAAGCACATCCCAGTGCTCTGCTATTGCGTCCCAGCACAAATAAATCATTTCTGCAAGAGGAACAGGGTTTGCTGGGGTTTCTTTCAGCCCAAAGAAAAGCAGAGCAGGGACTAATCAAATTCAGTGTTCTTCAGCAATATAAGGTTAATGGCTGCTGCTCCAACATCATTTAAATAGTTTGAAAACAAAAGCAAAACCTTTATCTCATACCTTGGTTTTCTTGCCACGTTTTAGAGATCAGAGGGTCTCAGTATCACCCCACAAGCGTTGCTGAGTTCGTCTCCAAAAGCCTCTTGGAAGCAATGGAGTAAAAGGTTAGTCATGAAGGTGGTAGAACAGACCTGAAGTTCCTGACGGAGGCAGGGTGGGGTCTGGACCTCAGAAGCATTGTGCATCCCCAGAGTAAAGCGTTGGCTCGCTTGTACCCCCTGCAAGCCGCAGACTGCGGGCAGGGCGCAGGTATGTTCCGCGTTGGGAAAAGCAAGCGGAGATTTTAAATTGCTACTTAATGAAATTCACTAAGCAATGTGGTAATTTAGCTCTGGGTTTGGGTTTGTTTACTTATTTCTAATCTGTACTTATTGCTTCTCTTTCCTTAGTTTCTAACCGTTCTTTGGCTGAATTTTACTCTCTCTGGACCACAGATCAGCCTTCCCGGGATAAGCAAGGCAGTGGAAAACACACATCCAGAGCTGGGTCAAGATTTTGCATACTCAGAAGCTTTGGGATATTTCATACAGACACGGACTCTTTAAGGTCTATCTCAAACACACGTTTGGACCTACCCTCCCCTTAGCTCATCCGCTGGGTACTCAGGTGTGAGTTCAGGGACAGCATTCATTAAACATTAAAAAAATGAAAAGAAACTGTGTAGGATCTTGGAAATGCTGAACCTGGGAAGAAAGAAAAAAACGGAACCAACACTGTTCTGCCCAAAAACACTTTACCACTGATTAACACATGTTTGGGGTTGCTTTTTTTTAATTTTATGAATTTGCTCTTTGCCATTAAGTGTTATGTGCCCTGCCTAAAATTGATTTTTTTTTTTGCCATCTCCTCCTGTAATCTGTGACCTCCTTCCTCCCAGAGAAACAAAGCCATGGTGGATAAAGGCACTGCAGATCTACTAGATAATTGAAATCATCACAGAAAATAGTATTATATGCTCTAGATTTTGCCCTGAGAGCATCAAAGACACGCATATTTACAGCATTAAAAAAAAAAGTGAGCTTTAAAAATAATTATAGCTTGGACTAGATACGGCTTATAATTTTAAAACGTGAGTCAACCATTGCTCATGATGGTGCTGAGCTGGCATCAAGGGGGCTCTGACCCGACCACAGTGATGCAGTTTTTCTCCTACAGTTACAAAGGGACCACAGCTCCCTTCTGGGAAGATCCAAAGGATAAGAAGAGTTGCCGAACCTCTGTCAGGTTATTGAGTGCCAACAAAAGTGCAAACTTGAGCCATTTCTTCAGGCAGAGTTGATGATGGCAATATCTACCCCCTCAGCAAGCGGCTGAGCTGCATCCCTTCCCATAGCACATTTCATGCAGACCGCAAAAGGGAACATTTGCTTACAAAGCAATTGTTTTAAAGCCAACTCCTTACTCTTTAATTTATTGAATATTTGTTCCCCTTGACTGAAACTTCAGCAGTCTTCCTCTGCCAGAGCTAATATTTTAAATTGTGTATTTTAACATCATTTGCATAACTTTCAAAACATGTTATCGCTATGCATGTCCTCCTATTTTATATCCTGCCTAATCCCAGGGTCAAGGAACTCAATAGGAGCCCCTTGATTTTTCTGGGCTTTGGACAAGAATTTACAGACCCAACGAGAGAAGTCTGCCAGCGCCGTGCTGCATTCGCCACGGGCTCTCGCCCCTCTCCTGCGCACACTGGACACTTGACAGCAGGACCGTTCTTGGTTTGTTTTTATTCACCCTGTGCCATGTATTTTAAACTTTTATCCTTGCTCAAAAAGCCAACAATTATGCTTGCAATGTTCTTTTGTAAAGTCTTTCACAGCTACAACAAAGTCTTCAGTCAAAACCCGAGTAACGGCTACAATTAGGCTTTTCTAACACATTCTTTTCCACAGGAATAAAGATGTTATGGAGAAGATGCCTACAAGTACAACAGCCTCAAAAAGTTGCAGGAATCTAAAACTATGCAAGCAGGAGTCACTCACCTGTAAGCCACAGAAGCAGAGACATGCCAAGACAGATCCGGACCTGAAGCTTAGTAGAGTTAATGGGAATGTTTGGCTCCGAGCCAAAGCTCACCCTGGTTCAGAGCAAGAGGTTCTCACCTTGATCCTGTTCTGTCAAAACCGAATGGGCTCTTCGACACCAATCAACACACCTGAGGCTTCCTCACCCTGTGTACCCCCAAAATCTTTGGGCAAGGTGCACGTGCATTTCGCATTATGTCTTTGCTAAGGTAAGTCAGGGTGGAAAAGCAAAAAGAGCATGGCCATTTTGTGTGCTTCAAACCAGCACTGCTTCCATGTAGGCACTTACCTTTCGGTATTATCACTATGGAAAAGGTTGCTTTCGTTTGCATGTCTACTGTGCGCACAACCAAGATAGCAATGGTTATCAAGCTGGCAGAGTGACTCATTTTGGGTTTATGAGGTGCCCTGTTGCAATCTGTTCTATAAATAACAGTTTTTAGTGAAGGATCTATAAGCAGATGGTAGATAAGAGCAGTTACCACTAGTGGTAGGTATATATGAAGCTATTCTGTATACCACGTTACACAATGACGATCAACCCACTGGATGTACTCTGTCCTTGTGCTCCCTCCACATAACTGTCTCTTGATACTCCATTCAGGATGGGAACAGGACTGAGACTGTTTCCTTTCAGCAGCCAAACAGCCCCTGTTTGACAACAAACCTCATACAAACCTCATGGCAATTCTGCTTCTATATTAACATACAAAAATTATTTTTCATCAGTGATAGCTTTTGGACAGCTCATCCTGGAGTTACGTTCTGAGTCATATCCTGCCTTCCATACAGGAAGGTGCTATGAACTCAGCCCTAAGAAAGGGACACCACTCCCTAGAGCCTTTTGTTTGGCAGTCTCCAGCCTGTTAGAAGCAATTTCTCCAGGAGAGGGTTATTGACTCTGAGTTGTACCATCTGTGGGACGCGGCAATCTGACATAGTTTAGAGGATGTGAGGGAGAATACAGCACCCAGCTAAAAGAGCAAGGAAAATTAAGATGTGAGGGGACTAAATACATTGAATTAACTAGAAACCAACAGCAACACCAGGGACAAAAATAAATAAAAATAAAAGTACTCTTTATGCTCTTAATAAAACAACTGCAGGAAACAGGTATTTACTTGTTTTCCCCCACATTTCTGACTGTCATCCTCATCTTAAATGCTTGTAAAGAAAATAAGTCTTATAGATAGCATTTTTGTTCCTCTAAAGGAAGACATTTAGAATTGTAACACAGAAGGGGAAATCTGCTGCAAGCCCACACCAACCATACTGCTGGACAAGGAGGACTCTCCACGCTCTGCTGGGACAGCACCAGTCTGCAGCTGCACACATGGCGGTTTCCTCCGCTGCTTCTGCAGGACTTGGTTCTCCTCTGTACGCATCTCTTGGGGTGTCACCTGCAGCTGAGCGAAGCATCACCTCCTGACGGGTTAAGCTGGAGCCCCAGCTAGCACCAAGCCAGCCAGCCACAAAGGCTCTTTGCTTCCATGCATGTCTCCTGTTTAAGCACTAATCAGGCCAAATTCTGTTTCACTGGCTTAATCTGGAAAATTTCAGGCCAGAGCTATTGGGCTTGCATGCAGTGTGTTTGCTTTTTCCTGATGCTGCCTGGAGATACCCCCACGCCCTTGCTGCAGAAAGCCAATGAGGCTTTTGTTAACAGCAAACTGTTCTTCCCAGTCCTTCAAACTGAGCAGGAAGACTTTTTAAATAGCTCTCCATCACAACCAACCTGGTGATAACTCATACCACTCAGATCAGCTGCCCCATGTTGGTGATGTTTACCCACCATGGGGTGGGTGAGATTGCTGCAGAAAGCCGTGGATCCTCCACCGGTGTGAATCAGCCCAGCTGAACTGATTTGTGAGGCCGTCGGCTGATTCCTGCCAGCTGAGCCTCTGCCTTCGTCTCCTGTGATTCATCCTCCTCCGAACCAAACAAAGAGCCCCCAAACTGCAGGCTGAGTCACATCTGCTTTGAAGGTGGGAGTGGGGTGGCTCTTGTGTCACCCCCTCCCTGCCTTAGGAGGGAGTGCTGGGGAGGAGGTTGTTTCTGCGGCTGTGAACCTCGAGTCAGAGCTCTAAAAATACTAGCAGAAAGAAAGGCCTCTGAGAACAAGACTCCCCCCTTTCAGCCACCTCTCGTAATAGCACTTCAATTTGCTTCTGCAGGGGCAAGGAGGGACAGTGGATGTGTGATGTAGGGGATGACCGAGTTCCCAAGGACTGTAATTACATGGGATTAAAATGCAGAGCTCTGCAGTTACGCTTTGACAGAAAATTACCAGCTCAATAGGGGGAAATGTCAGGGAAGGGCACCAATAAAGCAGAACGAGAAGGGCAAATTCAGCTCTGATTTAAGCACGTGTGGCTCTGCTGCTGGATTTGGCCACTTGGCACCCGCTGACGGCTGTGTATCACCCAGCAGTCCCTCCTTCCAGAGGCAAAATCACAAATTTCCCTAGAGATAGCACAGCTCCGGCTCTAGGTTTCTGCTTCGGTGTTGGGTGCGCGTTTCTTCCCTCCCCACAGGTATCTGCTGCTTCTCCTGTGGGAGGAGCCGGTGATGGGTTCCCTGGCCAGGCACAGCCGGGGCCGTAGCTCCTCTGCTGCTCTCCCCTGGCCAACAGCAACCTGGACTGCCTGTCCCCTGCTGCCTGCCTTCAAAATCATTAATTATCATAAGAAGGAACATCTCCTTTAACTGCACAATGTCAACTGACTCTTCAATTTAAGTGCTCATTTGTTTTCATCAATCCAGACCTGAGCTGCCTTGCTGGTGTGCCATGAGACCGACAGGTAGTATTTCACTTGTGAATATATATGTCTTCCTTGGAAGTACTCAGACAATTCACTCCCAGCAGGCAGTATCTTATAAGTCATGGAAAACTCAGAAAAAATTGAGGATAGACTTGGATAAGTGCTATGAATACGGACTTGGGAGGATGGGGAGGGGTGTTGCTGGTTATCTTTGAGAAACCTGTTAGGCTGAACATCCGCATTTCCAGTAGGACTAAACCATCCATCAGGAGACTGGGTTTGCTCAGCTGTTGCTTCAACATTCAATTTATTCAGAGTAATTTAGCTTCATTTGGGGAGTTGCAAATGAACTGTTACTTGCTCTGTGTCAACAAAACAACAGGGTTTCTGGCTTTAAAAAAAGAAAGGAAGGAAGGAAGAAAGGAAGGAAAACACGCAGGTTGTCAAGCTGATATTCTTTGGTCACTGTCCCCCTCTCCAAACATCGGCTGCTGGAGAGCGACCTGGGACAAGTCACCCAGCAGTGGCCGGTGATGCTCCACAGCAACTGTGCCGAAGCATAGCACCCCTCCAGGCGAGTGCCCAGCAGGAAAAGGGAAATTACTCTGCTGAACAGCTATTTCCAGATTGGAGAGTGGAAAGAGTGAAACGCTCAGCAAACTGCATCTTCCTGCATCCCCTCCTGCGTGCTTCAACACCAGAAACTCCACAGAAACCCCAGGATAAAGTGGCTTTGTGATTTGGTGTGGGCACAAGAGAGTAAAAATTGCCTGCAGGCATGCACATCTATAACGTGTTTAAGGCATGGGTGCTGTCAGGCACCGCGTGCCCCGCGTGCAGCACAGAGCATCAGGCAGCTCGTACTCCCTGGTGAACGGGAAGGAAAGCAAGAATTCAAGCTCGGTGAAGCCTGTTTATACATACGTTGGTCAGCAGGGTGGGATGGGGAGTTAAATAACTGCTACACACTATAATATTTCTATCCTGCAGCAAAATTTCTTTATGTATAACTCCCCTTACTCCTATCTGAGAAATGAAAACACTCCAGGAAATTCCGTAATGCTAAAATTAGCAGCCAAGTCTCCATTCAGATCTCGAACTAGAAATAATCCTGTATCAGCACACTGAGGTTGTTAATCACAGAACCACAGAGTGGTTTGGGTTGGAAGGGACCTTAAAGATCACTTACTTCCAGCCCCCTGCCACGGGCAGGGACACGCTCTATCAGACCAGGTTGCCCAATAAAAATCCAGTTTTAATTTCCCCTTAAAGCACAGTCCTGCTATGGGAAGACTATTGGTTTCAATCCCTTCCGCTCCTACTGGTGCTCCTGTTCCTCCTGCCTGAGCTCAGCCCTACCGCCGGGCTGATTCTGCACAGGCAGCAGGCAGCAGTGAATGCTGGGCAGGTCCCTGCTGTCCCTGGGGTGACTAGTGATCGTGCACAGGAGCAGCTTGTAGGTCAACAGCAACTGGTTACCATGAAGCACAAAGCAACTTTCCGCCCTGGTCCCTCAGCTTTGATGCTTCCTGGCAGGAAGCACTCGGTGGCCAGCCCCAGCTCCCCAGGCTGCAGAGAAGCCAGCGCTGCGCCCATCGGCTCAGCACCTAGCTGTCAACCCGCACAAAGGGAACAGCAGTAAGGAACTGGGGATTATAACCATTTTTATCAGGCCAGTGGGAAAACACTGAAGCATTAGCATTTTAATTACTTGTGATACTGCGTATGTAAGAGACGCTGATGAACGCTAAGCAGAGGCCTTTTCCTCCTTCCCTTTGAAGTGCTATGTGATTCCTCTGCTGCTTAGGTTTGTTTGCTTGCTTTCTCACGCTCCTGTATGGTTAAACATACAGGAAAAACAATACATACAATACAAACATACATTTGTCTGGTTTTGGGCCCCTCACCACAAGAAAGACATTGAGGCCCTGGAGNACTTGAAAGGAAGTTGTGGCGAGCTGGGGGTTGGCCTCTTCTCGCAGATAACTAGTGACAGGACAAGGGGAAATGGCTGCAAGTTGCGCCAGGGGAGTTTCAGGTTGGAGATGAGGAGAAAATTCTTCTCTGAAAGGGTGGTCAGGCATTGGAACGGGTTGCCCAGGGAGGTGGTGGAGTCACCATCCCTGAGGGTGTTTAAGGAAAGGTTAGATATGGTACTTAGGGACGTGGTTTAGTGGGTAATAGGTGGTGGGGGGATGGTTGGACTAGATGATCCTTGAGGTCACTTCCAACCTTAATGATTCTATTCTATTCTAAACACTCCCTGTCGTTAGCTTTGCCCACCCCACCAAGCCCCCAGCACGTGCCGAGCCTGGCTGGGGCACCTGGGCTCCCTGCTGTCCCCAAGGGAGGCCGTTGAGCTGCGGTCCTTTCCCCGCAGCAAGGCAGTGAGCCCGCAGCCCTGGATCGTGAGTCAATGCAGGTCATCAAATCACAGTTCAAATGTTGTATTTTTCACAGGCCGAGTCAAACACAATATCTGAACAAGACTGTGGGTGAGGGCGACCGCACTTGGTGGATCCATCCACCAGCCATCTCCAGCGTGGGGTGGTGAGGACCACTGAAGACTTATACCCCCCTTGAGGAGCTGGAGAGGGGCTGGAAGGGGAGGCTTTCCCTTGCCTCCTCCCTTGCCTGCAACAGGGGTCATTTTGTAACCAGGAGTTGTGAAACCATCATACGCTCCAGAGTCCTTGCTAATCTCTGTTCTCATAAATCAAGAAGGTAAATACGGATCCGTTATTGCCTGGGTTTATCAGGGTATATTTGAGCAGAAGCCGGGCTGCCGATGCTTTATGTGGGCAGTGACGATGCACCCCTAGAATTAATCTGGTTTGTCTGATTGATGTGTTCATTTCTCTTTTGCTGACTGCATACATTAAGAAATTACTCACTCACTCCTCCTGGTTTTTAACTGAAACCTACTTTACTTTACCCAAACGCAGGAAAGAAAGCAAAACTCCTCATTTTCCTGTGTGCTCTGCAGAGAGGAGATGGCACCAGCTCCTTCAGCACGCCCTTCCAGCTCCATTCAGCTCTGGTTTCATGAGACTGAAAACATCACCTCAGATTAGCTAAACCTTTTCATAAAAGCCATTAACTCTGCTGTGGAAAACCCCAGCGGATTCTTCCACGAGATGTAATTTCTAAAAGCCTGTCTTTATAAATCTGAAAAGTTAAGGGCCAGGAAAATAACAATAAATAATAATAATAATTTTTTTAAAAAGCAGAATGGGTCAACATAAACAGCATTTCATCTACGTACGATCCACCTGATTTCAAGAGCTACATCATGTCTATCCCTGGCCCACCCCAAACCCCATTCCTCAAAATGCGTATTTTTTAGCATTAGATCTCACTGAATTAGAAGCAATACTATTATTTGTTTTGCATTCTGGATCAACCTGTTTTTTCTGTTTACATACCAGTGAAAAAAAAATAATTTTTTCTTCCACTTTCCAATCCTTTCCCTGTGTGGTAAAAGCAGAATCTTTTTGCATACTAACTGGCACACCAGTGATGAAAAACATGCTGTCCTAATATCCTCCCCCAGCACTGCAGAAGCTTGCTTGAATCCTATTTACTGCTAGGATGTGCATATTAATGTCTTGTCTTATTTGCCTCAACAAACAGAAAGGCTATTTTAAGTTACTAGAAGATACATGAACTAACCAAAAATCCAGTCTTCATTTTCTAGAGAAGGCATCTGGTTCATGTTCCTCCTTTTACATTATTTTTAAAGCATCTTTGGGGTACTCCTATGGGCAGCACACCCCCATCCATCAAAGGAGGATCGTGAGAGGATGGCTGCTCCATGCCATGGGTACCTACACCAGACCTGACGCCTGCAAGCCATTGCACCAAGGCCAGCGGAGCCGGCAGCCACACGGCTCGAGATCCCGTTAGCAGCTTGTAAGTGAGCCGGGACCCTGATCGCTGATAATGATATAATGAATACCAAATTAAAACCTAATACTGTGCTACCACAGGCTATGATCTTATCAACCTCCCCTGAAAGCTGAGCTGCACCAGGCCTTGCGGTTCTTGAATAGGCGATTTCAACTACCGCTGCGGGTAACTCAATGCCTGCCACTGCTCTTCCAGGCAGCACTCAGCCAAGGCTGCATTACGATATTAAATCCATGATGACTTCAGAGGTGTAGGCTTTGGCTCGTTGTCCTTCAGCTGAGATACAAAATCAGGTTTAGCAGACCTGGAATGACCTAACTAAAATATCTTGGATGAGTTTCAACTGAGAAGTTGCGTTTACTCCGAGGCAAACTGCATTATGGTCTCAACCGGGTAACGTTTTCGCCTCCAGCGCTGACCGTTCCCAACGCTGCCCTTTGGCTTTAGCGGTAAGAAATCATCAGGGAATAGCAGATCAATAAAAATGTCAATGACAACAAACTACCAGATCAATATAGTCCTCTTTTTTTTCTGCAGCGGTGCTCTCCTGCTGGATGTTCACAAACCTTTCCCTTCCTGCAAGGCCTGCTCTTGGGATGATGGCAGTTATTCTGGACACACAAAAAGCTACACTTCTGTGCAAAACAAACAACAGACAATAAACCCGCTTATTTGCATGCAAAGCAAATGCACTCGCACAAACAGCAGCCTCTCTTCAAGCCCCAGGATGGGCAAAACCCCGTCCATTATTAGCAGCAAGATGGATGAATCAAGCAGCCAGTTAAAACGCCAGGGACGCATTCACATCTTTTGCTTTATTTCCTCACCTAGAAACAAAAATATAGGTGGGTTTTTTTCCTTTTTATTCAAGCAGAAATAGTTCAGTCTCTGGGTAAAATTTGGCAAGTAAATGCTAAAACACTCTGAAGACAATCAATTTTAACCTGGCGCTCTCAGCAGTAGCGTGTAAGCTATTTGGGTACAAACCCAAAACAAATACTGTGGCCTAACGCTGTTTTTACTGAGGACGACAGAAACAGCTTCTCCTGTGTGTGGGCAGCGTAGCAGAGAGCGCGCTGGACCTGTCACCATAGCGTGTCGCAGTGGGGACAGATAGCTTGCGGATGCTCCCCAGACCTGTGTGCACCACGAGGTACCGCTGCCCACCCAAAGCCTGGCTCTGCCAGCCATGTACAACAAGATGAGGGTGATGGAGAGCTGAAATGAGTCCGGCATGGCAGCCGTGAGAGGCAACAAGGGAAAGCGATGGAAATCAGACACAGACTGGTATGGGCAACATCACAGCAGAGCAAGTCAGCCCCCAACAGCCTCCCAGAACTAGAAGTCCTGCAGCAACACGTGCTCATTGCAGGTAAACCAGGCAAGGAGATGCATCCTCTTGTCAAAGCCTTGCCCTCAAAGCACTAGCACACTTTTAACAAGGCAATTTACAGCTCCTATACCGAAGAAAAAATGTTCTTTCTGAGCTCTTTACTGATACAGTGAGTTTCTGCCTGAAACAAGCCCAGCACGGCTCCTGCTAGAACCACAGCTTTTTTGAGATGAGTAGATGGTGATACCATGCAGTCCTCTTCAGCCTGATAGGCGTCTCCTTACAGGGCACGTGAGGGGTGGCAAGCATTGCGATGCATCGCTCTGGAGTAAGCACTGACCTGCCAGAACAGGGCAGTGCTGGCACATACAGACTACGTGTTGTACATCACATCAAACCCAAGGTGGCTGGCGGCTTTTAGGGAGCTTAAAGACATCAAATAGGTACTGCTTTTCTAGGAAGCACCTGATGGGAGTCAAACTAATTCCTCACACAGCCAGAGATGTTACCCAGTGGTGACTTTACAGCCAGAATCATGTCCTGCATGTGATCTGCCAATAAATCCATCAAACGACACTGTCGCTTTCGTGCTATGGTACTTTACCTGTCACTCTGGGAACAGATAACTAAGACCAAATCCTGCACGCCTGTTACTTTAACTGAAGGCCAGAAGAGCTAAACCCACCTGCAGGACATGGGAAATGATACTCAGCAATATATCAAGTTGCACTTGATTAAGATGTAAGTGTCATGGCATATGTGGTGTGACCTGGATGGACAGGTCATACTTATCTGCTCCACGGTGGCCCGAAGCATTAACGTTAAGCCCTGGGATGAGGGAAATGAGAAGGCAACAAATTTGCTTCTGTCTGGTTTGTTCTTAAAAGCAGTCTTCTCTGGATAAGAAAAAAAAATAGTGTGTGGTCCTTTAAATAACACAGCAGCCTCCAAACACTGAATCATTTAATCCTCTCTCGCTGGCAGCCGCTTTATCCCAGCCTCCCCCAAAGGCATGTCTGCAGCCCTGCTGCAGCCCCTGTCCCAGCACAGAAGGGGAGCCCCACCAGGGACTGCAGCTCCCTGTCCCCAAGGCGGGGTGTCCCCACATGTATCCCCCACCCCATGCAGCCCCTGACCCCATCACATGGGTCTTTATCTGCCCATGGCCAAGGTTAACACAGCTGTTTTGGTGCCAGGGGAGCTCCACGTTGAGGACAGTGATGGCACAACCAAAGGCCATCGCTGCTTTTGCAGGCACCAGCGACAGCCTCCAGCCAGGAGAGAGGCCACAGCTCAGGCTGGAACTAGCCTTGGGCTGTACCTTCTCATATGGCTCTGAAAGAAATTTCTTTAATGCTCCATCACCCCATCTCTACCTGAACGGGGAACATGTCTGATGGACGTGTTACCTGTCTTCTCCGCTCAACCTGGTATAGAGGATAGTGAGAAAGAAAGAGCAAGCCTGGGAGAAATCTTAGCTGCGTAAAATTAAACGGTAAAGCACGCCCAGGCTTCGCTATGCTGGGATTTTACCCCAATTTCTGTTTACACCACCACACCACCGAGGTTCCCCTCCCACACAGGAGAGAAGCACCCTGATACGGGTTTATGAGAAACATCCACAAAGCCATTTTCTTTTAACCTGTCCAAGATGCCACTTAGCAGGACAGATTAGCCCTTTCCTGTGCTCTAAGCAGAAATTAAGCCCGTGGCCAGTTCCACCGCAGACAAGTAATTTAAATGATGAAGAGGATGCTGCCCCGTGAGCAGCTGTGTCAGGGCTGTGGTCCCTGTGCATCAGGACAAGACTTCATGGGGTCAGAAGGGAGGAAGTACAGCTTGCTGCTCAAGGGGCTTGCTTTCATCTGCCCAGCTAATTGCATCTGCCTAATCAAATTGCCCCAGTGAGGTCAGGGTCCCATAAAGCACGTAGAAGCAGTCCCTCACTCAAAGAAATTACAGCCTATGCCCACGGAGACTGGGCGATACGTTCACTGTCATTTCACAGCATTGGGACTGCAAAGGCTCACGCAGGAAACCTGTCGCAGAGCCAGTAACTTGAGTGAGGTTTTCTAAGTCTCAAGTCTAGGCTTAAATTACAGGACTATCCTTCCTCAGGCTGGTATTCATCATAGTGCTAGTCATCAACAGGAGATGATGCAGTAAGATTAATCCCTCCTCTTATCCGCCTACGTTAATGCCTCCATCACATTGACCCCTAAAGGGTACTCAGTGAGGTTCCAACTGATGCAAAAGAAAGCAAAAGTGTGGCCAAGCGTTCTGGCCACATTTCTAAGAATCCCAGCACTTCTGCAGGGCTCCATCTGGTCTCTGCTCAGAGACACCATCAAGTGAACTTTGCACTGGATGTTGGGGAGCTACTGCTGCTCAGTGCCTTGTGATGCCCCAGACCAAATTGGAGCGAGAACACTTGCCAAAGCCACAGACATGAGTTATCGGACATGAGGAGCGAGCAGGTTGAGGTCTAATCAGCTCCCACTGCTGCATCCCATTGGCTGGTTACTAAGATGTCCCTGTGCAGCCTGGTGCTTGCAGACAAAAGTAATGCTTTTCTATGAAACATCTGTCTTTCCTAAGAGCTGGCATTCTCTAACCACCTTTGCTAAATGATAAGCACGTGATGAAGACTGTGCTTTCAGCCCCGCTCTTCTAGCAGGAGCTGGTGAAGGGACCACAGTCAGTGCACACGGACACAGAAACGGCGAGGGAAAGCTGCGGTGGCTTCTCCCTGTTAGTGCCCAGTGGAGTTTGGGAGCAAACGTTTGAAAATACTTAATAATTTTCAATTCTCCTGCTGCTTTCAAATGCACTTTCTGATCAGAATTTGCTTTGATCCCGAAATAGTTTTTCTTCTACAACTTAATTTGTTTCAAATAGCCTTTTCTTTGGAAACATAACCCAAACCAGTGCGCCTTCCCTAAACCAACAAAAACGCAATGGGGTGACCGAGCACACAGGTTGGGAGCCTGATGTAAATCCAGGGGGGACCCAAGCGAGCTCTCCTCAGCAGCCCATTAGTTTTGATGACGGCAAAACATTTTGAGAAACAACACTAAGGAAGACTCAGCAAAACAAAGGAATTAGAGTTGAGCCTTTTCTTTCTGAGGAGGCTTCATGAAGGGAAAGAGGGCCCACGAGGTGAGGATGCTGGAAGCCCTGGAGGGACTTGGAGGGAAGCAGGTCAAGACTGTCCTGAAACAAAGATCCACAGACCACGAAATAGCCCAGAAAACTGCAGGAACCGTGGCATTCAAATGGCGCAGTTAATTAGTCACAGATGAAACAAGTATGGGGGGATTATAACAGAGGTAAACAAATATTTTTATAAAAGGAAGAAAGAAAATCAATCAGGTGGCTTCTGCGCGTGTGTATTCAGAGTTACAAAAAAAGAAAGTTATGTCCCATAAAATTGGAAAGGCCATTTTTGATGCTGATAATTCATCTTCCTGCAAGATTGGAAGTTACAAAACTCATGAGAACAGAGTAAGGATTAAAGAGAAAGAGCTCAAGTGAGCCTCTGACAAAACATTTGTGCCTTTTATTGCTCACGGTGGTAGCGGGTTGTTTCGGGTAGCTAACTGTAGGTACCACCGGGTAAAACAGAAGCAAACATATAAAAGGTTGATTGAGGTTGGACTGCAACAGGGTCTGGAAAACTGTTGTGCAGCAAAGTCTGCCAGAGCAAGAGGTCTGAGCAGTAGAGGGAAGGTGGAAGGCAGGGGTGGTATGGTGGTACCACACAACGATTTGGTGCTCCCAAAAGCTTGGATGCTACTAGAGGACACGAAAGCCCCTCTCTGCTGATACCAGTGGGCCAGATGGGCAGATAGCAGCCAGGCTGGGTGTCAGCCCTCGGGGCGAGCAGTCCCGTGCTCTGGTACATCAGCCCCAAGGAGTAGATATGACTTGAATGACTCTGAACTCCCTCACACAGATAAGTCCCACCAAAACTTGGCCACACTGACAATCATTTCAGAAGCACCGCCCTCACCCCGTGTCCTTTACTCACACGCTCCACAGCCACAGAGGTGTCAGACGTGAGAGCAAAATGTTGTCAGTGCTGTCAGCTAGAGTCCAACGTCATCTTAAAAGCTCTGCGAAACAAGATGCGATAGCAAATGGAGAAGCTTTTCTCTTTTGCTCAGGTTTAGTCAGAGGAAACACCCCCGAGATCGGCCATCCGCAGCTGCATCCAGTGTCCAGACTGAGCAAAAGCAGCTGGGGGAAGCCAGTGAATGAGAAGAGAAACAACAACCAAATGGGCAGCAATGGGACGGAGGCAGGAGAGCAGCTGCAGCTCTGTGTGGCTTTCAGGCAATCAAAGAATAAGAAAAGAATAAAAACAGGGTTTCAAAACTGGTGGTTGTGAGGAGGGTAATCAGCTGGCTGCACTTTGGCTCCAGCGAGGCTTTTTGTCTGCTGTGTGCTGGCCAGAGTGTCAGGAAGGGAACAGAGCGATGTATCATCCCCTGATGACACCTTCTGCTGACAGAAATAAGCTGGGAGAGGTCTTTTCTGTTCTTGTTTGGGAAGAGAGGGGCTGTAAAGAGACTGCTGCGAGGAAGGGGAGAACAAGAGGTAAAGCTAAGCTGGAGAGAGGAAGGAGTCTGGTAAGGAACTGGGAAAATGGTGGCACTCATCTGGAAAGCCACAACAAATACCACAGAAACCAAAACTGGAAAGGAAATCAGAGATGACCTGTGGTCCACTATCCTGCCCGAAGCCAGGCTCGTGAACATCCTGGCTAGGTTTATCTGTGCAGTGCTGCTGCCTGTAGGTCCCCAGAAGGTCACAGCTATTGATGCGGTTCCTGTCAGGGGATCACTCACGCTAGGCAAACATCGGTTTCCCGAACTGACCTGAACCGAACCTGAAGCGTCACACCTTTCACTTCTACCAGCAGATATTTATTTCAGTGTTTAGAGAATAAATAGCTTCTCTACACTCAAGGCACACCTCGCATCTGGGAATGGGTCCTGTTGGAAGTTACAGCACGGAGCTGCAACGGAGACAGAAATCTTATCCTGCCAGACATCCCTGGAGATGAAACCATTTTGGATTTGACGTCAAAATTGTAAGAATACAGAGAGGGAGTAAAAAAATGCAATAAGGAAAAATAAGGAATAACCTCGGACATAAATCCTGTCTATCCTCAAAAGCAGCTACAGATATAAAATATAAAATATATCCTGCAGCTCATATCTAACTCCTCCCAGCCAGGTCACACAGAGGGCTGGACAACATGGCAAGCTGCAGTACACGAGGCATTATTTCGGTCCTAATTCTGCCCGTTCCGGGATTACAGCATTAGCACCCAAATCTCGCAGTGTGGCTCAAGGAGGAACGAAGTGGGGGGTTCCCCACCCTCTGCCCCTGGGGTCAGGCAAACCCTGCTCTGGGGGAGGCCGCCCGCAGCTCTGGGGACCCTTGGGCAGGCAGAGAGGGCTCGATGAGCGGGGACGCGGCAGCCCGAGCAGGGAAGGCTCCCGGGACCGGCGCGGCGCGGCCCGTGGGTATTGCCGGGCGGTCACATGCGGCAGGCGGGGAGAGCGCAGGGAGGGGGAAGCGCTGAATAATTGAGGAGCTGCAGCGCCCTCCTCCTTCCTCCCCTCCATCCCTCCTCCCTCCTCCCCTCCCTCCGCCCTGCGTGCGCGGCCGGGAGCCGGGGCCGGCGGTGCCCAGCGCAGCCCCC
>VWZZ01002800.1:672894-688697 GCA_013399095.1 Psophia crepitans
GTCCTCCCGCCGGCGCCTGCCGAAATCCCTCTGACTTGGCTGCTGGAAATGGAGTTAGCTTCCTTTTTACGTCACCCCGGCTGGGTGCTGTTTACTGATTCCACACGGGTGTTTTCGAACTGCCTAACACCAACCGCCCGCCCGCCCCAGCCCCGGGTAGGTGTGCTTCGGCATCACTGTATCGAAAATCCTCATCTCTTTTCTCAGAATTGCCTATTAAACGTTAGTTTGTACAGATGGACTGCCTTCCTGCCGCAGGCTGTGCCTAGAGAGCTCTCATGTAGGGCTTCCTAAACCGACGCGGACTCCGGGGAGGAGTAGGGAGCAGTGTTACTCGGTCAACGCCAGAGAAGACTTTCAGCTCAAAAGGACCATGTCTGATTTAATCTAGCATATTAACTAATGAATCCTTCCAGTGTCCCTAAGTAGTAGGCAAGTACATTTTAGCATGCCAAAGCATTTGTTTAATTGCCCAAAACCTGTCATGAGACTGAAAGTCTGATTGCTAAAGATATTTACATGTGTTCGTTTTATTGGTACACATTGCTAAGGCGTATGACTTGCCGTAGTTGAACAACATACTGTAAACAAACAGAAAACCTCAAACAAGCCAAAGCAAATAATGGAGTGAAAAGTTACCGAGATTAAACTGACTAATCATCTGTTGCTAAAACATACTGCTCCATGGGGAATCCTTGTTGCGTGAGAACAGACAAGTAAGGGGTTCCTGCGTAGATCCAAGGCCCAAGTGCTATTTCACATTTTTTTCTGTCAAAGGTGCTGAACTTTGCCAACAAAACGGGCACTGATGAGTAGTAAATGATGCTGACAAAGAATCTCGGGTCCTCTCATAGTAACGTCAAATGTACAGACATATTTGAGATGACAGGATGGAGGTAGTATCTGCAATAGGACAAGCCATTGAAAAAGACCAAAGGAAAAAAAAACCACAAAACTTTATTCAGTTGCTGCTCAGTAAGGGGAGATGTAGGAAGGAAATTTTATCTTAGCCCTTAGAAACTGAGGCTGCTAGAATACAGTAGATATCAACAAAAATGACAGTAAAATTGGAAGTTTAAAAAAAAAAAAGAAAGAAAGAGAAAAGCAAAGCCAAATCCTGTCACAGACTGGAGAAAGGCTGTTACAATGGAGGAACTACAGCACCTGAGCAACTCATGTCATTGAAAAGAAGGGTGGTAGGTGACTTGATTCTTGAATCTAAGAGCCTCCACCGAAAGAAATTACTAGGCACTGAGTTATTCCTCCATCTGCCAGAGAAAGGCATAACATGAAATAGTGCCGAGATGCTAAAGCCAAAACATTCTTATTTAAGTGAGGGATCACATTTGTTAACAGTGGAAGGCTGATGACCTGATGAAGAAGCTATCAGAAAACCTGCTGGATTCTCCATCTGTTTATGTCAAGACTTGATGTCCTCCCAAAAGATGCAACTTAGCCAAAGCAAGTTATTGGGCTCCCTGCAGGAGTAATTGCCTGGAAGCTAGTGGCCAGCGATTCAGACAAAATTAACTCGGTGAACTTTAATGATACCTTTGGTCCTTAATTCCCCAAGTCAGGCACAGACTTACAACTTTGCTTCCAGGTACCCCAGCCTCCCCTCTAGACAAGAATAACGTTCCCAGCAGGTGGGATTTTTGACCACTTACCAAAAGCAGAACAAATGACAGACCAATTTATATTTTAAATCCCTTAATTTTCTAACTTGTTTTATTAATTAACTCTCCCTAGAAAGAATCTCTTTCTTTGTGTATATTGCAGTAAAGTGAAGCAATTTAAAACATAAATCATTTTCCTTAGGGAGTCAGTCATGACTCTTAAATGAAGACCTATCTTACCCGTCTCTAATTTTTTTAGGATCATCTGAAAATGATGAAAATTCATTCTATATGAAACTTCAGAGCCTCAGATGGATCCTATCAAAATGGATTCCAACCCAAAATATTTTAAAGGATATATTTATAGGCTGACACTACTTTCTTCTTGAAGCATAAGACAGTCTGTTTTCTCCAGTTCTGAATTCACATGCATATAATAAGATTTCATCAATCTTCCCTTGAAGGCAACAGGAGTTTTTCCTAGAAAATTCAGTGACAACAGGATAACTTCTTAATAGCTGAATTAATGAATTTCCTGTGAAGCCCTGCAACATTCAAGCAAATAGGATGGCAAGAACTTTCACGAACGTAAATGCAATCCTAGCCTCTTCATTAAAAAAACCCACAAAGGATAACGGAGTAGTCCGTAACAGAATATACTTAGCTGCTCAGACTTCTTAGCCCTCAAATAATCAGAAGGTTGCCTTCAGAGCAGCTGAGGTGTTAAGGTCACCACGATGTATATGTTTAACCAACATGTATTGTTTGGATTATTAAGACATTTTAAAAATAAGAATGTAAAAAAGAATCAAATACTACTTCATCCATGTGTGGCAGTAGGATGCCTATGTCACACACAAAAAAAACGGTAGCAGGTGGGTAGCATTTGTGTCTTTCACGTTGACTAAAAACAAAATAAAAAAAAAATAAAATCACTCCCACATTCACATTCCCTATAAAATATTAAGCCATTGCTGGGCCTGAATTTGTCATTCTTGTGAAAGACAGTAGATCTAGGGATGCAAAAGGATGCAGAGTCAAGAAATATAGTGTTTTTAAGCTACTTCCTATGGATATGAAAACCTGGCCAGAGTCTCACCTTGGCCCAGGGTCAGTCTGCTGAACTCATTAAGCCACCTACAGTGTAAATGGGAGCAGATTCCAACTTAGATCCATGAGCCACAGAGATTCCTAAACCACTTTTATTTACAGATGATGAGATGTAGCTAAGCTGTGGTTGTCAACTGGAAACTGCCTTCTAGTACCAAGCTGTTTTTCTCTTGTATACATTTCCTTGGCTCGTCAAAGAGCAGCCCTGCCTTTAGCCTATGCGGTCATCAGCACGGGACTGGGTGCCCAAGCTAGCGTTGACGCTGCCACCACAGCCCATCCCTTTCTGTCACCAGACTGGAACATCCCTAGGAGAAAAGTATTTTTCCCTGCAATAAAACTGCCAGAGCAAAGCCCAGGCACTTACGAAACAAAACCAGCAAGGTGGAGCCACGCAGCACATGACTCTTGTTTCTCTTCCTCTGCATGGTGATTGTATCAATAATTTACTGAAAAACACGATACCACAAATTAAATCTACCTGGCAGGTGAACAGAAGCAGAGTTTTTCTGGTGTAGGTTTTTCAAGCACCACGTCCTAATTCTGAGAGAAGGGAGCTACAGGATCAAGCGATTTGCTGCTCATAGGGAAATAGGTTACTGCTGCCATGCTACAAGTGTCCATGAGGGTTTCTGTGCAGAAACTTGAGGTAAGCGTTTAAGAAAAACCAAATGTGTGCTTGATCCACAAGTGAGCATGGTTTGAGGGCAGCCACTGACCCTTGCTGCCGTACGTAGTGTTGACTGTGGCCTAAGTTGGTGGTTTGGTCCATTCCTCCTGCAGGTCCTCAGCTCCCTGAGTACGGGCTGGGTCTTACTCAACAAGATTTTTTTTAACGCTGAAGATGGAGCCACCCACTGGTTTTAGATGCCACTTGTGTATCTGGGCACATATCACCCAGAGCAACACAATTAAAATTAGCTTTAAACATGTGCTTAAGAACATTATTGAACCAGGTCTTAATGATGGACCTGTTGAGTCATACTAAAGGAGCAACTGCTCCACAGCACTCAGCAATGCCATGGTGGCCTCCAGGTAGGATTTGGACACCCTAGTCTGGTAGTGAAGGAAATGGAAGCTTCTCCTGCCTGTCCTTCACCCTTGGCTGAGATCAGGCAGAAAGCACCGGCAAGAGGTCTCACACTACTCCAGAACTGCAGCGAGACACTTGGGAAGCATCTGGGTACGTGAGTGCCTTATCCAAGGCGCCTGGGCAACAGCAGGTGCGTTCCACTCATTAACCAGCTGTGGGAGCAACTGGGACCAGGAGATACACAATTAATAACTAGAGTCACCAGCTCTGCACAAAGTAAATTAAGGCAGAAGACAGGAATGTGTCAAGTTTGTTAGGCTGAGAGCTGCCGCACAAGAACGACAGCAATAATATTTCAGTGCTGACATTCTCTGCTCCTAATTGCACGCAGGCGCAAGAGTCGCGTTGTGCTGGCCAGCTCACCACGGGGAGATTCGCCGCTTGCTGTAGCTGGGAGACAAAATGTGTTGTCTCAGTGGAAGAAGTTGGGGTTTGGGGTGCCACCAGTAAGGAAGGCTAAGAACAAATACACGATTAGCTACAAGGGCTTCGATGGCAAGCAAATTTTAAGCTAAAGGTGATCATGTTTGCTTGTGCTGATTCCCTTGCTACACAGGGATGTCTCCAGGAAGTGTGTGCGCATCACTCAGGAGTATTATAACACCCTGATCTTTATGCTAGTAGCATTTTTAAGAACCCATTATTCTTGATTTAATTCTGTTTCCTAGTACTGACACTGATTTAGTCTTAAATGTGCATTCGTAGCTCACTTAGGTGTCAAAAAGTCCTAGATGTCACAAAGCCCTCATGCTGCAATGCCAGGCATGGCACCGCGTGCCGCCAAGGTGTGGCAGTGCATTTGCCTGGCTGATGGTGACAAGTGACTAAACACAGAAAGTCTATTCAAAATGGTCTTCTTTGATCCACTTGTGCTCACATTGCTCGTGTAATCGGTTGTGTTGAAATGCAGGAAGATTACTCATGTAAGGCGAGGATTTTTTGTCCTGGTGAATAATAAGAACAGGCAGCCAAACGCGTGACAAAGGCAGCAGGAGCGCTATTCGCTTCCTTGGAAGTGCGTTGGAGCTACCTTGCACTTCTGGTGAGGAATTTAGTGACACAGGCTACAACCAGCCAAACTACACCACAGCTCTAGGCTCCCTTTTTCATATGCACACACCCCCCCCCCATTTGCATAGACTGCTATTGCTTCTTCTGGAGCCTTTAGCAGGCTCGGCACTGAAAAACAGGACTTTCCAGCTTCTTCTGGGGAAACTGGTTCTTTGAGAACCTCTCCCACGATGATTAGCTGATAGCCAAAATCATGGAAACAGGGCAGCGAGGCATAATCAATTACGCTTGTATAACCACTGATGGAAGGCCATAACTAATTAATGAGGCTGTGCGCACGTACAAAAGAGAAATGCGTTTGAAACGCAGCAAGAACCGAACTGCGTTTGTGAGCCCGATGTGTTTACAGCGTAAAAGACCAGTTCAGACTCCTGCTAAATTATTACAGAAAGCCGGAAAGAGTGCTGTTAAGTGAGAGTCAGCAGTGAGAGGGAAAACACTCTATCTCTTAGTGGGGAATAAAGGAATTTCTATAAAACCAGCGATCTTCAAAATAAAATTAGAGGCTTAACAATAGTGAATTTTCAGATCCTGTATTTGATATGCAGGTCGTTTTCTTTTTTTTTTTTTTTTGGATGACAAAGGCAAGGTGTTAAATCAGTACTTTACTGAAAAAATTAATTTGCGTTTTTGCCACTGAAATTCAAAATGCTACCCAGAAATGAAACAAGTTGTCATAATGATCCATCAGCCTGAGTCTCGCAACAGTAAAAATCCATTTTGTTTAGAGAGCCTCACACATTGATAAGTAACCCAGTCGGTGAATTATGTCAAATGAGAAAAGCTCTCCTGGCTGGCCTGGAGCAAACCATAATGACTTTCCTTCTGTGGTGTAAAAGTATGGATCAACAGAGGAAAGGAAAAGCAAGCACAACCCAGTAATTACAGAGATCTCCTCCTGCATGTAGTTAAAGCAAAGACAGTTTTTAAATGAGTATAACTCTAGAAGAGACTGTCTGGTGACCCAGGTCTAAATATTTCAGTGATACAAAGGCAGCCTTTGTCCAGTCTGACAGTGAGATTCGTTACAGAAAATGTGTATCTCATCAAAGCAGTAATTACTGAAAGCATGAACCATTACCCCAAAATAGGGAAAAACCCAGAGCTGCAAACACAAGGCGAGCACTCTGCTGATGCCAACAGCAATCCCACTGCTGGAACAGTACCCACCTAGCACTGCAGGCAGCTCGCTATCATCTGGAGAAGATACTGCTCTGGGAAGAAGGTGCCTCTTTCCTTGTGACAGCTCAGGGTCTGGAGCTGCTGCTAGCAAAAGCAGAGGGAAGGCTGCAGAAGTACGTGCCAGCAGGAGAGGAATCTCAGTTCCTGGGCACCTGGCTTGCAGTGTTTTAAACACCTGAATTTCAGAGGTCAGCACGTTGGTCCTCGAAACAGTCTGAGCACCCAGACCTGTGAGCACAGCTTTCTTTCAGAGTTTTTTATCCAACCTATCCGACCGTGCCGTGGCTTGTGACTGTAAAAGGATGGGGGAGCCCATATCTGATAGCCACAAGCATTGGTATCAATGTCTGCACTTCGAGTGCAAAAATCACCACAGAGGTGATTGAAGGCGCACGGAGACACAAGGGTCCTTCTGCAGATGCCCATGGGCAGGTACAAAAGCGATACTCTTTTCAACAAGGTATGGCTAGAGGAGCGTTAATAGTTTTTAGCGTGGGTTTGCCTTCTGCTTCCTTAGAGACCCCAGCTGAATTAACCACCCATGCGCTTCTGTAAGGTAGCGACTTTCTCCATTTCACTAATGGAGAAGCAAATTTACTAATTTCTTGTGGTTTCATCACGCTCGTAAAGGGAGCCTGTTAGAGCAGTTCCAAGAAGTTCCTGGTTCCCCGTCTCCTGCTCAGCTCACCAGCTCCTGATCTGTCATTTCCCTGCATTAGCAGTATCGTTACATTTTTTAAGGCTTTTACTTTGCCATCTCAAGGCAGCAATGACAAACTAGACCTTTTTGGAAACGTGCAAATTGATTAGACATCTTTCTCCATAATGCGCTCTCTTTTTTTGTTGTTGTTGTTGTTCTGTTTTGTTTCCCCTTCTGGTGATTAAATAGCTTTTTTTTGCAAACACAAATGGAGCACTTCATGCATATTGCATTATTTACAGCTCGGCACTCACAGACTGTTGTATCTGTCATAAGTACCCTGCACTCAGTCCTAAGCCACTCTGCACCATGGGGAATTATTGGTACCTGGACAAAAAGGACAGAAAAGTAGTGAAAAACTAAAATGCCCGGCGTAGGACTGCTTCCTAAAGGCAGAAGGGAGAAGGACAGCAGAAAACCTGATGTCTTGGGGAGGTGGATTTACTGTCTAAGGGGAGGGGACACGCCTGCAGGGATGCCCATGAGCATCTCGGAAAGGGCAAACAGTGCATGGGAGTTCCTATCCCCTGCAGGCTGTAAGAACTATAGGTGCTACCTCCAGATGCATCCAACCTATGGGAAGGGGGAAAACGCTGGTCTGTCCAGCCCCAGAGCTCATTCTCACTAGTCTGATGCTCCAGAGGACACCAAGGGACCCTGACAGCCTGGACCACCTGCTTGTGAGGTTGGCACGTAATGAACCCTGGCAATTTAGAACAACCCAACACCAAGGGACCTGCTGGCCTTCACTGCGATCGGCTCCAATTTCACCCCTGTGCGTGTCACTTCAGCTCCCATTTTTTCCTCGGGCAGGTGAGCACTCAGCCACCTAAACCTCCTCATTGCTCACCTCCATGAGCATGGTACCCCAAGACCGGTGCTCAAATACCGATGTAGCTATTTAGCTTTGGAAACAGGACCCATTGACCAGAGGCTTAACACCTCTCCCATCTTCCCCTCCCCCTTTTCCCCAGTTATTCAGGCAGCCCAGCCTCTCCCCAGCAATGACAGCAGTTAAACCAACATGCTGCACCACTGCTCTGAGGGCTGGAGAGGGGCGAGAAGGGTAATCTCTATGTACATGCTAATTAATTTTTTGGATTACGTGTCTGTGCTCCTTTGACTCTTGCACTAGAGATTCAAATACAAAGTTTAAGCACTCCTGGGGGTTGGCTCCGGGTGCATGGCACCCTTGCCTTATGTCTTTGGTCAAATTAAATATTTCCTCGTTTATTTTACCTGTTTGTCAGAAGAAGATATTGATGTTTAGCCATCTCACAGCAGTGCTAACACTGGTAAAGCACTTAAAGTAACACAGATGAAAGTAACACAGGAAAGTGCTGTTCAACCCCTCCACTTCCATTTTGCTGTGAAGACACAGAGAAGAAAATCCCTGAACCCATTTTTTTTAGTTGATGCAACACAGAAGGTTGATCTTAAACCTGAAATACATCGCTAGTTCCATTTAGCAAGAATTTTAGTTTGAATTAACCACAGCTCCCCTTGAATTGCTGAAGCAGAGGTAAAAATGGAAAGATTAAAAATACAAGAGCCCAAAATTAACAGCAAGGGCACAAGGCCAGACTGCTGAAGCCGGACCCACGTGAGCAGCGCCGGGACCAGCAGGGACCAGCCCTCGCTCTCGGCTCTGTGCCTGCCTCTTAAATCCCTTTAAGGAGGGCTGACGGTGGAGACAGAGCCAGCTTTTACAGTGGCAGCCCAGCTGGGGATCAACACTGTAAAAACAAGCACATAAAACTCCAAACCAAATTACATTCGCAATGAAAACGTTAACGTGACAAGCAGCCCTGACAGAAGGCATCCCTCTGGTCGGCGGCCACCAGAGCTGCTGCCTGACTCCCGCCGCATCGCACCACTGACGTCATTTCTTTGCCTGCTGTAGGAGCTGCAATGAAATCCAGTATCTTGTGCCTCTTCACGCAAGCCTACCTCACCGTTACTGAGCTAGGCAAAGGGGAGGGGGAGCAGGGAGGTCAGGCTAGCACTTTCCTGTCTCTTGTCCTCCGTCCGGGATCACAGTGCGTTTGCTGCCAGGAGCTGCCTCTCGCGTCCCCTTGAGCCTTCGGGGCTCCCTTTCCCCAGGGACAATGCCGCAGCCCAGCTCGGCACGCAGCCCCTGGGCAGGGCGGGCAGGGGGGCTGAGGGCTGTCGCTCCTGCGCTGTAAAGGATGCTGCTGTCCCCTGTGCCAGGGCCACCTTGACCCAGCTGCTGCCAGGGCATCAGCAAGTTTTTCTCTATAATAATGACTTCTGTGAGCCATGAAAACCAGAGGAAATCCAACCGTTTCCTCTTAATGAGTGCCCTGCCTGGCTTTCCATCACTACCCCAACAGGAGCTCTCTTTTTTCATTTATCACCATTGATGTTCTATTTCTTGTTGCATTCCCAGCATTTTTTAATAGGTCTTTGCTTAAGGATACCCCTATGGACTCCTGGTCAGAGGGGAGTCATTAACAGAAAAGTTAAACGAGCCATCCCGAGGCACAGAGGAAGTATGGGGAAGCTGGAGCTGTGGGGGGTGACGAGGACGGGTGATGCTGGTGGGCACCGCACTGCGTCTCGCTGGCGTGGGGCAGCCGGCAGGAAGCAGCTTTACATCAGCAATAATTCAGCCCCAGCCCAGACACTAAGGGAGATCCATGCCTGCAAGTACCTAGGCCTCTCCTTCTGACTTGATTGCTATTTTAGTTAATTTACCCTAATGAAGAAGAGTGTTTCGGTACAAACAGGGGTTGCTAACAAGCACGTGGTGGCAGCAGCAAGCGCCAGCCAGGGAGGCGGCAGCCGGGGAAAACTGAACCAGACTGCCTGATGGTGGAGAGCTGCGCAGCTCCAAAACCCGGGTGCAGCTCCCGGAGCCAGGCTTGCCCCCTCCGGGCTGCAGCTCCCTTGAGCTTCCCAGCTTTATGATGAAGTGAGCAGATAAAACCCATAAATAAAAAAACTTTCATTCCCTCTCGCTGTGTGCTTCCAGCTAACAACGGTTAGTGGAGCAGAGCAGACATGAGCCATCACTGCCCCACGTAAATGGTTTCCATCCATGAGATTTTTTTTTACGACTTCAAGTGGAGTGGAAGGATGTTTTCCAAGCTACAGAGCAGCAATATGCTGATCTCACTTAAACATCTGGAATAGTTTCGAATGATCGCTTTAATTGAATATAGTGGCAATTATAGAGTTATTTCATTTCAGATGTTTTGGACACTTCTTTCCCTTGGTGACTCAGGAGGGGCTGTATGAATCCCATGGCTATGTTAGGATGCCCCATGGCAATGGACAACCATGCAGGAGGACCCAGTCCCAGCCCAGCCCCAGGCAGCAGGAACAGCTCAGCAACTTAAATCTGGGCACATCACAAATCCACCAGCCAGTTCCTCCTTTAAATTAAAACCATTTAAAATATTGAAGTTTTTTTAAATTATTTTAGCATTTTAAAATTGTTCCTGGCCAATGCTGCCCTGTCTTCCCTTGAGATTCTTTGCAATGCTTGTGAGAAAGTGATTTCCATACCTCGATGTGCCTTAAGAGAGAACTGGGCTGTCTGAATCAGTCACACTCAACTCTCTCCACTTTGGGGGACACATTAATTTTTCTAGTGTGGATGTGGATCCCTCCAGCAAGACCTGAGCATATGCCACCCTTCCAAAACCCACCATCAGCCACCCATGGACATTGCAGACACGATGATGAAAAATTGCTGATCTCAAACCACATCAGTCCCAACTCCCTTAAAACAAAGGGCAGATCTTCCCATGGCAAAGCACAAAGCTGGTGATGGCACCAACAACCAGCCTGCAGCCTCGGCACCTCCATCCTGTGCCATCCTACCTCTTCTGGTGGCCCAGCAGCTCCTCTGTGACAAGCACAGCCTTCACAAAAACATCCAGAAATTGTATAAAGACATCAAGAGAGACAAACTGGTCCTTCCTGGTGTTCATCTCTTCTCATAGTTAATCACTGAACTTTTATTTGTCCAGCCTCAACTTCCAGCTGTTGATTCTCATTATGCTTTTTCTTACAAGAGTTAAGAGATCTTCAGCATCTATTATTTTCACTTTGCGATGGTTTTTTTAGCATGAGTAAGCCAAGGACAGGCTCACTTTAGAGATACATTTTCTTACAGTACAAACTACATAAGAAAATTACACAAAAATAAGAGTGTCTAGATTGTAAGAGTTACAAAACCAGGCTGATACTTCTGCCCAGATTCTGGGCTAGTTTAAGTCAATTTGGTGCAAGCCTAAGAATAGCAACCTGAGTCTTTCAAACTCAACTGGGAGCATCCATAAAGTCCCAGTAAGGATGGGAAGTGGTTGGGTGAAGTGCTGGAAGACCTCTTTGCCAGCACGCGCTTCAGAGATGCTGTGCTAGGGACAAAAGGAAGATAAATTTTGGGTGATGATCACTTTGGTTAGAGGAGTTACGCCCCCCATGGCCAAAACACAGCCACCCTGGAGGCTCTGGTATGTGGGCACGCTGCCCTGGGGGCCCCTCTGCCTCATCCCAACTGGTGCAGACCCACTGAGCTCCAGCTCAGCTGCCCCCTTCCAACACAAACCTTCATTTAAACCCAAAAGTAAAACCTAACCCGAGATTCAGCCCATGCCACAAACCAGATGAGTCCTTGAGCAACCCAAAAGCCCAAACCACTTTTTATTCTCAACTCAAAGATGCACATTTGCTCAAGAGTGAGAACAATTTTTCCTTATTATTATTCTTAGCTAGAGCATCCAGCCTTTCAGCTTGTGGTTGCTCGAGGTAAAAAAAGAAATCAGCACTACTTGAACTGCGCTCAGCCAAAACATGCAATGAATGCTGTGTTTTATTTAATAAACTCCAGCAACACAGGGCTGCCTCGTAGACACAATGTAATTTGTTTTGGATGTAAAGATGGAAAAATAATTGTTTTGTCTCCAAGGCAATTAAAAAAAGATTTCTGTATTAACAGGAAGGAAGCTGCCAGGCTAAAATTCACGTTTAATGAAGTATTTCTTTTCTACTCCCTTACATTAGAATTCAGAGATTGTCAATTCTTGTTATTTTCCTCAAAGTCAAGAAGTCATCATGTGTCACTGCGGAGTGTTTACTGCTGGTGTTAGGAGCTTGCCTGAGAACTACACAGTTTGCTAAAATAAAAGCATAAAAACACAGCAGAAAGGAGAGTTGGAAATGGCAGTGCTGAATAGTTCTTGAAAATATTACTGAAGAAGACAAAGTGACTTTTTAAGATAATCTCATGCTTTGGAATCATAAGACAATTTTAAGACAGTCTTAATGCTTCTGCTGAGCTCCTCTCTCAGCTTGCCTTAACTATGCGGAAGCCCCAAAACTTGTTGCAGTTACTCCAGAAAAACATCGCTTAATTTAAAAAAAAAAAAAAAACACCAAAAAAAAAACCCACAACCAAAACCAAAAAACCCTACACAAAAAACCAACCCAAAACCGTATTTAAGTACTCTTTTAGGAATATATAACTACAAAAACCAAGCGATAAACTGAATGAAGAAACCACACCAAGGACTCTCTTTAACCACACGATTCATTGGGACCTGAAGAAGCAGCCCTCTTTAAAACTTTCCCCTTTAGGGTTCACCAGGATGATGGTAGCACACAAAAAGAAAAACCAAACGCAACAGCCAGAGCACTGTAAGAGACAACTTCTATAGCACCAAAAATATTGCCTGTCCCTGTAAGGGCCAATTTGTGGTGATCAAGCGCCATAGCCAGCCGCAGCCCAGCACAGGCAGGGACCAGCCTGAAGGTGCTGGATATAGGAGCTGGATACGGTCCCAGACTCTTTTCTTTTGTAGTGCAGATGGAGCACGGTGATGTCCTGCAGAAGGTCCCACGTGCACGGGCACAGCGATGGTGGGCTGACACGTGCTGCCCACAGGAGCATCCCCACTCCCAGGACATACTGTGGTGCTGCTGAGCTTGGGGCCAGGCATGGTCCCCACCGGCGCCTTGTGGTTAGATGGGCCCATCATGGCTTTTCATAGCCATTAAACCACGTAATGGACACTTGGAGGGTATCAGGTTCCTGCTGCTTATGGGGCTGTACTAGTAACTGGGACTAAAACCATGGAGACAGACATAAAGGGGGGCAGAGCATCTCTGTTGTACAATACAATTGGGATGGAAAGAGAAAAATTCTGTGGAGCAGCCGTGTTGGCAAAAGCAAAGCTTCCCTTGGCCCCAGGGCTCTCCCAGCACCGGAGCACAGGCTGGAGCCCAGCCAGACACCAGCTCAGGGGCCCCTTTCAACTCCTCCATGCGGAGCACATCCCTCTTTCTTTGCTATTTCAGTTAAAAACCATGTTGCAAGCACTTTTCCTCTCTCTTGCAGCCAGGCTGCCAGCGCAGGAGGGAGCTGGGGCACGGGAATGCAGCCACAGCTCTGAGCAGGCACTGCCGAAACCATCCGTGACCCACCTCCGTGGAGCCCAGCACCAGCCATGAGCGGCTTCTTCTCACGCCTGGACCCACGGCGAGTGCCGTGGGGGGCAGCAGGCCATGCCCTGCGTACCCGTGTCCTACGCACCAAGCCCGTGGAGTCGATGCTGGAGGGCACAGGGACCACCACTGCCCAGGGCACCAGGCTGGCCAAGGTCCTCACCACCCTAGACCTCATCTCCCTCGGCGTCGGGAGCTGCGTGGGCACCGGCATGTACGTGGTGTCCGGCCTGGTGGCCAAGGAGATGGCGGGACCTGGGGTCATTGTTTCCTTCATCATCGCCGCTGTTGCCTCCATCTTGTCAGGTGAGTCATGTGGGTGGGTTTCGGAGTAACATGCCATCTTCTGTGTTCTCTGGCCCCATTCATGGGTGGATGCCTGGCAGGACCCACTCTCAGCAGCACACTCTACAGTGGGGGCAATAACCTCCCCATAGATTAAAAAACCCTTCAGCAATGGGCTTACCCAGCTCATGGGGTGCAGCACCTCCCATTGCCCAAATATCAGACCAAACCTCGTAGCAGGAGCCAGCAGCCCAAGTATAACCACCGCAGTGAGGTGCTGGTGGGTTCCCCAAGGATGGAGCCTGTGGTCAATATATTTTGGAACATTTGAGAGTTTTGCAGTGCCCGTCACAGGCGGAGAGCACAGCCAAGCCACAGCATTAAGGCAAGAGCACGACGTGCCTTGTGGGAAACCCTGTTTCAACAGGGAGGATGTCGGTGGCTTGGGTAGCACCGGGGCCATCTGCGTTTGTCATGGACATTGCTAACAGTTAAGCAATTCCTCAATTAGTTTTGGAGTTGATTTTTTTGGCTTCTATTCACTCAGAATCACTCTTTGAATTCCCAAACAAAAAAAAAAAATCCAACAAACAAATGTGCAGAGAGGGACGAATTATGTATTTTAGTGAAAAAATGGTGAATTCCATCGCCTCCGTAGGAACCCAGCTGAGCATATGGCTTGAGCTGCGGTTTCCACATGAAGCCGGTTCTGCTGGCATTTGTCCTTTCCAGATCAGTGCTAACACGATGATGTGACGTTCCTGCTCTCCCTGCTCAGAGGACTTTGCATGCTGTGTCAGTCTGGTATCCAGCTTTTCTCCGCGGGTCAGATAAGGAAACGAGTAAACGGCAAAGGGCTTTGACAGAAGACAGGAACAGAAACCACAGTAAAATGACCCGGCTCAGCTTTTCAAGTGTCTGAATTTTTGTAGAGGGAGGTGGAAGCACATCATGCTCTTTCCCTGGAGGATGCAGTGCTGCTCCATGGAGATCCCACCAAAGTCTGTGGGAGTTTGAGCTCCCTACACCCCTGCAGCCCAGAGGCAGAACCCTGCACAGCACGGGGACAAGTGTCACGCCGTCCCCAAAGCCATGCCAGGGAGAGGTCCCACTGATGCTGCCTGGAGACCGCCACACTGACAGTCCTGCCTCCCCACTCCCCAGTTAGACCCCAGGGACAGCAGACCTCCAACATTTACCACTAGTTCAGTCCAGAACAATAGCTGAGAGCATGCAATGAGATCCAGTGCTTCTTTGGGATCCCAACACAACAAACGAACCAAACAGCCCATTTTTTAACCAAGGTGGTAGATAGCATCAGTGTCCATCCTTTCCCACCGCCTGCATTCCCTCCTCTGCGAGAGTTTCGCTGGCTGTGATGCAAACCAAGAGCAAACAGAGCCTGGGTGGGTCGCATAAAATAAAAAGCAAACAACAAAACACCACTCTGTCCTCCAAAAGGGGCTTTTTCACCCCAGATGTGAGCCCTGCCCTCCAGCAGCTCCTCCCACCTTCACCCACAGGAGCCCCCGCCGCTTCCTGCTCAGCTTTCAGCTCTGCTTGCTTTTGTAGCCCTGGGAAAGGGTCTTGCGAAGGATGCAGTGTTTGGATAGTCTCCTTGGCCGCTTCCTCACTTCATCATTGACGCTGATGTTGTTTATAACAGCAATACGGTTTTGGCCAGCCAAACCAAGCGAAGGTTTAGGAGCTGCATGGGATATTGGGCTCACGGGAGAGGTGATTTTAGCTCTCACATCGTGGTGTACTGAACACTGAGCATGGCCACATTTTAAGGAGTTTCTCACAGTTTTGAGGCCAGATAGGACCACTAGATCACCTGCTTTCCCTGGATGTATTGAAGATCACAGAGTCAGATCCCACTGCCTACAAAGTGAGCCGAGGAGGGTTTTGGCTAAAAATGTCCCTTACAGAAAGCCATTTGGCTCCCCAGGGCAGCAGCTGCAGGGAAGCCCCCCCCAGCCAGGTCCCACAAGTGGGAAATCCCTGAACCTCTCTGTGATGTTTAGCCCAGTTTCAGATAGGTGTTTTCCCAATTTCTTCTACCCAACGAATTCCAGGTATGCCTTCCCCCAGGTTTAAGCAACACGTGCCCCATCAGGGCACTTACAGACACGGTGTCATTGATTAAGCAGATAAAACAGTCTCTCTCATCTTCTCACTGGAAGGCCTTTCATTCAGCTCTCAAACAGAAAGGTTTGCCCAACGTCCCCCCACAAAGCCTCTAGCACAGAGGACACCGCAGGCTCCCTCC
>VWZZ01002800.1:688725-740394 GCA_013399095.1 Psophia crepitans
CCAGCCGTTGCTTGTCCCTTCCGTGGGCTCCTTTCCTAAAGCAACACACCCTTGTGATTGCATTTTGCAAACTCCTTGTTGTGAGCTCAGGCAAGGACCAGGTTCCCCCCCCCCACCTCCAAGAGCTGCTGGTACAGGATGGTTTTCTCTGCACCACAACCCTGCAGGCTTCCGTGCCAGGCTGACAAAAAGGTACTGTCTCCCACGGGAACTGCTCTGCAACCCTCGCTGGGAATTTCAAGCACCAAGCTGCACAGTTTTGGAGCACATTGCCATGTTCTTACCTGGTACCCGTATGGGAGCAGGCTCAGCAGTGGCCAGGGTGCACCATGGAGCAGGGGAGAGCTGAGCATGTGCCTCAGGTGCTGCTGGGCTGCAGGGTGAGGGACTCCAGCTGCTGCTGATCATGAGCAGCTTGGGTGGTGCTGGAGCAACAGGAGTCCTTTTTCTAAGGAAGCTTTCTTTATGGAGCTGCCCTTTATATACCTGCACACAGTGATCATGAAACACAATGGACAGGCTCAGTGGCTTGCTGAAAATAGGATTTTGCTGTACACCTGCCTCAATAAATTGGCTGCTCTTGTTTAAGAAAGGATAGTCCCTCTGGATTTCTTGTGCGGTAGCATGAATTAATTGGTGTTACCTCCAGCACTGCTGGAAGGCCCCTCCCCAAAGGCTTTTTTCACCTGAAACATTACTCCCACCATGCCAATGCCCTGTGGGATGTCTCATGGTCCCTGTGTGTCCTCATTCCAGGTGGCAGCAGAAGGGTCAGCATCCACACCACAGCCACCACTGCCCCAGCACACCAAAAGCTGCTGCAGCCAGGAGGGTGCACTGAACTGTGACCCTTGTACCACCCTTGTGCTGCCCAGTGGCTGTTGCAGTGCTGGAGTTTGAGGTTGAAGCCACCAGGGACTTTGTGATCCCTCCTCCTGCCCCACCGAGTCACTGCTCACCAGCAAAAGTCCCCACCAGGCAGGTGGGGATGCCCAGTGTCACCCCAAACCACCGCTAGCACAAGAACATCTAACCCGTACGGAAAGCTGCTGGCTGCCTCGCCTCCTACCCCCAGACAAAACACACCAGAGAATGGAGAGGTCCATTAAATCTGAAAAATGGCGTTTTGTAGATGGGGTCTTGGAAGGGACAACATCATGGACCAAACCATTCAGCTGTGTTTATGTCCTTCCGAATAATGTCAACACCTGTATAATTACACCAGTGGAATGACTGTCACACCAATTACACAGTGTAGCTGATAGTCAGGGAAAGGAAATGGTGTTCTGTTAAAAGACTACTCTTCCAAACACCCACTGTGTTGGTCTGTTTTCTGCAGAAACTTGCAATCATTCTTGACTGAGGAGAAAAAAAGAAATCTGTCTCCAAATTCCCAGAGTTGTGGTAGGGAGAGTGCGCCTAGCCTCCTCCTGGGCGCCGGGAGCTGGACCGGCTGTGCAGCGGCACCGGGAGGGCTGCATCTCCCCGGGTACCGGGCGGTGAGGTGCCGAATAGCCGGGGCTGCTGAGGAGTAACTGAGTCACACAGTTTCACTGTGCAGTTGTATTACAGTGAAGATGATGATAATGATGATGATGATATACTGATGGTGCAGCAGAGATTAGTGAGATAAAATCTGCACCCTAATAGACTATGATATTATTTGCATACAGAAAAAATCTGCACCCTAACAAATTATGATATTATCCTCTTTTTTAAGCAGAGAGGGGAGCGCTGTGGACCCAGTTTCTGATGAAGGACCTGCAGCACTGCAAAGCAAAGTAATTTGATTGATGCTGTCTGGTATGGCCAGTGGCAATCAGGGGTGGATGGCAGATCTTGCATCTCATGTCCCCTGGACTGGGAACTGCATGCTCTGATAAAAACCAGTGTATTTTCTTAATACATGCGGATACCTAGTGCAGATACCCACACCGTGTTGCTGTGTGCAACGCATAATGGAAGTTTACTCTTCTATTTTGGAATCCTAGCAGGGTAATTGAAAACTCAAATATTGCATACATATTGATATCTTTGCTTTGCCGTTCCCATCCTGTATCACTAACAACCCTCTTTAAACCTTCTCTTGTCATTGGCTAGAAGTAGAGCTGCCTCCAAGAAAGATTATATGAGTTTTAAGGCCATCAAAGAGAGAAACTAGATACTTGTCCCTATCAGAGCACCTGTTTCATAAATCATTCAGGCCTGCAGTTATCTGTGAATGTCTTACCTGTGCCGAGTGCATGCATTTTTCATCAGCTTTGAAGAATGACTGTCTGTAGGGGTGGATGGTGTGGAAGCCTTGCTGCTCCTGCAGTTGGGCCCGCTTTACAGAAATAAGTTTTGAAGAATCCCATTGAAAAGCACTGTCAGCATCACGCGTGAAAGTTAAACAGTGAATGGAATAGAAAAATCCTCCAACACTGAGAAAAGAAGCACCATCGAATTCAGCTGAGGGATTCAATAACCCTGGGTTTGTACTGTGCAAACACCGCGCTTTCAGTGACAGCAGCGACCTCATAACATTTCTATAAATTATTCATTGCTCTATACTGAGCTGATTGCAATTTTGAAGCAATTACTATCTTCTAAATAGAGGAAAGTAGTTGATAAAGAATTCAATAATTACTATGTGTTTGCACAACACTAACAACAGCCGTAACCCGTTAACCTGTAGGAGCTGAACAGGGACAGGGGCTCAATCAGTGTTAAACACGCAGGACGCGGTGTGGCCTTCCAGCACTTGTTCTGACTAATATTCGGGGAATTTATGGCTAAGTCCATCCACTCCTTTTAAATAAAAGCTAGTGGTTGTTTTCAGACAGCAGTGTGTCAGGGTCAGGTTTTTATTGAAAAACATCCCGACACAGTGCATACACAGGGAGTTTGGAAAGTGTTACAGTCCCCTGAAATCTCCTCCCAAGCAGTGCCAGTTAGATACTTCTTTTTGCTTTTCTTTTCTTCTTCTACAAAGTTAGTCTGGCAATTATCCTTCAGAATGAGACTTACATGTAACATTTTTAAGTGTTAAAATAACATGTTCTCCATCTAAGATGGCTTCAAACTCCTCTTGCACGGGTACGAGCGAGAGCAGGGATGATCAGGACAGTGCTCATGCCTGGATCTGCATGGCAATAACCCAAGATAAGCGTTTGGAGATTGCACGGTCGGGGCAGGGAGAGGTGTAGCCTTGTGTGAGCCCTCCTGTGGCATCTTGCTCTAGGAGAGTCTGGGCAACACTGGTCCAGGATCCCACACAGTGGCTGTAACCATCCCTGACCTCCCTGCATCCAGATACTGCCCTCTGGCAGGTCTCACTGCAACCACCTTCCCCAGGTCTGTGATTTCTGCAGCCAAAAGCACTGGGAGCTTGTCCGTATATTGATACCACAAATAAAACATTTGAGAGAAATATTCTTGGCAAAAATTGCATTATGGTGTCACTGTTGGATGAGGAAGAAGAGGTATCCATCACCATTAAAGCTACTGCAGGGAAACAGTGCTCCAAGGACCGCACCACCAGCACTGCCCAGTTCTGCTCCCCGTGCCTGGATTTCCCCCCTGCTTTGGCTGTGTGTCTGGGGGGGCTGCATCTGGCCGTGCTGGAGGGTCCCGAGTTGGAGGGGCACACCTGTGAGAAGGCTTTTCTACAACAGGCTGTAAAGATTTGGGTAGCTTGAACTGTGCACCCTCAAAAAAATTCCATTGCAGCTTGATTCTGTTGGGGAAATAGGCTGCTTTCAAAGCTCACCACAGCCCCCTGCGATGTCCCCGGGTTCCTCCTGGTGCAGGCCACAGCCCTGGGCACTTCCTGGCACCTCCAGGCAGGTGAGACCAAAGCAATTCTATTTTTTCCTTTTCCAAGCACATTTTTCTTACGTTGCTTCGTATTTTTCTAAACAGGCGTTTGCTATGCTGAGTTTGGCGTGCGGGTGCCCAAGACCACGGGCTCTGCCTATACCTACAGCTACGTGACGGTGGGGGAGTTCGTGGCGTTCTTCATCGGCTGGAACCTCATCCTGGAGTACCTGATCGGCACGGCCGCGGGCGCCAGCGCCCTCAGCAGCATGTTCGACTCGCTGGCCAACCACACCATCAGCCGCTGGATGATCAACAGCGTTGGGACGCTGAACGGGTTAGGTGCGTCACACCGTGCATAGCGACCTGCGCTAATTAGGGCCTGAAAAGTAATTGGAAGCTTGTCAGAAGCCAGACATGGGTATTGGGCTTCATTCATTATTTACCATCCGTCTGCCTCTGATACTTTGCCTTTGCGGTCTGGTTCACAGATGGGATTCGGGGGGATGGGATAAGTGATACTATGAGCCCCTTTGGGGTGAGCTGGCATTTAGCAGAATAAGCACCCAGAAAAATTCATTGAATGTCAGAGGCTAACGACAGTGCAGGAGCACCTCACCCAGCGCAGGCGCTCTGCTCGGTCCCGTTAAGGCACATGCAGAGCCTAGTTAGAGAGTACGAGCTGGTGGCTGCGGTACCGCCATGTAGAAACTCAGGGCTGTGGTGGTCCTGTACGGCCAGCAATTCCACCAACAGTCCATGGCTCCTACCAGGAGGTAAAACAGCTAGCTGTCCTGTACCCGTGTCATGAAACTTAATGTTTCATTGACTTTTAAATTAGTGCTCAGCAGATACATGTTATGCAAAGTGAGACCTGATCATTTGGTTGCTGCCCTCCCCAAAACTCCTAATAGTGTCTTGAGGCATCAGGATTTATCACCTTAATAAAACAGCTTTAGCTAGCAGAGACAGGGGCATCAGGAAACCACCTTTGCAATGAGATCAATTTGTTCTGCCAAGCCTTGGGGTCTGAAAAGCTTTTTTAAAAGCCCCTGCAGAATTTCTGGAGATGCTGCCCACAGCTATGGATGGAGAGTTACACAGCTCTTTCCTCTTACCCAGGGAAAGGCGAAGAGTCATACCCTGACCTTCTTGCTCTGGTCATTGCTGTCATTGTCACCATCATCGTGGCCATGGGGGTGAAGAACTCGGTGGGACTGAACAACGTGCTCAACGTCATTAACCTGGCAGTCTGGCTCTTCATCATGATTGCTGGTCTCTTCTATGTCAAAGGTGACAACTGGTCTGAAGGGCAATTCCTGCCATTTGGATGGCCAGGGGTAAGTCCTGGGTGCAGAGAGGGACACACAGCACCTAAGCGGTGCCACCCACCAGCCATGCACTCAGCTTTGCCCATGGTATATGCACCCTACTTCCACTGCACTCTCCAAATGTCAACCCTGCCAAACCTACCCACGCTTTGGCCAGGGATCTCCACCTTCCACCACTCCAGGATTAGATCCAGACCTTCTCACCCCACCAAACCCAAAGGGTACAGCAATGCTTTGCACGTATCTCCTGCCAGCTATTAGAATAAACTCAGAACTTTTTCAAAATGTCCTCCTGGAGAGCCAAACCCACGTGAAAGTATAGATTAGGAAATGTCAGTAATTGCCAGGCAATGGAACAAAATGCAGTGGCCATCTGAGACAGGGAGCTCAGGAGGAGCTGGCTTAGCCTCTGCGGAGGGGGACATACTTGTGTTGGCTGATTTTCAACAACAATGTTCTCAAGCATTTGTTTTGAGCACTTCATAATGCCACCTGCCAGTACTTATTTTATGGATGTTCCCTGAAAGCTTACTGAGAATTTGGACATATTTGGCTTTTTTAGTTTGCTTGCACTGGTTTTTATCCAAGGATGAAGAGAGACCAAAAATATCTCAGCTGGCCTAAACCCAAGATAATTTCTCAGATTTACACTGCTCGACTCCATCAGGGTTTTGTGCAGAAAAATAAGCAAGAAAGTAAAGTAAACCAAGAGTCTTGATTACTGAAAGGGTCCCAAACTGCCATACAGTCCCTGCACCACCCCCTTCAGTAAATCAATACCTCTCTGCCAGAGAACAACAGTGAGAAGAGCTCTGAGGCCCGTTTGAGAGCAGAGGTCATATTTACCTTTGGATTGTGCTTGGCTTTTTATGCCATACAATAGGAATGAAAAAGAACAAATAAAAAATTGCTGTTTTCCTCTAATTCAACCCACCAAATATCTCCTGGCAAAAATACATAGTTTCAAAAGATACACATCTGAAGCATATCAAAATCAATAGGGTCTTCCCATCATTTTCAGCTGGTTGGTTGTCTCCCAAATTGCTTGTAAAAGTAAACCCACGGTAGCACAAGCATGAGATCCCAGGAGCACAGGGGATACTTAAAAAATGTAATTACAGGTAGTCCCCTGAAATAGGTGAATTTTACTGTCTGCTCCATCACCAGCCAGCTGAGATGACAGAGCTGTGATGGCCACGCGGTACCCAGCTAGCTACCTAGATGCGTGCGAGAGTTTTACAGCTGCCCATCCACTCGCCTGCGTCAGCGTTTCTTCCTTATAAACGTCCTTGCTAATATTGTTCATTTTAAAGAATCACATTTAAAAAAATAACTAAACAGTACAAATAATTCCTCATCCAAGTGCTCCAACGCGTGCTCCTAACCTGTCCACAGCTTCCAAGCAAAACAGCGGTTGTTTGGAAAGCGGCATATGTCTGACTGCTGCTGCTTTCTTCTGCGTCCTCGGCCAGCGGATCTTGCTGCCACATGGGACATCTTGCTAAGATGGAATGTGTAAACATGCTCCAAACCCCCGCTAATATAAACGGATTTGGGGTGGAGTATTGTGAAAGTAAACCTGAAATTAGTTAATTGTCTCCTCTGTCACTGCCAGGACCTCTCAGCAGACTCGGGCATTGCACGGGCACGGGTTTGTGGTGCACCACAAGTGAGCTGCACGTACCTCCAGTGCCTCAGGCTGCACGTGGAAGTCTTCTTCTTACACGAGATCCCGGTGTTACGGGTGTTCCCAGGGTCAGTCCCCAGACGAGAACACCCAGCTCAACATGTGCACCCCTTGGTGGGCCCCACTCACCCTTTAGCTCAGACAAGGCAGAACTGGGCTCAGTTCCCCCTCCCTGCCTGGGTGCCAGCCGCCCTCCCGGCACTCAGAGGCTTGCTTCTCCACACAGGTGCTCAAAGGGGCCGCGACGTGCTTCTACGCCTTCATCGGCTTCGACATCATCGCTACCACGGGAGAAGAAGCGAAGAGTCCCAACACCTCCATCCCCTACGCCATCACGGCGTCACTTGTCACGTGCTTGACAGCATATGTGTCTGTAAGTACTAGCTATCCATAAACATAGACGTATGCATATGTAAAAATATATATATATAGCGTGTCCCTTCTGGAGATCTGCACAGCTCCCCTCCCCATGAGCCGAGGTGCCAGTCTGACCCTTGGACAAGGGCCCTTTCTTTGGTGGGAACTGAGACATCAGCTGCATTTCCGTGTGACTGCAGTGTCCCCTCAGTCCCGGCCTGGTTTGTCCCCAGGCTTCTGTCACCCTGCTGAGATCCCTCTGCTGGCTGCAGGGACATGGTGGCAGCTGGGTTTTTTTCCCCCACGCCTCATCCCCATACACAGCTATTTTTGCACCCAGAGGTGCAGCAAAGCTGAAGGAGCAGCAGCATTGCAGCTTTCCCCATGTTTTTGGTAAAAGCAGTACTGCCTCTGCCAGAGACATGGGAGGGGTCCGAGTGGAGGGGGAGGATGGGCAGGGATGGCCATGCAAGGGATGTGGCAGCAGCGATGTCCAGCTGCTCTGCACCCCGATAAATTCATGTCTGTGCTCAGGGATTTTCCCTGTAAAAAAGCAAAGTTGAGTCCTGAAAGAGAAAAAAAACATTGTTCTGATCGTTTCAAGGAAACTCACACACTGCCTCTCCCGCAGCCTGGTGGGCTTCCCTCAACACCAATTTCTCTTTAACTCACATCAGATCGGAGTGTCCCCCCAAGAAATGGGGGATGATGCCATCTTGGGTTTTGCTCTGTGCCATGGGGAGTGCATGACTCCCGCAGCGCTGTCCCCTCACAGGGACAACGGTCCCCTGGGTTAACCATCCCACAGAAAAGCACGTGCAGGCCTCACCTCCAGCGTTTTACATCCCCTCCACAGGGAACATAGGGATACAATCCAAATCAGACTTGAAATCGGTTGACCTTCCACCCTTTAGAAGAAGCCCCTGCACCCTTCAAGTCCCCAGCAGCCCCCAGAGCTGCTGCTGACACCCACGTCCTGCTCCTCTTGCCTTCCCCAGGTGAGCATCATCCTCACACTGATGGTGCCATATGACGCCATTGACACCGAGTCTCCACTGATGGAAATGTTTGTGGCTCATGGCTTCTACGCAGCCAAGTTCATCGTTGCCATTGGATCTGTGGCCGGCCTGACCGTCAGCTTACTGGGGTCCCTCTTCCCTATGCCGAGAGTCATTTATGCCATGGCTGGTGATGGGCTGCTCTTCAGGTCAGTCATGCCCATGAGGGCATTTATTTGTGCCCCCTTGGGACTCAGAGGGGAAAGGTGCTGGGGGCTCCTAGGGCTGTCCTGCACCCGGACTGCCCGGTGCCATCACGGCAGGGAGCAGCGGGCACACACAGACTCGGTGCTTGCAGAACAGGGCTCACACCAAAGCAAAACACTGGGGGAAAAAAAGCAATAATCAGGATAGATCTATGCTAAAGTTTCTCATTTGGTACTGGTACCTAGAGGTTCAGCTTATGGGAGGATGAGCATTTAATTCAAGAGTTACTTGTGTCCCTTACTTGGGACACTTACAAGTGTCCCAGTGCCCGTTTCTGATTGCATAGAGCTGGTTAGGCCTAGACCTAACTCCAGATCCAGGCTCAGCAGTATTTCTAGTCTCTGGCTGTCTGGAGTCTAAGGTCCAGAAAGCGGTGTGAGCTGAAGGGTTCACAGCTCTGAGCCTGGTCCCTCTGGGAGGGTAAGGGTTATTGGAACAGGGGACTGCTGCGATCTGCTAATTTAACTTTCTACAACTGTTTCATGATCCAGATTTTTGTCCCACATCAGTTCTTATACGGAAACCCCCGTAGTGGCCTGTATCGTCTCTGGATTCCTTGCAGCATTGCTCTCCTTGCTGGTCAGCCTGCGGGACCTGATAGAAATGATGTCCATCGGCACACTGCTCGCCTACACGCTGGTCTCTGTCTGCGTCCTGCTCCTCCGATACCAGCCCGAGAGCGACATCGATGGCTTCGTCAAATTCCTCTCCGAGGAGCACACCAAGAAGAAGGAGGGCATCCTGGCCGACTGCGAGAAGGAAGCTTGCTCCCCGGGCAGCGAAGGAGAAGAGTTTGCTGGCCCACCGACCAACACATGCGGGGCAAAAAATCTGCCATCTCTGGGAGATAATGAGATGTTAATAGGGAAATCCGATAAATCCACCTACAACGTGAATCACCCCAATTATGGCACGGTTGACATGACCTCAGGGATAGAGGCAGATGAATCTGAGAACATCTACCTCATCAAGCTGAAGAAGTTGATCGGCCCTCGCTACTACACCATGCGGATCCACCTCGGATTGCCAGGGAAAATGGACCGTCCCACAGTAGCCACTGGCCACACAGTCACCACCTGCGTGCTCCTGCTCTTCGTCCTGATGTTCATCTTCTGCTCCTTCATCATTTTTGGGGCAGACTACATCTACGAGCAGAGCTGGTGGGCTGTCCTCCTTGTTGTGCTGATGATCCTGCTCATCGTTGTGCTGGTGTTTGTGATCTTGCAGCAGCCAGAAAACCCCAAGAAGCTGCCCTACATGGCACCTTGTCTGCCCTTCGTCCCTGCCTTCGCTATGCTGGTGAACATCTATCTCATGCTGAAGCTCTCCACAGTCACGTGGATCAGATTTGCCGTCTGGTGTTTTGTGGGTGAGTTCTAGATTAATTTATTTTAATTTTTTAACTGACATTTTTCTGAAAGGATGTTAATAATAACTTCCCTAATTAGAGTGCTTAGGCTGATGCTTCTTCAGCTGGGACATACCCAGTCCTTTGCATTTGTCCCTTGTCATCCTAAAGTTCTTAGAAGCCTCAGTTAACCAAACCCCTGAACCACAGCTGAATGGAAAATTACACCTCCAGAAAATGTCAGTTTGATGGAAGTAAACTGCTCCATGCAAAGGTGACTATTTTGATGAGTCTTTTGATGTAAAGTACGTGGGTTCTGAAAATTGCCTCGCAGGCAGGTTTCCCACAGAAATCTGCCTGCTTTTTTGTTATTTCACCCACTTGAGCTCTTCAACAGCCCACACCAAAATCTCAGCACTGTATTTCCGAAGCCCAGAGCTGCCCAATCCCAATGGCCCTGGGAGAGGCAGAGCCAAGGGATCAGTGAACTGCATCTCCTCTTCTTGGTCTAAGTCATTAACTTTGTGGCAGGGGGAATTTCAGGACTCTCCAGCTCTGTTGTGGACCTTTTTTTGCCAAATTTAGGCTTCCCAACAAATAGATAAGAGCCTGGCATGTCCATAGTTTCCCTTGCTTAATGTTGCAACCCACTTCCTTCACGAACCCAAGAAAAAAGAGCAGCTCTCATAGCTCTTCATGAAGGCTCCCAAGTCTGGATCATAGAGAACTGAAGCAACAAAACAATACCCAAGTCAAGGACTCTTTACAGAGAAATAACCCTATGTGTAAACATTTATATTGCAGCAGGCCACAGGAGGCCCAGTTGCAGACAACAGACCCTGAGCATGGTGCTAGCACCCAAAGAATCATTCCTGACCAAGTATCCCACCAGCAGCCCTCCCCTTTGGGAGCAAGGTTCAGGGCTGAGAGAGAGAAAGCGGTGGGGAAAGAGAATAAGGATTGATACAAAGGCTGTAGTCAGCTGCCACCTCCTGTGAAGCCACCTCTGGAATCACCTCTCCTGGATGAGGGATGGGAAGGCACAGGTCACCATTCTGGGATCACCAGCCTCCGTGCTTTTCTCAGGTGCCTCCTGATGTTTGTAGATGTTTGACGTCAGTTGGCAGAGCCACGAGATGACATGCACAGACCTTGGATCTCCCTTTGGCATCTCAAAGAATTTAGAGTAGTCTCTCAGTTTCCATCCTTCAGGGTGAGGTTGCTACCACCTTTTTTCCTCCATTTTGCCATTCCCGCTTTTGCTGCATGGTGAGGATAGCGGCTATCCTGTGTCAGTCCTGCAAGACTGAGGTTCCATAGCAAAGGTCCATCTCTGAGAGTCCCCTAACCCCAAGTCAAGCCATTGGGCAGTACCTGCTACGTGCACCCTTTGGGCTGGAAAAGACACGCTCAGTGCTTTTTTGGCCCTCAAAGACAATAGGTGAGGCTGCAGATCCAGGACCTGGAAGCAAAGTAATTCCAAAGCATCAGTTTAATCCACTGTAATTAAATACTTTCCCCTGTGGGTACATTTAATACTTCTTCAGCTGCTGGCAATGAGTCAGTTAAGCCATTCCATTAAGGTGTGATGGACTCCACCAGCCCCGTCCATGGCTGCTCACCTGTTGGGAGAGGCACATCCCATTTATTTTCTGACAGAGATGTGTGGTCCTGCCACACAGACTCTGGATTTAACCTCACAAGCAGTCCCCTGTGGCCAGTCCATGGCATGTGGAGAAGTCTGGGTTTCTCTGTGTGCATGTCTGGGGTAGCTTAATCCCAGGATCTACTGGAAATTAGATCTCCAGATATGTTTGCTTCTGGGGCAAGCATTGGTGCAGGAAGGTTAGATCAGGTAGGGCTAGAGGGAGAAGATGAAATGAAACTCCTGAAGGGAGGAAGGCAGGATTTCAGAGCTGGTTTAATACTAAATACACTCATCCTAGCAGCCCTGGGGCATGGGTGGCTGCAAGCACCAGCAGGAGAGAGACTGAGAGTGTAAGAAAACTACAGTGAGAAAATGGTATCTCATCGGGTGGAGATGCGGGTTGTCAGCGCTTGGGAGCCTCCACACATCTCCTGGGAGCTGCTGTCCCACCAGAGCTGCAGATGGCAGAGTCATGTGGCCAGTAGTGATCCCAGCTGATGTTTAAAACATACAGCCCTCGGATCACAGCTGGCAGCCCAAAAGCACCAACTCAATGGGTTTGAAGAGCAGACATCAACTACAAAATACACTGACATAAAAAATACAGGTATATTTAGCTACACTTAACCCTCACCAGCTGGTGCCAGCGTAGTGCTGGATGGGAGGATGCCGGCGGTGAGCCGGGCTGGATCCCCCACCCACCCATGACATGGGTTTTGAGGGGCAGGTGTCATTTTGGGGCATGGCATGTTTATAGCAATGTTTTATCCGGGTTCGTGGGGCCGGTGCAGGCAGCCAGGGTCCAACCCTCTCCCTCTCACCTACCACAGGTCTGCTCATCTACTTTGGCTACGGGATGTGGAACAGCACACTAGAGATCAGCGCCCGTGAGGAGGCCCTACATCAGAGCACCTACCAGCGTTATGACGTGGATGTCGACCCCTTCTCTGTGGATGACAGCTTCTCCTGTGCCACCGAGGGTGAGGGCTACCCAGGCTGGGGTCCCTCCGAGGACAAGGGCTTCTCATACCAGCAAATGGCAGGAGCAAAGGAAAGCCATCGGACGAGTAGCAGGTCGAAAAGCAAAGTCAGGCACAAACCGCCATCGGAGGCTCTCATCGCCAATGACGAGTTGGACTACTCGCCTGAGTAGCGGGGCGAGCAGTGGGGCGCCATGCCGCCCAGCTGATGAGGAAGGGTCCCCACAGCTCCCCTGTCCCGTCCCATCCTCCCCAGGTCCTCCTCCACCACCTCGCTCACCTCCGGTCCTTGGGACATGCTCTGCAATTGCTGTTGACCACGAACCAAATATACCCGTGGTCTGTCCCAGCCCCACCGGTCGGGTCCCACTCTGGTGAATGCTGGCCGATCCCCAGGCACCAGTTGATCTCCTGGCACTAGCCACGCCGGCGGAGGTGGTAGAGTGGGAGATGTGCCAAACTGGTGGAAGGAGCCGCATGAGGGGATGAGACAAGTTGTCCCATAGGACATCCCAGGGAATGCCCACCCAACAGCCGCAGTGGTGAGATGCCACTCTTACATTCTTGGCACTTTCTTAGCACGTGTGTTTTTTCCTTTGAACCACCTTAGAAGTGACAGCTGAGCCAGAGAGACAGATGGGCAGGTAGGTACAAAATGGAGACGGACAAACTTCTTTTAAAGGAGTAGCTCAGAGAAAGAACCAAGGATGTTGGTCCCATCACACAGCATTTCCATGGTCTGTTCTGGTGCAAAGGCAGTCAGTGCACACAGCAGTGCTACCCCTGTGTCCATCCCCACGCCCTGAATCCAAGTATCTCAAATACTGTGATTCAAAATTAGTCTGTTCCTCAATCAAACCTTGAAATCCCAGCACAGCTGAACGTCCCAAATCTGCGGTTGGGAGCCCGGTCCCATTTCTGGTCACAGCAAGGACTGTGAACCACTCTTGGCTTGACTCACCTTGTGCAAATGGTCGACAAGGACCACATGCTGTTCCTCTGAGCATCACTGGTCTGAGGCTGGGCGCTGTTTTCACCACGTTGTGTCTTTTACAAAAATGACTGTGTTGTAATCCTCTCACTGTGGTGGGCCTTCGTGCTTCAGAGACGTGTCCATGCCCCGGCAAAATAGCAATGTCCATAGGTCAGCCACGTCTTGGCAGGACTGGGTCACACATGGCAGGTGGAGAGGACTCAGCTGCTGAAATGTCCCTCCCTGCTGCCATCTCCACCTTGTACCATTCTCTCTGTTTCTGACCCTGGTGGATGCCGTATGAAAACACTGAAATGCTGCTCGCTCTGTAAGTGTCTGTACTTCAGTTTGAAACCAAACGGAGCTGGTGGCTCGCGGGGCAGAGGTGGTCAGCAGGCGGACATTTCTCATAGTTAATCCCTTCGGTTTGGCCAGAGCATGGCTATGGCCTCCAGCAGTGCCACCAGGTTCCCTGCCGCCAGCGTCCCCACAGCACCGATGGCGGTGATGGGGTTTGGTCACAGCCACCGTCTCCCCCAGCACAGGCAGCAGCTGCACTGCTGCGTCAGCAATTAGCAGCGGGTCCAGTTCTGGAGCCCTTCACCAACGTGCTTAATTAAAAACACTGCAACGGATAAACATCTTTTTGAATAACCAAGGAAGCACCTCATGAGACAGCAGCACTCACCCTCCTCCCGGCTGCCTAAGGCTGTGTCTAGATCCATCCCTGGGGCTCCCCTGGAGCAGCCCAGACCAACCCCCAGTACCATGGGCTGCCGCTGGCATCCCGGGGGACGATTTAACCTCGACAGGGGCCTGAGGCAGGATTTCCAACCTGCGATGCTGAGAACTGTTAACACTGGGTGAGGCTTAGCCCACTGAAACACAGCGCAGAGCCTGCCTGGCACCCTCAGTGGGGTGCCTGCACGCGCACCCGTCCCCATCACTCCCGGGGCTCAAGGGCTCAAAGAGGCTCTGGACATGGCTGCAAGGTTCCCACCTGTCTCACAGAGTCACAAGCTACAGTCCTTTCCCCAGTGGAGAAGAGCATCTGATTCTGCAGATTCTAACCCAGAGCACCCCGGGCAAGCCAAGGGAAGCCTGGCCTCCATGAGGGCTTCGGGATGGGAGCGAGGATTTGGCAAAAGGACCCGTAAGCTTCGCTCTGGCATCCCCTCCCACTGCCCATCCCTACCATGCTTCTATAAGTAGAAACCCCGAGTGTTTCCCACTGAAAAGCTGTTTGCAATGTGTGCGCCGTGCATGGGCCAGCTCGGGAAACCTTTCTGATGGTGCCAAGCGCCTCTCGCAAAGGTCACCTCTCACTCGCGCTTGGCTGCTCTTGTCCTTGATGCCTTAGAAGTACCCAAGAGAGATGGCACCTCGCAGGTCTGGCTTTACATTTTCAGGGAGAAAGATTGATGCTATTTTCCTACCAGCTCTTGTACTATGCCATACCCAAGGTAGTTGTCTTCGTCCTGCTTCCGCACGGTATTTAGGCATCTGCTGATCTGCAAACTCATGCCCAAGTACCCTGTCGAATGGAAGCCTGTTACTCCTTTCGCAGCCTTAAACTCTTGCTACAGAGCAGTTACCAGTACCAGTGTCTGTCGCCATGTCTGCTCTCGTTATGCCATATAACATTTGATGAGGGCTTGATCCCTTGCTCTTTGGCATCTGTAGGAACCTCTCCATTGGACCATGCATTGAGTGAAGCCCTTTGGCTGCTCTTGTTCCTGTTCACCCATCCTCCTTCCTCTTCCTGGGATGCGCCAGGGCAGGATGGCTGCACCATGTCCCCGGGACTGCCAGAAAACAGCATTTGATGCCATGGCACTGTCTGGTGAGGATGGGCTGCCATCAGCCCTTGCCGTGGCAGGGAGTGCGAGCCACACCCTCTTCCTGAGCCCACCACATCCAACCTAATGTTGGAGCACAAGGAGAAGGCAGGCTCCCCCCCAACCCGCTCTGGGCAGCAGTGCCTGGAGGACACACAGGTTCAGCCCTCTTTCGGGAGCTCGGGCACTTTCCCTTGTGGCAGGCGTTGGGGTCTTCAAAAGCTGCAAAGGCCAAAATGTTCAGGCGTGTCCGTCACCACTGGGCACTGCTGGCTCCACAGAGGTTTTCAGATGCTGGGAGGAGGTGCAAGTGCTTGTTTTGCTGTAACCCCAACATCCAGTCTTTCCCCCAGGTGCCCTCAGGGAGGTTCTCACACCCCTGACCCATCAGGCGGACACAGGCAGAGCGTGTCACCACCGGTGAGAGCCACACAGCCCGCCCACGCCTGGCCGCCCTCCACAGGGCACGCGCCCCGGGGCGCCCAATGCATGATACAGATGGAGCATAAATACCTCAAACCTTCCAGACCGACTCGATAAGATCTCAGTCCCTCCACAAATTCACTCCACACAGTTGCGACCACTCGGTTACGAGGCCCAGCGCACCGGCATCCTCCACGCGGCAGAGAAATCACACCCCGAATGACACGGGATGTTGTAAATCCAGCTTCTAAATGATCTTCACTTCGTTTTGTTCGGTCTTTCTGATGTATATCTTGCTTTTTTTGCAGATGGTACTTTCTGGTGTAACAATTCTCTGCAGTTCTGGTATGAAATTGATGTATTTGTTAAAAAAAAGTTTGTTCTATTAATTTCTATTTTTTTTTGTGGTTTCCAAAAGCCCATTGATGCACTGTACAATGGGATCTTGTAGTGTGTCATGAGAAAGAAAAATATATGCAGATATGTTATGGAGTGATTTTTATTTTCAAATGATTGTGTTGTTGACAACTATACATATTATATATATATATATTATCAAGATACTAAGAAAAAATCTAAATTTACCAAAATCTGTATATTTTAATAAATGCATAAAGCTTTATTGTGTGCCTTTACATTTAAAAATCAAACAGGAACTAATGGATTTTTAAAGAAAGCCAGAGACAAATGTGTCTTAGTATCAGTTTCCATAGTAATGTAAACCTTTTAAATGAAAGACTAAACCAGAAAATAAGAAAAATAAAAAATCCCGTATAAATTTTGTTAAGTCAGTCAGTACCTGAAGGCCTGATATATTTTCAGCGCTAAAATTGAAGCTAGAGATGAGCAAAACTTGCCTTAAGTGCTTCAAGATTTCCTTTGTAGACGATCCATTTCGATGGGCTGACTTTGGTATTTACTCGCACTGTTGTGAGAAAAAAATGGTTATCGGTTTACACAATAATAAAAAAAAAAAAGAAAAAAAACCTTAAAGCAAATGACCACAGGTTGACTATTGCAGTGCAAAGCCCCGGGGAGCGCCGACGTCTTCCAGTCTGCTCGCGGTGCTGTCTGCACCCACCTTTTCCCAGGGTAACTGGGGTGTCATGGCACCGCCACCCCCCTGCACGGGCACCGGGGCTGTGGGGAGGCAGACATCGCTTGCGGGGCCACGGCCACTGCTCCTCTTTAGGGTGCTCAGGGCCAGCAGTTTCCCCCCGTGGGGGTCCCTCCTGTTATTGTTTGGGGAATGGGGAGGCTCTAGGTGCATTCCCCGTGATGGGGAGCTGGGGCTGGTCCTGGTGGAGCCAGGGAGGTCTCCACTGGGGCATCGGGGACCGTCACCTCCGCGCTGGGGCGACCACCAGCGCTCACAACCACCACTCCACAGCTGATATGAGACACAGCATGGAGCAGTCATTCCATTCAGGACAAATACATTTGACTCTATTTTGAGGCTTCGGGTCAGCAAACGAGCACCAAAAGCCTCCCAGGGCCAGCAGCACCGCGGCCAGCCCAGCCTGGGAGAACCCCGTGGGGGAGCGGGGCGTTTTGGGTGGGTGCAAAGCAGGTATTTCAGCTTTGATCCTTTAAAAACTAGAAGAGTTTAATGTTCTTTGTGCTTCCTCCAAACACTTCCCCTCTGCGGTGCCAGCACTAATATCCTGTCCCATTCTTGGCCCCATCTCCTCACGCCCCACGGCTGCAGATGTCCATTTTCCCCGTGGCTGCTCTGGGATTGTTTTGCTTTGTTTGGCCTTTTCTTCTGTTCCTTGAAATAAAGCTTCTTCCTTCCGCTGAGCAGCTTGCCCAGAGCCCTTTAAGGGCTGGATTTGGGATCGGCCGCTGGTAACCTGCGACTGCGGGCAGCGTGGGCAGAGCTCCAGCCGAGGGTCCCCAGCCCCACGTGCCGGAAGATGTCGAGGTGCAGCCCATTGGCGTGGGCAGCAAAAAATCCATAAGTGCTGCCTGGCAGCACTTATTCCTTGTTGGGTCATGCACCACAGCCCGGGCCCCTCCAGCAACACCAACACCTTGCCAACCCACCCCCCTCCCCAACAAAACATCTCGGATAAGTTTCCCTGTGCTTTTCACACCCGTTTTGCTCCAGGGCCCTTTGCAGGGCAGCGTTCCAGCAGCGTTCTGCTCTGCAGTCTCCCACACCGCCGTCAGCCCCGGGGCTAAAGCCACGGTCAGCGGCGCACAATCCACAATCCCCGGGCAGCCTGCACAAGCTGGCACGTCTGTGCGCCACCCCTTGGCCCGTGGCACCCCCACATCAATGGCAGCACTTATAGCGTCTCTCCGGCGCGTACAACAACTGCCTGTGCCCTGCCTGTGATGTAATGGGCACAAGTGTCCTGCCGCCGGCCCCGGGTGCATTGTATGGGGTGGCAGCGACGCAAAGCCTGCACAACAGAGACGCGTTCAAGACTGCTCGGTCTTAAAGGCAGACGCTGGGGTTAGATGTCGGAGCTGGAGGGGGATGCGTAAGCAGCCTGGGACGTGGGCAGCCCCTCCTGGAGCCCCCTTACTCGCTCCTTTTAAGTGCTCCCACCTTGGCTTCCCACGTGGAGGAGGCAAGGTGTGGGAGCTGCAGCATCCCCGCTCATGGCTGTGTCACCCAGTTTCGATGCTCCAGCTGAGGGAGACCAAGATGAAAGGACAGTCCCTAATCCACCGAGGTGTGACCAGCAGCCTTGTTTTCAAATTCTTCCCCATCATCCCAAACAATTTGGCTGGTCCTCTACATGCTCAATCCCCTCTCCTCCTACACACACCAACGGGGCTCTCCCTCTTGTCCGCACTCGAACAGAGGCGATTCCTCTTTCCTGCTCCCGAAGCCTGACTTACACAAATTACTTGAACTGAGCTAACATCTCCAGGAACAGATGGGGTTTTGTATCGCCATAATTAAATCTCTATACCCTCTTATAAGGCCTGAGCTAGATCTTGATCTTACACAGTTTTAATCAAAGAGAGCGGCGACTCCAGATCAGACCCTTATTTTAGTTGAGAGCATTTCCAGCAACCTTACTGATCAACTTCAGTGTGCCCAAGCAGTGCTGGGGGTACATCCCCACCGCCTCCACGGGTTTCTAAGCCTCCCCGATGTGAGAAGAACCACGGGGCCATACCTCTGGTGCAAGATGCGATCGGGAACATTGAAGGAACGAATGGATAGGACAGCAGGCAGTACCATGCAGGAAGATTACTCATATTTTAAATATTGCCCAAACCCCCAAAAGGTTCACTTAATCCCACAGCAGAGCTGAATCTCTCATCCTGAACTGCTATTAAAAAAAAAAACCAACTTCAAAATCATTAGGAAAACCCTGCCATGGAAAATCTCTCTATGGAAACACACAGGAAGGAAGGTAGAAAGGAAGCCAGCGGTTGCAGGTACTCTGTTATTTATTGTACAGTATTTCACTGCAAGTACAAAGGCATCATCAGTATTCACCAGAATTGTATTGTAACAGGTACATTATACTCTGTGTTAAAATGTGCTACTTTAACGACGCAAGACAGAACACAAATTTAGAGGAGGAAAGCAAGGAGTTTAAAAAAATGCAAAAATACATTTTTAGTAACTGATCTGTACAAAGGAAAAAAAGAAACCAAACCGGAGTGCGGGGATTAGAGCCCCCAAAGTCATTGAAAACTATATAAAAAGGCACTGTTATCTACCGTGTCATTAGGACCTTTGGGTTCTCTTTCCTTCATACTGATGACTGTGGGGGTGGGGGAAACACTGTTACTAACGTGATCAAACTCATACAAAAGTATTTACAGAGAAAGGCAGAAAAAATTCCCCTACTCTTGTTCCAAAAGAGAAACATTTGCCCGGTTGGAGAGCACAGCCTTCCTCCCTACCCCCTCACCCAAACCGTGCCAAAGCAGTGACCTCGAACAGGGGAAAGCAAATCCTGATGCGGTGGGAGAAGCTGCCAGAGTCCTTCTACCAACGGGAAAGTGTCTCTCTCGTTTCTGTTTTATCGCTTTAAACTCTCCCATAATCAGGGGAGCTAGAAAATAAAATAAAAACCCTAAAACCCACATGACAACCCCAAACCATCTGAGTCATCCTGGCTGCAAGAAGGTGGGGTGGGTGGTCAAGACAAAAATGGGAAGGACCAGGAGGTAGGGCTGGCTGGAGCTTTGTTTTCTAGAGAAGGGGGGAACAGATGGGGAGAATAACACTTCAAAATACCAGACATTTGTGCTGCTTTTCTCAATCTTCCCCTGGGAGCCTGACAGCGGTGTATGTCAGCAGAAACAAACCCAGGGCACGCAAACCCACCAGCCAAAGCATCCGACGGCAGCCGTGGGACGTCCCCGGGACGTTTACACGTGAGCGCTCTTCGCGTGGGTGGGGGAGCTGGATCCCGAGGCGTAGTAGAAACGGTTTTCACCGAACGTCTGGGCATCTCCCGAGCAGCAGACGATGACGCAGCCGCCGAAGAGGCAGAGGGCAGAGCCGATCCAGCCCGTGTACAGGGAGTAGCCAAAGCTCATGATGGTGGTCTCGCGGTGGGCGCATACGGGAAACCAGATGGTCGCAACAACACCGCACATGGCTGGGGAGAGATGGGAAGGAAAGGTAACTCCTGCAGGTAACCCCACCACAGGGACACAAAGCACACCCAAGGGGAGGGAAGGGGTGCAGGAGAGGGGACAGGGAGGAAGCTCATCCCTCCTCCCTTACAGTCCCACAGTGGGGCCCAGGAGCATCAGCATCAGGGCTCGGTCCAAGAGATCTCCGAGCAGGAGGCAGCGTGGGAGAGAGAGCAAGACAGAACAGCCATCTCTCTCAAGCACCAACAAATAAAAAGAAAAAAACAACTGCGCCTTGCCAGAATCTGATATATTTACTGCAAGGGAAACAGATTTGTTCCCTAGAAATATCTTTAAGGGGTAAAAATGAAAGTCATCCCTGAAAGTGATGCTCTGGAGAGCTGCAGAACTAGGAATAGATTAGATACGAAGCAAGACCACAAAAGCTGTGTGCATCGGTGAGGCAGTAAAATCGGTGGCTCAGGGTCAGCCGGTGTAAATCACTATTTCTGCATGAACTCACGTGCTCCATCCTCAGCCCACGTCAATCACCATCACTGCCGTTGCTCTACTGAATGGTCACATAAACGTTAATGAAACATCCCAGCACTTAGCAAGTCAGAGTAGGGTTTATGAAATACAAACAGAAAACGGGCAGGGACAAAATAAGCAGCAGTACAGCATTTCGATGGAGAAGGAAATGACTCTGAAAGCAGATGTCACTTTCCTGTGGGAAATTTCTCTGTATCAAGCGATAGGGACGAACCCAACTAGGCTCTCCAGAAACCTATTGAATTGACTAGAAAGGCAACCTCATCTGGAGGGAAAACTGTGTTTTGCCTAGAGTCTACACGGGTCAAAAAATGGCTGCAGACTTCAAATCTAGCTTGAAATTCCATAGTGTTTTTTTCCCCACAAAAAGCAGGAAGGCTGCCACGGTGGTGCTGCGAGGAGTGCTGGCGGGTGACACGTGAGGCAGATACCCTCAGGACAGCCACGCAGGTTCAAATGCAGCACTTTGCAGGCAGCCAGGCCAGGGACCACAGCGTTTCAGCGTGCAATACACACGTGTGGTTTGCTCCAAGCAGGCAGAGAACACGTGCCCTGCATTCTCCTGGTGCTGCACAAGGTCACACTCACCACCCTCACGAAGGGTCCTACCTCCATCCTGCAAAGTCCCCGCCATGCACCGAGGGCAACAGGAGTGGATGGTGTTAATCACCTCACAGGAGCAGGTCCTAAAACAATACTCCTTTATGGCCTCTACATCTGAGAAGAATTAATCTGTCAATATTTACTTGCCTCTGGGACAAGCTGTGCAGGACTCCATCCTTGTGGCTATCAGAGAATCAGAGCAAAACAATAACAGGACTGTGGCAGCGTTACAGATTTCCACCGACCGCATTCAAAGGTATCTGGAGGCAGTGTCAAAAAGTTAAGGTTGCAATAGGAACAAAAAAAGGGGATGAGATTAAAAATAAAATTGTTTGGTTAAAGTGAAGAGCAAACCGTAGCTCCTGGCTGGTACAGCAGAAAGCCCATCCTCAATAGCTGTAGTTATTGTGAGAGAAAATATTTTCTTATGGAAAAGAGAAGAACATTTGAAGGATGCTAATAAAGCCAGTAATAATTTTGGGCCTCCTCAAAGCAAGGACCCTGTGGCTTTGGGAGGAATTTTTGGAGAAGGCAGGGAGGGGAGAGCAGCATTTCTCCTGCTTGTGGATCAGTCGTGCAAACAGCCCATGACCCTCTAACGCTTTAAAACAGAAATGTATCAGTTGGGGATCCACGAAGCATTCTAATGGGCTCTGGAAAAAAAAAGCTTCTTTGTTATCTGAAAAAACACAATCATCTTTTCTTTTTCTGTCAGCAGTAAATATATACATATATATTTATGTCCATAGACTATAAGAGCCTTATCTATCCAGACCCTCCCCCACAACACAGCACCGAAAAGCGCACTTGCACTGGGGTGAGAAGAGCTCTCACGGACGCTAGCACAATGGCATCTCTTGTGCATGTGGCTCTACTACATGTAAAACCACCTTATTTTAATGCTGACAATACCAGAAAGCTGTGAAACACAAGCCAAGGACTTTGCATGGGTTAGTTTGACCTCTCTGTCTTCGGAGGCCACCAGCTGCCGTCAGCCACCAGCGACCCCGTTGCTCAGCAAGAGGAACGCCCTGGAACAGGACTGGATTTCATTGCTCTGTGTAGATCAGACTGGGTTGTAAATCCTCTGAGAAGATGGTAAAAGGGCGGTCTGCGACTGCAATATTTTTTGGTGGACTCAAATTTTGGTCTAGCTGTATCACAGAGAAAGGCTGAAGAAAAGTTGGTTTGCCAAGAAACCCTAAGGGACTGGAAAAGGCATTTTAGGGCAGTTTTCAAGTGCTGAAATAACTGTCTACAAGGATGAACTCTCTGAATAGAAATTACTACCCCATTTTTTTCTGTGCTGATGCTGAGAGACCCTTTGCCTCTCCCTAAATATGAACATCTTCAGAGAGTAGAGGTGCAGTGGTCAATATAGTCTGGCAGAAAAGTAAAAGAAATGCTGAAAACAAGAAGGAATATTTTCTATTAGATCAACTGTGTTAGCTGGAAAACCAGGCATTTTCTGGGGGTGCACACTACCTGCTTTTTGCAGCTAGAGCAGGCAGTCCTGTAAAGCCACTGCCTCTACCTGCAAAAGTCCTCTCAGTAATAGCTGGTGGGGTTGTCCCTGCTCCATCAGACCACTGTGAATCCACAAGGACACATCCCAGGCTCCCAGAATTTCCAAGTCCTTTTTGACTACGGACTTGCAGTGGCTCAATCCGTTGAGCTGAAACTCTTAATATTCTACATTAGAGGCAGATTTTAATGCGATGGAAGTACACAGACAAGAAGCACAGAAGGTGCTTGGGGAGGTGGAGGAGACAGAGCAGGATTACTCTAACTCAGGGGACAGTGAGTCCCTGCCAAATTCCTTAACAGTAAGTTAAAGGCTTTCTGCAGAAAAAGAATACTTCTCTTTCACAGCTAAATTTAATCATTCTGCTGACTCAAAGTCACACACATTTCTCTTTCAAAGCATTTGCTTGAAATAACAGACATCCATGATTATTTCTTTTTCTGTGTTCAAGGCAATCTTTTTGTCTTAATATCTACGGTTTTACAAGTAAATCTCACGCAATGTCCAGAAAAACCTATTACTGCCCTTTACATAGCATGCAACAGCTAATACAGTCATTTTGCAGCAGCAATTACCAAAAACTAATGTATTTTTCACCTGTGTTTTGCAGTCTCTCGAGTCCCTCACCTCCATTAGGAAAATACCCGCTTGGTTACCAGCACGGGGTCCCCCAAATTAGCACCAACAACACAGGATGGGCCAGGGTTTTTCCATCAGCACTAGCGTATGAAATGTTTTCATACTGGCTCGGAGCAAACCCCTGCTGACGGTTGTTTTCGGCGATAAATCAATCCTCTCGGACAGACAGGATCAAGCGAAGTCGTAAATACATCAGCAGGCAGGATAGGAGGGTGTGCACACAGGTCGCGCTCTGCAGCCTGCTATTATCAGCGGACAGAAAAATCAATGGAATATCTGAACCCATTGTTTTCCTGGCAAGTTTTCAACTTCTTTTTGTTTGTTTTTCTTTTTTTTTCCTTCCCCTCACACCATTTCAACCCCTGTTTTCCTTTTACAATACATTTCAGTGACAAACTGCCATCCCTCCTCTGAGCAATAAGTGAAGTTTGCCATGGGGCCAGCTCCTCTGATCACATCTCTATTTCTGCTATGTTAGTGAGTGTTTTGGGGGTTGTTTTCTTTTAACCAGAGCTCTGGGAGTTGGTCTCCACTTAGAGGAAAAGGCTGGAGCCCGTGCGGTTGGGAAAAACCACAAAGGAGAGTTCAGTGGCCAGAGGGTAAATAGGAACAGTCCAGGGCATATTACTTTTAGAATAGAATGAATTTCAAGTCAGTATTATGTCTTTTGAGGCCTGATTCATGCTTATTACATGCTCTGGCATGGTAACACCTCATTTTGCAAATAACAGATCATTAATCAGCTTAAATCATGTCAAAGTCCCGAGCTCTGTACATTATTCTCCTTCCAAAGGGATCATCTTGCTGATCAGCCTGGAAAAAATTGGGTTTTGTACAAATAAATGTGGGTTCCTTTGTTGTTGTTTGTTTTATTTTTTTTTTTAAAACAGAAAACCCACAACTTAAGAGCAAAAGGAGCTTATTTATTCTTCATTTGTATTCTGACAGAAAGAGCATTACTATAACCGTGACTGAAACGTCGTGACCAGGCTGCTGTTCCCAGCCCAGCCCGTTCAGGGAAATCCGGCAGAGCAGACTCTTCCAGCACTAAAATTTTATTCAGAAGCAGAAAAAAACCCAACCAAACCACTTTTTCTTTCACTTTGCCAAGCCCAAATACATGACTGAAGGTGTCGGGACAGGGATATTCCAACAGCTCTCTAATGTGGCCGGACATGATCAGAATGTCCTAAACAGGCCCTATATAAAGCTGGTTTTAGGTCTTCCAGCTATGGGAACCTGCCCTTAAACCCCACAGACCCCTCGGTCTCGTTCCCTTCGGTTTCCGACGTACCAGCTTGTACTAACTGCTTCTCACCAGGGCACCAGAGGAGGGACCGCACGCGGGGAAGGAGTGTCCGGAGGACAGTCCCTCTGAGCGTGCAGCTATATCCAGTGCCCACTTGAAAAAAAAATAAGGAGAAGAAGAAGAAGAAAGAAGACGGACATGATGTCAGCACGGGCTGCCAGCGCCCAGCAGAGCCACACAAAGAGGCCACTTTCCCTCACCCCTCCTCCTCTGCCACACGGACGGGTAAAAACAAGGCACCGCAGCCTGGTGGTGAGATGACGAGACTTCAAGAACATGCAGGTGTTGCGCTGGGGACAATGAGCTCCACAGTGCGCACTGCTCAAAACAATCTCCTCCACAGGGACTGGGGACAGGAAGAAATTCCCAGGGGAACTTGGAGGCCAAGGGCAAGGCTGGCCAGAGGGGTCTGGGAGGCACATGGAACATGCCACCCCTCTTCCCAGCTCCGTGCCACCTCCTTGCTCCCTCTCCTGCTGCAGCTCCTGCACCCCCTCAACCCTCCTGACCTCACTTTCACCTGGCTGCATCTGCAACACTCAGGGAAAATTCGGAGGCTGTCCTTTCCCAGGGAGCAGCTTGGGAGTTTAGACCCTTTTCCAAAAATAGCATCACTTCCACAGCAAACCAGCAAAACCATTGTCTGCAGGCAGCTGCCCGTGTGCAACGGCCATCGCCCTCCCACAGACACAGGCGGTGGCCGTGCCCGAGGACTCCACAAGATAAGGGTTTTACAGCCCTCCCCCTCTTCACCCTGCTTCACTCCCTGCCTCCTGCCTTTGTGCTCCCACTCCTGTTTGTGCCTTCTGTTCACCCCACAGCCTGCTGCAATGCTGAAGAGCTTCAGGGTCAGCCCAGCCTGGACAGCCGAACGTTCAGGTGAACAAGCTCAATCAGCTTGCACCACACCATCTCGGGGCAGAAGAAGACTTCCAGCTCCACACACACGTAGGGCCGGTGGGCACCTTACCGAGGAGGATGATGAGGATCCCTCCCAGCTGGGACCGACGGTACTTGGCAGCTCCAGGCTCGTGGCCCATTCGGATGCAGGGCAAGACTGTTATCAGCAAGAAGATGGCGGGAAGACCCAGGACGGAGGCGGCAATCATCAGTGCTCGACACGCTTGGACATACCCTGTTGGCAAGGCAAGGCAAGAGGATTTTGATTATTCGGCACGAGAGGAGGAGACCTTTGGACAAAGGCTTCCGTTTGATTAGCTCCCAGTGCTTGCACGGACTATGGGAGACAGGTTCAATCCTTTGTGTAAACAATTAAGACAGTGAGACTGCAGTGCAGTGGTTAGTGCACGGACACGGGATGTGCAAGCTCAAAATTCTCCAACAAACAAGCAGCGCTGCCTGGAAAACACAAGCTCTTCCCAGCAAGACACTGAGAAATCGCGGCACTGGGAAACATCGGAAAGGAGAATAAGAGAAACGGCTAGGAAGGAGTTTCCCTACATCTTCCCAAAGACAGCCTTGATATATAAATAACAAGAATTTAAAATCTGAAAGAGCAGCTTGCTGTGAGTAGAGGAGGCCCACAGTTATCCAGAGGAGGGCTGAATAGTTGAAGACCCATTACTGAAACGTGCAGGTCCATGAGATGTCACCACGGAGGAGGAGGGATGCTCCCCAACCACGGCCCCGTCCCGATGCTGCGCCTCAGGAGTCCAGCCCGCCAGCGGGGTTTCAGAGGAGACCCGTCGCTGGAGCTGGCACAGCTCTTCCTTAGGGAGAGGAACCGACTGCACTTCGCAGAGCTGCTTGAGTTGCCATGACCAAGGGCCGTGTCACTCCTCTGGGTCCCTACGGACATCACGGGATGCCCTGGCACTTCCTGAGGCACCACCCGCCTCCTGCCCCCGTGCAGCAGCAGCCCAACACCAGGCAGTGAGGAACAGCCGGGGCCAGGGACTGTCGGTGTGCTGGGCAGGGCCCTGACCCTTCTGCCACTCTGTGAGGGTCTACGTATAATAACGTAACAATTAAAAAAATATTTTATGTATATTATGCATATATAATTTATTGTTATTTTATAGAAAATGTATACGTGCTATATAAATACATATAAAAAAAATAAATAAACCCAGGTCATTACTTGCATGAAAAGGAAAAGGAACAAGTGTCAGATTTGCTCCAGTGCCCGTGAGCCTCCAGCAGAGCGAATGTGCGGGCTCCCTTTCCCCCGCATGATGTCTCAAACAGGACCAGCAAAAAGGGGCCTCAAGAAAGTCTTGCTGACGTACAGGTAAGGCACCAGGAATGAGGATTTTACTGTTCCTGGAAACGCAGGCTCTGTGTATATTGATTATTTGCTTGATTTTTTTCAAGAGGAAACTTAACAACAAAAGTTACACACGCATTTGTTTTAAAGGCTCGGGGAGTGAAGGGCTCTATGTACATTTCAGCTATCGGGCACACCAGGATGACTTTCCCTCTCACAGAAACCCATGGGTATCAAACAGGTTACAAGCAGCAGCATCTTGTTTTGTGATTTGTCTCTGCTGGAGCGGAGCATTGCTTTCTGCTGCTGAAAGACCTGTTTACCTGTTTATTACATTTCATTCAATAATGTCTCTTTGGGGCGAGCCTTTTCTCTGTCTTCTGTGCTGGATCACATCGAACAACAGCAGCAACGGGGAGGGTACAAAAATAAAAGTATCCACACACAAAGGGAGAATAGGAGCTAGTCTGAGAGATTCAATATTGCTCAGCACTATGCCATGCAGACTAGACTCTGTAACAGAGAAAAATCCGGGAATAATCTTTCTAACCTCTGTGAAATTATTTTTGCAGCAGTTTAAACAAAGAAATAAGGAAAGATGTAAGAAAACTACAAGGAATGGTTATTTCTACGCTGCCGGCTTTGGAAGAGGCATCTCTGGAACAGCATTTCAGAGGAGGTGCAATCTAAACCACAGCAGAACAAAGCAGCGCTGCAGAGTTAACAGTGACTGAAGCAGATAAGGTCATTAACTTAACTTACAGGGACAAGACCACACCAGACTTTGGCAGGTTTAATTGGTTCAAAAGATGTATTAATACTGATTAAATACCTTGCTTAATTTTTGCTTTGCAGTAAACTAGCTGAAAACTACTACATAATTAGAAAATATCAAGACAAGTTAAATGTAATTCCATCTGTTTGCCATGTAAAAGTTCTGTCTTGCCTTAGAACATATGGGAAGCACAAGACCTTCAAGACTAATGACGATCTTCCAAAAGATTAAAAGCCATAGCAGCATTAATAATAGATGCTGAAAGATTCATTATGCTCAAAATCATTTTAAGGACTGGAACCTTACCGTTTGTAATAGTTCATCATCATCTCAAAGCAAAACTCAAAGTACTCTATTATACCTCAAGGGTCTATATATGTTTTGCAACGCAGTCTAGATTCAAGACATGATAGGAACAGGGAGCATTTGATTAAACATTAACTGGACTTTAATAGCTAGAGATAACACATGGTACCTGGGTAGGATTAAAACCAGGTAGAATTTAATGAGAATCATGTTAAGAGCTCAATGTTCACATTCTTCAGCGTATTTAACAGACCATCACCTGCGCTGATGAAGTCGATCAGCTTCACCATCAATCCATCCTGAACAGGACCTGCCCTGCTCAGAGCGAGGCATCGCCCCTCACCTCCGGGTGGGAAGGGGGAGGACGGCGCACACGTACCTGGCAGTATGAGGATGTCCACGAGGGGCTTGCAGTGATAGAGACCTGTCGCCATGACACAGTCTGCCCACAGCCCCTTGGATCCCAGCTCATCCATTTTCCTGCAGGTGGTAATGGTGTAGCCGCAGGTCACCACCCAGTCATTGGTGGCCGTTGCCACAACCACCCCGATCCACCCTATGAAACTGCAGACAAATCCGGCCAGGTGCAGGCAGGTGGCCACCATGTTGATCCCTTGGTGGGGCAAGCCGGACAGGAAAGCGCCCGCAGGGGTTCAGCAAAGCCGGCGAGTTCCCTGCTGCGGGACCTGCTGCGAGCTGCGAGCAGGAGGGACGGGGCTTTGGTAGGACGAGGTCCCTGGTCAGGCTCTGCTGCAGCACTCGGCTGCCTCTGCCCAGCTCCCTCCCTGGGAGGGGTTAGAGCTGCCTCCAGCCCCATAACGCATGGGAGGAGCGAGCAGGGAGCCCCAACTTCTGCCGGTTCATCAAGAGGGTCGGAGAGGGAGGGTGTGGAGAGGAGGAGATGCAGAACTACACCCACCCGTGCTTGAAAAACAAACCAGGCTGCTTTATTCAAATGCAAACAGCCTGCCTATTCCCAGCGTAGCATCAAGAGGGAAAAGCTCAGGCAGCGTTCTCCAGCCGAAGATAAATGATCGCACTGGTACCTCTTCATGGGGAGATAGGGCAAAGAAACGTGGCGGACAGAGACACTCAGGAGGTGGAACTGATCCTCTCACCAAAGCCATCAGCAAGGCTGCAGCGAAAGGAGAAACTCAGTCTTGGGTCTTTCCTGATGTTTTCAGTCACTGCAACAACATAACAGACCCTTCCCCGCCTTCTCCGCTCGTGCCCGGGTTCTCAAGTGTTAACTAACACGCACAGAGTCTTCAGCACGTTTTTAATAGCACCGCATTTCAGCTTTTGAATGCTAAAATCTAGAACAAGCAGTTTTGTACTCAGACTCGTTAGGGGATAAATTTTTGTCCGCTCCGCAGAACAAGGAACAGCCCGCTTCAAAATGCCGAAAGAAAAAAAGAAAACAACCACCAACCTTCACAGCCTGTTCTGCACCAGGAGAAACAGGCAGGCAGGATATTTTCCTCATTTTATCTGTATTTTCACAAACACGTGTACGCTGCCGGGCGCCGGCACATCCCTAATGGCACTTCACCACCCGCCGGTTGCGCCCAGGGAAGGGTTGGTGCGGGCATAGGACGTGCCTGGAGAGACCACTAGTGGGGAGCTGTCCCCACTGCAGGGGGAAGGGAAAGCTGGGCGAGAAAACCACCCAACGATCAGTTTGATGCATTCCTAGTGCTCTGAAAAAGAAATAGTGGAAGCTACACTCCAAGATTAAGGTGCCCAGAAGGAAATATATCCCGCTTTTCATCCAAAAGTGGTTTTTTTTTCCATTTTTTATCAAATAAAAGTGAAAAACATGAACAAGACCGTCCCAGAGCTTCGTTTGTCGCACGTTCCTTAGATTTAAAATTCAAGGGCACAGGGCCACAGTTTTGCTTTTGAATCATCATAAAATCACTAAGGTTGGAAAGGACCTCTGAGATCTCCAAGTCCAACCGTCAACCTAACACCAGCTTTGTTGAAGCCTCATCTGAACACTGGAGTTACTACATAAATAGTTGAAAATTATCTTTGAAGAGGAGCTTTTACAATAAATAAACACTTAATAGTTGCCTTCACATGTGGTTTAAATTGTTGGTTACCCCCTGGGTTTTTTCTGTAGCCGGTTTGTGGTATTTTGGTGAAGCCATGCTGCCACTGACTTCACCGATGTGATCCCACCTTTCTACGGAGCTTATTCTGCTGCACCCACGGCAGGCGGAGCAAGCCGTTACTGGCACCCAGCTACCGTTTTCTTGTTGTCTGGGGCTCGGTTCTAGATGGATTTAACCTTTTCCTGCTTATTTATGATTCAGGAGATAAACTTGTCGTCTCTCAAGTGAAACTAGTAGCATTCCACTTCTTGGATCATGCAATTGTGTTGGACAGATCACGCGTCACCTCCTGGATCTGGAGGAACACGCAGGTCCCTGCCTCTCCCCTCCGCTGACTCAGTTTGCGTTATTTTCAGCCTAGCATTTCCTCCATCTAACTTCATAAAGGTAAAGATGTGAGCTGTCTGTACCAAGTACAAATGCGCACAGCTTTGATTAATACCAGGCACAAGGATACTTAACGGCTTCGGGATGACTGATCCCAACCGGTATCATCGAACGACACTGTTGCCACACGATCCTTTGGAGGTTAAACCCACGCACATTCTCTAGATCACACCAATACTTAGATTTCTAGCATACTTCAAAGTATTTACTTTTTCTTCAAAATACCAGAAAATTCTGCAACATCTTCATATCCCGTTCCATCCCAAGGCTGAGACCAGAAGTATTTTACACGGCGATAGCACAGGTGCACCCTAGTGCCCAAACCCCAACTGTTTTAAGAAGCCGCGAGAGAGGAACTCGCAGGCTGCAGCGGACACGTCCTGCTGCAATTCCGTCTCCTCCAGTTACCGTTTCCTGCACCACAAAACCTCCCCGCACCGCCACGTCCTCCTTCCCAAACGCATTTGTCCAGGCGTGCGCAGCAGCTCGGCAGGCGAGCGGTGCATTTCACGCTTCAGCTATTTAATAGTGCTCGGTCTGGTGCCCGTAGGGCACGGTTTGGATTGTTTCATCAATGTCGGCAGGGACAGGAAACATTTATTATTTTGTCAGTGTTGTAAGTAACACCGCCGATGTTTAAGGGAATGTAAGGTAGCGTGCTGCAGGTGAACGACGATTCCCCAGATCAATAAAGTGAGGAACAAAGTCTGACTTCCCAGCCCTACGCCAAACAAACTCACTTAGGGCAATGTTCCTGCAGTCTGCTGGTTTTAAAGCAAGTGCCGCACACGCGTTTAGCTCAGCAACAGTGCGCACGCCTTAAAAATCAATCTTTTTACCCTGTCGCTCAAGCAGTTCTTCCTGGATCCGCACTGTTTGCTCTGACGATCGACACACGTCGCCGTGAGTCACACTTACACAAGCTATCCACGCTCCACGACTTTTTCTCGTACAAATGACTCACCCCGGACGGTTCCTCAGCAAGGTTCTCAGCCCGACAGCTTCTCCCTCGCTCGAACTGCGGCAGTATGAAAACATAACATGGGATGCAGAAAGAAACAGGTTTAAGCAGTACAACTAGTTGTTAATTTTCTTCCATACTGAAGGCTGAGCTCACCAGAGTATTACCGATTTCACCTTCACCCTGCTTCGCACCGCTCGTGTCTCTCTTCAGCCGTAACACACAGGCAAGCGCACGGGAGCATTAAGGGCTTGAATAACCTGAACCATAACCAGGACTTCCTAGACGCAACACCTTCGAACGAGGACAAGGCATTTTTGCTCTGACTTAGGGGGAAGAAAATATAAGCGCGTCTATGTGACCATGCTGCCGTATCTGCCACACAACCCCAAACCCTTAGTATCAAGAAACGTCACCTAGAAGTCTCCAAAATATTATTTGTAGTACAAGTTGTATTTTCTGACTACAATCTAGGTTTTTTGAAGTACTCGAAGCCCTGGAGCGAGTCCAGAGAAGGGCAACGAAACTGGTGAAGGGGCTGGAGCACAGGTCTTATGATGAGCGGCTGAAGGAACTGGGCTTGTTTAGTCTGGAGAAGAGGAGGCTCAGGGCAGACCTTACTGCCCTCTACAACTACCTGAAAGGAAGTTGTGGTGAGCTGGGGGTCGGCCTCTTCTCGCAGATAACTAGTGACAGGACAAGGGGAAATGGCTGCAAGTTGCGCCAGGGGAGGTTCAGGTTGGAGATGAGGAGAAAATTCTTCTCTGAAAGGGTGGTCGGGCATTGGAACGGGTTGCCCAGGGAGGTGGTGGAGTCACCATCCCTGAGGGTGTTTAAGGAAAGGTTAGATATGGTACTTAGGGACATGGTTTAGTGGGTAATAGGTGGTGGGGGGATGGTTGGACTAGATGATCCTTGAGGTCACTTCCAACCTTAATGATTCTATTCTATTCTATTCTACCAACTCCTATACAGCTTAGAGGAGCAGCTCCCCCTGTGCTCCTCGGCTCCTTCCTCTCTTCTGTTCCGAATTTTCTATTTAAGCTCCATGATGGCAGACAAAAACGTTAAGCAGCAACCCAATCACAAAATTTACAGAGCCCAACAACTCCTGAGTCACTGTAAAGTATACTTTCCATAAGCAAAGAAAGTACAAAGTATAATTTCCATTCCCAATTTTGCCTTTTTGTAAATCTCAGCACTGTTGATAAACACCGTCCAAAAAGCCAAGTTCAGAAGTCAGCAGTCAAAAATCTTCCAAAGGCAAGTGCTCTGACATTACAGTTCTTTATTTGTTTCCGAATCCACAATCTATACAGGTATTTACAAGGCATGAAAATGGATAACAGCACAAAATACAATTGAGGTATAAGCTAAGAGCACAGTATGTCATGTTTCAATAAATATAATTCAAAATTTGTAAACTAAGTGACCAGATAGGTGCATCTTGTTTACTAAAACCATATAAAATATCTGTTAAATCTCACGTGAGGTAGAGGACAGTTTTGTGTGTCATGTAATGCAACCACAGCAACTCTAACAAGAAGACTGTACATCATTGGCAAAGTATTAAAAATGGTTGAGCGCACTGATCGTTTTTCACAGGCTTTTACTACGCTTTCAGAATAATCATTCAACCTGTTGCCTTGAGCTAACACAGACTCTGTCGTATTGCAGCTACTTTCTGTAATTTAAGATAATTATACTGGCATGTCAACATCAATAAATACTTTTGAGAGCGAATATGAAAACAAAAACAGATTTTGTCAATCACAGAAAGCAACTAATGGCAACAAAATATTTTAGACCGACTTTTCTATAATTTCCTAGATGTAGTTTAAATACAGTACAGCTGTGCTTTCCTTTAAGTGAGGTATCTATATTTGAAGAAAAAAAATTCAATTGATATTGTTACATTTAATCGATTTTCAAATAGCAAAATTTTATACCCTTTGCTGTGCTTGATGAAGTGCTTAAAATTCAGTTTTCAAGCGTTTTCCAACTGAACCACTAACCCTGAAAAAAAAATATTTCCAAGTAATGGAGACACACTACAAAATTGTCGTGCAATTTGTAAGCAGTAACTGCTTTCCCAAAAGCTAAAGAATGGGTGGGTTTTGAGACAGAAATATGCAACAAATAGAAAATTCTACAAGCTTTCTGTAATGAAGACCGAGGAATGCTCACACTGCAAACGTGATGAGCAAAAAGAAAACTGAAATTTGCAGCATTCTGCTGCTTACTAGTGACAGCTTAAATAAAACTACAAGCACAGATTAACAGGTAGGTGTAATTACGTCTTTTGCCGACTTCACCATGTTATAGAAAACTCTGTTGTGTGGATTAATTACATGAATTAAGTGCAGAAAAAATACAAAGTCGTTATCTTTACTAACAATCAAAATATATACTCTACAAAGAAGTGAATTCTAGGAAGATGGCCACGACAGCATTTCAAGGCCAACTTCAGGACTAATGCTAGGAAAGTTTTCCAAAAATTCCATAACACATTCTAGCTATCCCCTCCCCAATATAAAACAAGAATGTATGAATAAAACACCGTGACTTCTAAAATATGGGCCAAGCCTTATTTTTCCAGGCCACCAGTAGCTTTACGCTCCCGTTCAACTTTTCCTACTTCACTACTTGCATTATGCCTTTACTATATACAAACGATTTTACACCTAAGCTATTAATATATTAAATATAGAATAAAATTAGTTTAAGAATGTGAAACATAACTACATTTATCTAAATACTCAAGCTAAACGGTATGCTTTACAAAAACTAAAACACAGACTTAGTTAAGTTTGGAGATTCAGATACAAATCTCTTTCGTCCAGGGATACATGGCTACGCTGTGAACAAGGGTGCTTTCAGACTGCCAGAACTTTACTAGAGTTTTACTCTCTAAGCGCGTGTATTTTCTTGTTCATCAGAGCACACAAAACATGTGGAAGTTCTCTTCCAAAAAAGTATAGAAGCAAACCAGATATTCACCTCAAATCCCACTGACTTTGTTCCAAAAGGCGCACTAGGCAGCTAGGTGTTTAATAACGCAATTTCCAAAATTATTGACAACTTTAGGATATTTTTTTTTTCCCCTAAAGGCTTCATTTTACAACTATCTGGGAAAACGATGTCCTGCCTGAAAGATCAGCAAGCAATAACTGAAAGCAAAACAAATAACAGTACATAAAATGAGCATGCTATGACTAAAAGCGAGGACCCAATGACAGAATTCGTTTCTACTGTTAAGTGTGCACTTAAGCGAGGGCCCTTAAGTGTGCATTCCAAGCTCCTATAGTAGGCTGTAAAATAAACCATTCAATATAATGAGTATAAGGTAGTGAAAAAAGGTCAACACGTGTTTGTTCTAGAACTTATACAGTATTATTTACAATTTACTAAAAAACTATCTTTCAAAGACTGTGAACACACAAAATCTATGGCACATTTATGTATACATTATTACTTAAAATCAGTATAAAATTAAGTCTACACATATGAAAATTATTTATGTTATGTCAAGAGCCCGAAAGTAATATTGAAGAATTTTAAGAGGATTACAATAATTTAAAAAGCATTCTAACTTCAGGTTAACTAAATGGAATATTTACAAGGCTACTTTTAAAGTCATTTTAATAAATGTTCCATTAGCTTTTTTCACCCAGATGTTTTAAAACGATTAGGCGGCCGTCTCTGCAGCTGGAACTGCTAAAACGTCATAGAGGCGCTCGAGCTTTTGCAAGAGTGAAAGTATTAGTACCAACCACGGCCACCAGCATTTGAACAGTCCCCAGCATAAACCAGCTAACAGCTGGTTGAGAGGCGGTCAGAGTGCTGGCGGAGGCAGAGGAACCCGGGCTGTACTAGCACGCCGCTGCAATTGCCACCATGGCAAAAGGGGAAATTTTAGCCAAGTCACATAACATAGACAAGACCCGAAAGAAAACGGAATATACATTATTCTAATATAATAATCCCATGAGGATTCCATACATTCAGTGGCTAAGCTCTAAATACTGCGGTAAATTCGTTACTGCAGCTGTATTAAACGAGTCTGTACAGTCTTACCCACACGGACAGTCGAACGAGTCTGGTTCAGAACACTGATTCTGAAAAGCAGCTAGAAATTTGGTAACACACCGGTGAAACTCTTCAGTTTCCCAGGACGGTGTTTCTCTACTTGCCCATCTAGCTAATCCAACATCAGTTCTGTCAGTCACGTTCAACTACCTCAAGCTCCCCTCCCTAATAATCACATTTTTATCAACACTCTTGCCCGCTCTCCCTACAGCCACAGTTTTACGGGTTCTTACAATATAACATTCACTGTGTTTTTAAAGCAAGTGGTGGATGCACAGGTAGAATCATTTATAGTCAGCACTTTTCCTTCCAAACCATGCTGCAAAGACAGGCTTTTTCCTTTTCAGGTTTTTTTTTTTTTGCTGGTTTGTTTAAGCAAAAATTTGGAGATGGAGTTGAAGAAGGGAAAAATGTAATCTGGGTCCTCTTTTCTGATCAACACTGACAAAAAAATTCAGTATTTTTTCATCTAAACTGCTTTAGTCATCAGTGTCAATGTGACAGAGTCCACAAACAAAATTATACACAGCTATAAAAGAATCATCCTATGACTCCATGAGATTTAAGTTACCACCCCATTTCTCATTCAACTTAAAGATATGTGCAATTTTATCTTTCTCTGTGATATTCAGTACTGTTATAACAGCTAGAGAAACAAAAAAGAACTCAGTTTTCAGTTTTACTACTTCAGGGGGAAAAAATCTAAAAAAAAAAAAAAATCAATGTAGGCTTTTACTAGAGGTTTCATCCAGAATTAACTGAATTATTAAGAGACTAATAAACCTAACCAGCTCAAAAGTAGAAGCTAAAGGATAGGTTAAAACTATGTAGTGAAGTACTAGAACTACTAAAATGTTCCTAGTCACTGTCACAACCAGCTAACAGCTGTCAGCTGTACCAAACTTTTTGGAGAGAAGTGCAAAAACAGTATTTCTTCATCCAACTCTGTAGTCATGCGTTTAATCCACTAGGAACCAGACTTCTGAAATACTCAAACATTACATATACATCAAACAGTAATTCTGTACAATTACACATTTTCAAATGTTATAGCTTAACAAACATGCTGTATTTCTTAATTCATGGTAACCTTACCATGCCATTCAAATATAGAGACTATCAAAACGGTTTTCAAAGTGCCATATCTCAGAATTTTAATTTTTAAGCTATTATCGCAATGTTAGTTAAGGCCTGTTCTATGTAATTAAAGAAAAATCCACAAGCTGGCAAGAAGCTCAAGGTGTGGAGGCTTAGGGTACTAAAGAAACTAATGCATATTTTTAAATAAATAATATTTTTTTGAAAGCATTAGGATCTGAAAAACAGTTAAGTCAAGCTTTCTCAGTTTCTAGAAGGAAAAGCCCCACCTTTAAGCCTTTCATTAACGTTTCTTTCATACCTACTATATAAAAGAAAACAAAAGAAAATATGTGAATTTTTAATCTCCAAAGATTCCACTGTAATTGTAAATTTTTCAATTTACAAAAAACTCTAATGTTTTTTTCTTCCAGCACGGCAAGCCAATGCTGGGTCTAAAACTGTTTAGGCTGATAATGAGTTGTTAAATAGAAAATACAAAAAAGATCAGCTTGACTTCACACAAGGAAATTATGGAAAAAAATCATGCTGGTACATCACTTCTGATGATCAATCAGCAGCAATTTTGAGTACTACCTTACAGGTGAAAAGCTGCCTTGCCTTTCCCCAGTTGGAGAAATAATTCTCACTGAATAATTCTCACTGAAACAAAAACTATTTTTGACCTTGAAGAATACCAAATCTTTTTAATGTACTTTTTAACTGGATGTGCAATTGATAGCAAAATAAAGATCACCACATATATTTTAACAGACAATGGTAAAAGGTATATAGAGTCCTCAAGACTGCATTAGAAATAGACAGAAACTGGTCACTCTAAATGAAGTTTTGTACTTTTCATCGTTTGAGAAAAACACCAGTAGAAATAAATGCAGATTTTCATTGGTTAGGAAAATCTAAAAATGTGTACCTATCTACTTATTTATATCTATGTATATCTTCATCTCGACTCGCCTGGGAAATAGAAATCTGTAAATACTTTTTCTTATCACACAGAAACTGCTAATTGTAGTTACACGAACAAAACACCCTGTTTGAAGGACACGCTTCCTCTTCCAATTTCTATTTTCCTTTTCCATTTTTTGAAGATTTCAGGATCTGTAGCTTCAATTCCTTTATCATCTTCTCTAACTTTTCCCTTGCCTCTCGTTCTTGTCTCAGTTCGTCTTGAAGCTCTTGTCTATCTGCTTCTGCGTGATCCAGTCTCTGTCTCAATTCTGCTAGCTGTAAAACAGAGACGAGACACAGAGGCAGAACAAATGTTAGCAAACTTACTTGGAAACGTCAGCTACTCATTTCAAGCCGCCACTGATGACCTCCCTATGCATCAGAGAGAAATATTTCAGTTCTGCAGTATTTATCAGCTCGTCCTCTACAGTTATCAAGAATTATGCAGTTACCCTCTACATCGTAACAAGTGACATCAACATGCAAAGTTGCATGAACACCACACTATAATAGAAAAATGGGGAAGTCTAATTTTTAAATAAATTGTAGTTACACGAACCGTCACGCTAGAGCATTTTAGTAACAGACATACTCTGTTAGCAAAATTGTGATGACGCCTGCATCAGAGGTTTCACAAATCCCAGAATAACTAACACTTTTTCATTTCCCAGGTTCATCTCTCTTACCTGACAAAATACTACTTCTTCATTTCAAAGCCTGAATGCATTTCTAGAACAAACAAAACCACCAAAACTGTTTTCTGATACCCTTTAATATAAACGGAACAGAATTACCAGAAATGAGATTCAGAAAATCTTGAACGTAACTGCCTGTGCATTTATGTGTACGTGTTCAAATATAAACATGGGTCCACCCGAAATTTATTGTGAAGTATTTTTTGTTTAAACACAGAAATTAAATACATTTCTCATCTTTGGAGCACAGTAAAGCTCAAACTTGCTAGAGTGTCATCAAAACTTATTTACTGTGAGATCTGGAAACTTCTGATGAATTTTCGAGCGTAAGAAGGTTATTATCAAATTGCTCAGAGGTATTCTACCAGCAGTTAAAACAGGGAGGAGACTGCAAATCGGCTACCTTCTCTGCCACTGATTTAAGGGGTTGTTTCTTCCAAATGGCCTCACAATCTAAAAAAATCCACATGCCTTTGTAACAAGAGGTATCTATCTGATTTAAATCATCACTAAGCATACATCGCACTGAAAATGAGGAAGAATGAAAAGAGGAAAAGCATGACAGAAGCAGGAGCATACAGGATCACTGGTGTTAACCAACTGCTATAAAATGTACTGGGCAAAGAAACTCATTTTAGAGAAACACCACATTCAGTAGATCCTCTAAAATATTTAAATGGTTCTTAGCATAATCAGAAATATTTAAGCGATTCTTAGAGAGCAGTATTTTGCTTGCAAATTAATGCAAGTCTTCTGACTCCATTACTACGATTAAGCGAACTGTTGCGGTACGATGATGCCCACTGCCTGCATGTTATAGCACGTACTACACAAGCACGTCTCTGGTGAAGTTTTGATTTCCAGCTCAGAGGAAACGTTCCAGTACTGGTTATACTGCCCTATTGTGATTGACAGGGTAAAGCAACAATTAAACTAGACAATTCAATAAAGAACTCAAAACTGCGGAGAAGACACTCAGCGCATAGACAGGCCTAGAAAGAACAGACATTTAAACAAGTTCCCATTCCCAAATTATTAATTTTGTTTAATGGACACAGAGGGTTCCTCCCAGTCCACAGTTCTCAGAGAGGAAAGGCAGCCTGGCAACTGCTTCAAGAAGACAATCGGCATAAGGCTTTTTTTAAATGCTGTATACACAGCCTGGGGAATTTACCTGTTGCCAGGACCTCTGTTTAACTTGGGTACTTCTGACAACTGCTTGGAATCTAGGATCCAAAATCTATGGTAAGACGTGATAAATGGAGAAAAAGGTTCAAATTATACATTGCGAACAGCTCTACCACACAGGTAATGACAGAGTAAACTTCCATGCAAGCAACGTATTGAGTTTTCAAAGTTTAACTTCAAAAGAAACAATCAACCAGTCTCCTTGGGGAAGAATCTATGGTTTTTACCCTCTAAAGTAAGCAAGCTACGCAAGCCCTATAAAACATGCTATACGTGATTATCTTCACAAATTAGAACATGTTGTTACTTGCAGTAATAGGGCTTGTACCAGATGTTTAGTAAATCAGGCCTTAGTCAGAGAGGATTATTTCTGGCAGCAAAGGCTAGGAATCTGTGGAGTGGGATGTCACGAAATCAAATTCATGAGAAGGATTTATGATGCTAGTCTCTGACCTACTCCCCAAAAATATCAAAACCTGTCTCTCAAGTACTGCCTGCTTCTTAGTTTGAGACACTAAGAACAGGAAATATAGACAGCTGCAATCAAATGACCACAAAGCTTTACCAAACTTAAGTTTCCCATTACGTTTACTTTAAAAAAAAAACAACTGTGAAGACTAGTTTTCTGTCACGTGGTACAAAATACATCAATATACATTTAATCATAACTGCAACTGTTTTTGAAAAGGGGCATTCCAAGGCTCCCTTGGCATTAACTTGATTTTTTCCCATTGGAATCACATGAATAACTTCCAACATGAAGAAAGCAACAGTAAAAGTTAAAAGGAAAGAAAAAGTATCTCCACAGGGTTTGACATATGAACCACAGAGGCAGGAATGGAAGACAAAAATATGATTTTCATTTCCAAGGGAACTCTTGACCAAATGTTTTGATAGAGCACAGAAGGGGGCTCATCAGATAGTGCAGAAGATTCTACCACCAAGGAACAGAAAAAGCAGCAACATAGGCTAGTAACCTGACAAAAAGGTGGCTCCGAGTTGGAATTTGTTTCGTAAAAGGAAGACAAAGATTAGTAACCTATTTCTAAAACTAAAATGAGAATGTTTAATACTGTAACATGGGCAAGTTTATATACAGGAAAAACATCATTTTTTTAAAATGATGATGTAACAGACTTCAAGATTAGTATGTCATCAGGAATATCATACAAGTATCTGAAAAGAGAATCCTGTAACACTTGACAGGTGAAATGTTTCTCTAAGGTGCATTCTACCTCAGTTTCTATCAAGGGACCGGGAAATAAATACTGCCATCACCATGACCTATTTTGGTATTAAAATATGATATTGGAACACATGGAGAAGATGCAACCGTAAAGTGTCTCAGCAACAGCTTCTCAATTTCCTTATGCACCGAATAAGCTTCGGTTTGAAACAAACTTTCCCTTCTCACCTGTGCTGCATATTCAGCTTCTTTGTCTTTTTCTAAATTGGAGTCACAGCTACACTTTTGCTTCATCACTTGGTCCAGTTTCTTCTCCAAGTCCCTCTGCTCAAAATAAAATTCTTCCATTCTTTGAGCATGCTCTGTTTGCAAACACTCAAGTTCTTTTTGTAAATTCTGCTGCTCTTCAGTTAATTCCTTCATAGCTTTAGAGTTGCTTAACATTTCCACTTCCTGTGAAGAAAAAATCAGGATCACATACACCTTGATTCTAAGACCAGGAAAGTGAAAAATTGAATTTAAATGTGTATCTGGAAACAATGAGGCCAAAAAGAGCATATTTATCTACCAACAACAGCAGTCTGATAATAGTATTTGTCTACTTAACAGTGGTAGACTGGAATTCTGTAGCAAGCATTTCAATATAAAAAAATTATTTACCCTTTCAAGCACACAAAGTTTCCAGAAACAGATTCACAACTTCCAGCAGTGAACCTCAGAAAGCAGCAGCACTGATTTACTAAAATATGCTTTGAAGATGAAAAAAGTGTATTATCAGAAAAAAAAATTAAAAATTTGATTGATTCCTTTTTCCATTAGCATTTTGATATTCTTTTAAAGTTTTAATTTTTTTAACTTGTCTACAAGCTTCACCTCTAACAGCAGAACAACTTAAAAGTAGCACCTCTAGGGCCCTATCTGAGCTCACAGATTCTAAACTTAATGTTAAATAAAATGAAATAAAAAATTAGGTCTGGTCTGTGAATGCAAGAAGCAAAGACGGTATTTATCTTAATGCACAAAACAGAAGTGAGGCAAAACCACAAGTGAACACCAGCTTCCAATGTCATCCATTATTAAAAGACTAACAAAAACCCCCTAAGACTGAGGGCTTATCAAATAGAAATGGGAAGGTGGTATTCTTTTCTATATAGGGCAGTGATAAGACCATTCCTAGAATATTGATGTCCACATCTTTAAAATCCTGAAACCTGAGAAGTTTTAGAGGACTTAAACTATATTTGCCAGAATGCTTAAATGTTTAGAAAACGTTCTGAAGTGAAAGAAGTAGTTTTCATTTGGATAAAATAAAAGGAGGAGCTGTTTGGACACAGTAGTTGCAAACTGAAAAGACACCAATTATTAGTGGATTCAAACCTAATGAGCGTAAGGGGTATTATGGATTTGGTCTGGATTCAAGCTGGAGGGAAACTTATCCGTGTGTTTTGGGTTTCTAAATGAATGTAATCCGTGATATTGATTGTAGAACCAACAAGCTAACGTCAGTTTTCTGACGACAAAAGTGAAAAGCACTCAGTTTGGCACTGTACCATTTGAAGCTGCTGTTTCCTCCGCAAAATGGTATTTAGTTTTTCTTGCTGCTTGATGTAGGTTTTCATCACTTCTTCCATGATCTTTCCCTTGTCATCTTCACAACTGATGTCTTTCATGAGAGTGGGGGACAAGGTTCGCACATCGTTACCTGCTTCAACACGGCTAGAGTCTCTACTGATTTTGGAAGAAATACGTTCAGATTTTGTCCCTCTTGCAGAACGAGTTGGTACAGGTGGATCTATAGGGAAAAGATGAACACAGCATAATAACCACAGAAAATTAAACTTCCAGAATGAAAAAAATGCAAAGGAAATCAAAGATTATAAAAACATCAAAAGATTTTTTTGAAAACTGAAGGGACATCACAAAACACTAGTTTGGTGTTGTGCTTTCCAAAATTATACGGTATAAACATTGAGACAACTTCAACATAATTTTCACTACTCACCTAAATGTTTATGCTGCTCCACACCAGTTTTCAAGTCAATTTTTTCCTGTTCTTCAAGAGAAAGTTCTGGATAGGAGACAGATTTTTTGTGCTTTCCACTACTGAGCTTCTTCTCTGACTGTCCAGGTGAGGATTTAATTACTTCTGAAGCTTTGACTGACGTCTTTGCAACATCCTTATATTGTGACGCAAGAGATACATTTGGGGCAACCACTTTATCACACATATACAGGTAGTAACTGAAACAGCAGAACAGGAAAATTAAGAATGACAGGTAAGGCATAATAAATGATGACTGGTAGAGAGCAGTAAGTTTAATTTAACGTGATTTCAAATTAAAATTTCCATGAAAAATAAGCACGTCCTTTTTAAATTTTTCCTATGCAAAAGGAAATCCTAATGACCCACTTAATCTTTACTGAGTAGATTATCTAGATAAGGTTTTGAGGCTATCAAACAAGAGGATTTTTCAAACATGGCTGATTAAAAAAAACCATATAGAAAATCCCATGAAGTCTTCATTTAAAAACAAAGAGTGAAGTTAGAATGCCACTGAATGCAGACTCTCTAGCATTTTTATAACCCTTGTATTAGCAACTGGGGATGAGGGAAGCAATCGGTGTAGTGGATATGAGCGTATCACTCTTTCAATAGCAAGGCTGTGTACCGACAGCTCTGGGGCATGTCCGAGACCAATGCTGGACCTTCTTTCCCACATACATTGAACAAGCTGTCTGGATTTTCACAGCTCCTGGACTCCTGGGAGCATCATTCTGTAGGGCTCTAACCTAGCCACTCAGCTTTTGTCCAGTACAGAGGGAAAAGAGTGCCAGATGTGTTAAGATCAGTGCCACAACAGCGGTGTCACGATGCTGAAGTTAACACTGCTGCCTTCAACATTTTCCTTTCTCCTGGTTCTGAAGGAAGTCACCGATAGAAACAGCAAACTGAAGGACCATCACAGAAGTCCCACCATTCACGTGTCTGCACGGGAACTGGTTTAGTGCGCGTGTGTCGCTTTGATGCATGCCACTAACCAAGAGTCTGATCTCACCCATACACAGCAAACGCCTAACCACGTGGGCATGAGGGTGAGTGGCAGGCCAAGAAAAAAATGTTTCCTCGTTGATACAGATGACAAACTTTGTACTATGTTGGTTTCTAAAACCAGGAAACTGATCAACAGACAATTCAGCCGTAGCCATTGCTCCAGTGTGGAAGGAAGCCTTCAGACACCTTTTACAGGTCTTTTTTTGAAAGGAAATTAAGTTGCACTCATGGTAAATAGGCCCTATGCAGCTTTCCACATACACGCATTATATTATAATGTGAAAAATTAAAAATTACCTTCTCATTTCTACTCTGAAAAGGGAAATTGTATTTACATTTCAATTGTATTGCCTGCTGAAGAACACTCATAGATCACAGCTTGAGTCCTGTACCAAAACCCACTCATAAGCAGTTCATTAACATTTACATTAAGAAACGCATAAAAAGTCAGCGTTCAGTTATTCCTGTGCGATCCCTTAAGAGTTTTCCTAACAGTTCGGGTTGCAAGTACATTTTTTTCAGTTGGAATTATCTTTAAATAACCAGAAGTATTTAAATACTTCTACATACAGCGCTTATAGCTCTACGCAAGAAATTCAGTTACCTGGGATGGAAAAAGGAGGATGGTTGCGGATCAGTTTCGGCTTCTTGCTTTATAACTGGATACCACTGTGGTAATTCCAGGCTCTGCTGTGAATCTGCCTAAAGAAAAGAAAATAAATCGGTAACTGGAAGATGGGGACGTTATTTACATTTTCATAAACACTGCTCAGTGGAGTGGCATTGACACCATTAATACACACCAGAGAAACTGGGGTACTGGAAAATGGAGTGTCTCTGGCAGAGATGCAGGGTGATGCAAGCCACAGAAGTGCCTTCGATCTCCGATTTCCCATTACGGGCAAAGGAGGAAGAAAATTAAAATAAAATCTCTTTACAAACCTATTATAAAAACTCTGCGAGTTTCCAGAACTCTGCCAGAGGCATGCTAAACATGTCTGGGAGAAACAGAACACAGAAACTAGGATTCCCAAAAGGTTGTAGGAGCCTTTTGCAATAAACTATCCACATCATAGTAAGCACTTGCCAGATACTTTATTACAAAATAAAACCTGTGAATAAAACAGAACAATTACTGGTGTTCCAGAGACAGAACTTTTCTGTAGTTGTCACGAATTTTTATTGCCATGGTGGGCAAAGCTGCTGCAGTAACATGACAACTCAATTTCCTTTGCAGTAACAAACAAAATTAATTCAGGAGCATCAGAATAAATCATCTTAAAAAACTTCTGTGCATTCTGTATTTGGTTAGTAATTCTTGTTCTGTTTGTCTCAAGAAACATTTTTGGAATTACTCTTTAGACAAAGTTACTGGTGATACTCGGTGCTCCACCGCAAAGGTACTATTAATTTCAAGTAAAAGGCATCTCATCATGTATTTAAACAAAACTCGTAGCTAAGAAACTGACTTTTAATTTCATTGCATTAAAACAGCCTTGGGAAGCAGGCTTTTGGGTAAGGTGTGGTTGGTTGACCCCAGCCAGCAATCACGCAGCTGCTCCCTCACCACCCCCAGCGGGACAGGGACAAAGCAAGAAAGCTCACGGGTCCAGATAAAGACAGTTTAATAGGCGAAGGAAAGCAAAAAAAAAACCCCAAACCAAGTGAAGCAAAGGATATCGCTCACCACCTCCCACAGGGAGCCTGATGCCCAGCCAGTCTCTGAACAACATCCACCTTGGATGCCAAAACCCCCTTCCTTGTTCTTCTACCCTCTTTTTTTTTTTCCCCCACTTTTTGCTGATCATGACATTATACGGTATGGAATATCTCCTTGACAATTCAGGCCAGCTGTCCTGGCTGTCCCCTGCCTGCCTCTTGCCCACCCCCAGCCCTCTCGCCGCAGGGGCCACCCATGAAACAGAGAAGGCACTGACCCTGCGGAAGGAAGCACTGTTCAGCAGCAGCCAAAACATCGGTGTGCTGCCAGCAGCTTTACCCACAAATCCAAAGCACAGCACCACACAGGCTGCTATGAAGAAAGTTAACACCATTCCAGCCAGACCTTTGGGAAGTTGCTCAATTGAAAAAAAAAGCCTATAAAGCTAAAAAAGAGATCCTACTATACTGAAAGCTGCACCCAGCGTGCTAGTATCTTCGTAATTTCTTGTGTACGAGATATATCATCAGGGAAGTTTGTATTTACACACCTGAAATAAACTATCACAGAGAGTACTCAATTACCCAGGTGTGGCTTGTATCAAAGTCTGAAGAATCAAATGCCACTTGATCATGACAGACCAAACACCATCCACAATATTCTGGTCAAAACATCCAGCCCAGTAAATTCAGTTCCAGCAATGAAACTGAAATTGAACTCCACCCCTGCAGCTCTCAAATCAGTTCCAACGCAGAGAGGAGGGAGGATATGCGGAAGCACCAGAATGGTAAATTCATAATCAAGCCTTTAAAGAATAAGTACTTCAAATACAGCAAATAGTCTCTAGAACAACGGCCTCATCCTGATGCTTGTCAAGTTTTTTCTCCTTATTCAGATCATTCTAATAATTTAAATAACATACATGTATTCTTCTACTTGCATTACAGCTAGCACACAGTAATCCAACTTTAACTTCTGATTCACATCTTGTCCACATTTTAGGACTTACATTTTCACGTGTTTACAAATGAAATTATATATGAGGTAATCTATATTTTCAAATTATTAGGTCAGGTTTTTTACATTCCCACCCATTTCAAATGGAAACCAACTGTACTGTCTACCCATGGGTGTGCATTTTACAAATGAATTACGTAACTTGCAATCACATTTTTACTTAGAAAAATGAAAGGTCATAAATAAACATGAAGTCTTTTTCTAACACGACTGCTTCCTCATCATCTAGGTTAATACATACGAAATAAAGCATCTATTTCAATATACACATATGTATTTCATGACCTAATCATCTGTTTAGACAGACTTAAGCAATTCTATCCAATCATATATATCCAAATAAACTCAAAATTGAATGACTTCTGCCTAAACTGTTTGAAAGGGCTACAAGAAAAATATAACTTTTCTTCTAAAGCCAGTTGTAGAAAGGTGTTAAGAAAAAAAAAGACGGATAAGTAGTGATTTCAGTCTAATCATCAAGCCAGTAGTTTTAGCAGAGATGGGATTTACAAAAACACTCAGAACAAACGTTAACGCTCCACCCCGCGAGCTTTCCCCCACGCACAGTGACCAACTCAAGGACTTAGTCGGAAAAGCAAGACAAGGTTTTAGCGCAGAGCAATTATCAGAAAGTGTCGCAAAGTCAAAGGGAATGAGGAGCTGACAGCGCAGAGATCAGCAGAGACAGTGACAGCTGTTCCCATGAAGAGCAGGTGGATGCTACATTGCAGAGTCTAGAACGCAACGGAAAATGAGAAACTGGGTGGCAATCAAGTATGCAGCTTGCAGCTTTCTTAATAGCACAAAGAACAGAAAGGAATTAACCTTGTGAGTAAGTTGTCTGCTCTTAAAACGTTGAAAGCAAAAGATTTTGGCACTGTGAGGTGAAGTGTTGAAGAGAAATGCAAGGCACGGGATCTAGGATGCTCCAAAGACTATGGGATTTAATTAATAATTTATCATTACTGGATGGACAAAGACCTAGCCAAGGGCAAATGTTCTTCCTGGGCCCTCCAAGATCACCTCAAAGATGCATTGGCGCTTCTGAGGACTGACTCAGCAAAGGTGGGTGGTAAGAAGGTGACAGAACATCCTGCAAATAAATTTCCCTGTGAGTGTAAGAAAAGGGAATGTCTACACCTTGTACCTAATATCTGCCTCACCCCACAGAAATGAGGAAAAGAAAAGATGACAGAAGCAGCCCAAGGTCCCTCAGGACAAGGAAACAGAGGCTGTGCTCCAACACTCCGCTATTAAACTCTACTAATCTTTTCTCCTTTCCAGAGGAATATCCGTGAGACAAAAAAACAAAAAACCAAACACGAACTCTCCCCCTCATTTTATCACTGTTCAAGTCTCACAGTTTCTCTCTCATTCTGACTTCACACGCTGCTCAGTAAGAATGAACTATACAGGTCTGCGACAGAAGACTCCAGAAAGTTTTTGTATTTCATTTGCACCAATCCAGTCCAAATTACTGTTACTGCTAATTTCAGCTGTTTCTTTCATCTGTACCCACGAAACTGAAAGATCTCATGGTGTGAAATCTGCCACTGTGAAAAGCAAAGTAGTGCTATAGGTATGAATATGGAAGACTATTTCCACCATACTATACTGTATTACCTACAGTGGCATTGCAAGGATCAAGACCGCCAAGTCTTTATCAGATAAAAAGCAAAGTCTCTTTGCCATGAACTTACCTGCATCTTCAACTAATTCAGCACGTGGAAGCACGCCATTTTGCAGAATTTAGTGGAAATTTTCTGCTAAAATCCCTTACTGCAGGCTGGCACAACTGCAAAAATACCTGTTACTGCAATAAGCCTTTCTGCTATACTAACTAAATTTACGCTGAAAGGTGTCAACTTTTAGCACACCTTTTTGGGCTCAACCACCTGGACTGCTCTTGCTGCTATTTTGAAATCCACCACAAATCATCCAACAGGCAAAACAGATATATAATCAAACCAGCGGCCATCATACAGACATATAAATACCAAATACACTGAAGAGAAACATAGCAGTGGGGCAGGAACCATTAAAAATGGCTTAAGTTTAAATTATACCCCCAAACCGTACATTCTATGAACAGAAACATCTATGATGTTCAGCATTGATCTGTTGCTTGTCTTATTATTTGAAGTAGAAGCTCTCTAAGGGAAAAATAAACTCTGTATTTTTGAACCACAGTGCAGACTTGCAGCAGTGTTTTAGGAAAAAATACAATGTCTATTATTAGCCACTGTCAAGATACCAGCCTACAGCTCATTACTTGGGTTGCTTAAAACCCCCTCTTTTTGGCATATTTCTCTATACAACCAGTTCAAACAGAAAGCTGCTGATGAACAAGCAGACTTTGGGCTTCTAAACAGCAACTTACCAATGCACCACTGCCCATCACGAGATGGCTGGTTAGAGAGCCAGGCCGCCACACACTGCACGTGTGTGTGTGGGAGTAAACATAACAAATGAAGAATTAATTTGTAATACTTGATTTTCAAGCTTCTTTCTGCTTTGCTCAGCTGCTGCAACACACACCACATAAAACGTACTCAAAGGTCAAATAGGAGAATGAAAATTTCCACAATAGCTCTGAATTTTTCAGAGACTGCATACTTCAGAACAGAACAAGAACCAACAAAACCAAACCAGCTCACATGAAGTTACTTACAGCCCAAAGAGGAAAGAAATTACTGCACCTTTTAATGAGAAATGTATTTCCATGGTGAAGCTCTCTCACAAACTTAACTTAGGCTTGATTTGACAAGCATTCCCATTTACAAAAGGCAGGCAACGTGCTTCCAAAACAAGTATTTACGTGTGAGCAGAAAGAGACTTGGGAGTTTTACAAGAGTAGGTGAACTTACTTTGGACCGCGTTCTTTTCTGATTTTTCTCGCTAAATTTCTCCTTCATTTCCTCCAAGAGATGTTTCAGCTCCCGCTCCTCCGATGTTCCTAGGTATTTTTGGTTAATATGCAGGTAGCAGTGCCACTTGGCCGACTCAAATCCCCAGTGGCAGGTCCTCTTGTCCGGGGATCTGTGTGAATGCATCACAAACGTCTGGGGTGAGAACATCCCGTAGCACTCCAAACACTGGATACACGGGTCGTCTGGCGCAAGGTAGAACTGAGGGGCAAACAATCCCTGGCACTTGCCCAGGCATTCGTGCTCCACCTCAAAGGCACTGCCAGTCTCTTTCAATTGGGCCAAGGTGTTCTTACCAGGGAGAAAACTACCATTCTGTGGAAAAGTGCGAGGACGTAGTAAAGCGTTGCATAGTCTCTGAGCATCAGTCAGTGTAATTAGCCCACAGGACGGAGCGTTAAATGGAAGAATTCCCAAAACCTTCAGAATATGAAGCTGGTCGGAAGTGCACCTTGAGCAGTATATATACAGTTCGTCACACACCGTATTGATCTGTTGCAAGGAAAAGTCTCGGAGGACTGAATTCAGCACTTGTGGAAGGCAAAGTCTTTTTTCTCCTCCAACTTTAAAACAAGAGATAGATTCCCCCTCCAGTAGAGTCTGGGTGAGTTCTGTGGAGCTGTCCGGAGGAATGAGCAGCGGACCAGAAAGTACTTGCGGCGATGGAAGCGGCAGGAAGACAGTGGGTGACATACTTTCCTGGGAATAACGAGCCGAAAAAGCTGCCGGTCCACCCAGCGAACTCTGGCTGCTCAAGTGGAACTGTGCCAGCGTGTGTTTCAAACCCGGATTTAAACTCAAAGGCTCAGATAGTGAAGTACTGTTTGGCTTGGCGGCTTCCCCATCAGCCTCCATGGGCGTTTCATCATATTCATCCAAGTTCTCCTTCTTTATTGTTGGCAATTTATTTATTACAACTCGTACTTTGCTATTTACATGCATTTCTGTCATTGCCTTTTTTAATGGAGGACTCCCATCCTCTTGGATCGCACTCCTTTTTTGGTCTGAAACTAGACCGAGAGGGAAGTTTATTTGTGGGTTTTCCATCGCTAACCACCAGAACTTCAATTAAGTAAGTCTTGAATGTGCATCTTCCTGCTTGTTCATACAAAAAAAAACCAAACCGATTTCAAGTGATCTTGGTTACCTCAGGCACACCAAGTTTTGTGCTCCCTTCAGTAAAACGTTACTTCTTCTGCCTCCAACAGTAAAAACTGTAACCCATTTTGCATGTAATACCATAAAAGTAATAATGGAGAGGTTACACAGTTACTGTTTTGCTAGTTTTATAGTTATTTGCTCAGTTTTCTCGTATAAAAACCCCACTGCAATACGCATACAAAACGCTTTTCTTCACACCCTACCCACTGTTTTACAGAGCTCTCGTGCAGCGATGTAGTAAAAAACAATGGGGTTGATGCAAGAATATCAGTCTGTCCTTGACTGTTTTCCTTAAAAAATATAGTGTCTTTTCAAATAAGTCTCTATTTAAATATTAAAATAGAAAAAAGGTCTCAGCTTGAAGAATGCCGATCTTGACGCAACCGACGCAAACCCGCAGTTTAAGTTGTGCGAAGATTTTATGCAGCACTCGCAGTTCTCGGAGATCAAACCCGATCTTAAACGGCTCGCTTTATTGTGCTGCCAACTCTGTGATTTCACCACCGCCGCGGGAGTTACTACGGTAGTTCGCAAATAAACCCCCAAACTAAGGCTGAGCCAGGCCGCCGGCAAAGACGGACCGTCCCCAGAGAGCCACCTCTCGCGCAGATGTCACCGCATGCGCCAGGATCTCCCCACCCCAAGATGTCAGCAGCAGAGGTGAGCCCCAGCCCCCGGCTCACTGCACGGCTGGTGCTAGCGGAGTTCTGCCGGTCTTCCCGCACAACCTGCGAAGAGAGAGAGAGAGGCCGGTCACACGCAGCCCCGAACGCGAGTTCGCTGTGTCAGAGGAGGGAGGCGGTTCCCCGTTAACACCGACGGGCACGGAGCTCTCCCCCAGCGCCCGGCACAGCCCCGGCAGGCGGGTGAAGCTGCTGGCAGCGGGCACCTCCCGAAGCGCTGCTGCACCCACCGCCCGGCGAGCCGGGGGCGGGCAGCGGCCCGGAGCGGCTCCCTCACGGCGCGCACACCCGGGAAGGACGGGGTCGCCGGGAAGAGGCCGGCTGCTCGCCATCCCCTTCGCCCGCCAACCGGCCCCCCC
>VWZZ01002800.1:741258-776115 GCA_013399095.1 Psophia crepitans
CGGCCGCGGCTGGGGGCTCTCAGGCGAACCGCTCCCCTGAGGCGCGGCGGCCCGCCTCGAGGCGTGCTGCGCTGCGGGGGCCGTGGGGACGGCGGCTGAGCGCCATGGGGCCTGTCCTGCCGGCAGCCTCACGCACCCCTCCTTCACCTCCTTCCAGCCGCGGGCTGGTCGGGCGGCACCGGGAGCGGGCAGACGCGGAAGGCCGGGAGGAGGTTTCCCAGCCGGTGGCCCTGGCAGGGAAGGGGTACGGTCAGTGCAGAGAGGCGCGTGTGTGAGGCGCTGCTCCCGCTTACTGCGGGAGGGGAGGGGGCTCTTCGGGGGCTGCTTAGTCTTTGTACAGCTAGTTTATGTATTACAAGTTTCTCTGCAAGAAGCCTAAAGCTTTTTGGTTTACATCTTCTTTGTAAAGGCAGCGCTTCAGCTGGTGTTACGGCACAATCCAATTTACCGTTGCCTTTCATCCCATGCAGTGACGTGCTTTGATGTGAGTATAAAAGCACAGGAGATGAACACAGGGCAGTTGTACAACCCGCTTAACACCGACCAGCACCACCCAGGGCTGCCTCCGTCCGTGCCATCTCCTGCCACCACGCCGAGGGGGGAGCACAGAGCAAGCCAAATCCCCCTCGCTGCCGAGGGGGTCGGTACGCTTTAATCCTCGGCTTCGCACCCTCGATGCGCTTGGACCTCCATCCTGGCTGGGCTTACTGATGGTGGAGTCCTCGAGAACCAACGCAAAGCTGCTTCGACAGTCACCTCGTAACTCACTTCTAAAACACCGCATCAGTTGCAGGATCTACAACAACGTCTACAGTATCTGTGACACTTCCTTCTGCTGGAGCTGGGCAAGGAGGGATCTGGGATTATCCATGTTATTCTGTGTGCGGGTTTTGCCCTTGTTGCTAGCATTAGGTGTAGGTAAGAACTGTCCTTCTCTATGTTTGCACAGCAGCTGGTCCAGTCTTTGGGACCCACGATGCTTTATATTGCAAGAATAATAAATTGCTGACCGTTTAAGTAGTAGAATAGGGTTAAGAATAACTCTGTGGAATAGCAGTGCCTGGGCTTTCAAGAACCACACTGTGATCACAAAGACAATAATGGTTGTATTTATTTTTTAAAGCCTACAGAAAACCACTTGACCTTTCTATTATTAAAGAATTCAGGTAGAGATGAAGGAATTGTCAAACTGAAATAGAGCACGACCTCAATTTTTATATTCAGTGGAAGGCGTTGTAACAAGGATCATTGTTGTACTGTTGCCACCCTGCAGCATGCTCAGGCAGGCGGCTTTCCTACAAGCAAAGCGGTACCAAAAAGAAGCCTTCATTTTGTTGAGGGATGTAAACCTCCAAACCACTTGAAATTGTGTTCTTCCGTCCATCTCCTTGAAATAGGCATTTCACAGAATGCCTATAGAAAAATTGTAATTTCTCTTTTCACAGGCTAGAGAAAACAGAGAAGGAAGGGAAGGTGTAAATTCCTTCCATTCAGTGTAGGCCAAAGCAGAGGTAAAATCTTCCAAAATCTTCCTGGAACCAAGATTTAATATTGGGGAAGTGCACAGGTATTGGAGAAATGCCGTTTCCCCCNGTCCTTTTCCATCCATGTTTCTCTGTTTTTACTGTAAATCACTAGAAGTTGACTCACCGTTTCCTCAGGGAGCATTTATCCTAACTGTTATTATGGGGAGGGCATTTTTCCTTCCCTACATTTACCCTACTACGTTCTAGCTCCTCCTGCCAGATGTCATCCATGTAACTCTTCCATAGCAGCAGAATCCCAGCCGACACAGAGGTACAAGGCCAGGCTCTATGCGTGGAGTTTCAGGACCCGAAGGATGGTCAGGACTAACACCTCGGTACTTGCCAGTCGCTCGAGACTCACCACAAATCAGATTTGTGTATTTAAGGAAATTTCATGGATGGTGGACCATAAACCTACTCTCAGCTCATCCTTACATCCAACAGCACTTGATTTATCAACATGCAGCGGTCAGTAAACATAGGTCATTCCACCTCAATACACAGTTTTATACCTTAGCTGCAGTGAAGGGTTATAACCACGTTTAAATGAATTCCAGGATTGTGCAGCAATGGGGAGCACCCTGTTTTTTCATACCTGCTCTTCTTCAGCCCACAGCAATGCAATTACATAGAACCCTGCAAGCATCATCTCATTCTGGCTGCTAAATGCTTCTGCAGCATTGCCATTGCTTCATGCAATGGTTCTGGGGAAGGATTTTATAAACATTGGTATTTTTTCTCCATTTACAGCAAACCCAACCTTGCGGGAAAACTTCATACAGGCAGCCTGAAGAAAGTGACAGAGAATGTCCCAAAATGCAGTTGTGTTCGATCTCACATGTCTGTTTAAAAATTGTTCAAGGGTAGGACCACAACTAGCTTTATGAAAAAAGGCTTGCTTAAAAGCCACAACAGCATAGAATAAAACAAAGATTTCTGCATCTCCCAGCTGCTGGAGCTGATCCTGAAAGACACGGACCTGTGATAAGCTGCCCAGGCAGTGTAGATGTCCCTGTCTTCTCCACCTTCTAGGAGTTTAGGATCTGATAAGAAAAAAAAATCTCTTCAAAGACTGATCAGTGAAATGCACTATATCATATTTACTCCAGAACCTGCAAGACTTGTAACAGTATAGCTGGACTGATCTAGGGATGTAAAGAAGGCAACATACGTAGGCAGACAGTACAGCTTTTATTAGGCCTACTGATGTCATGGAAGCCGAGGAATTCGGTGTAATCGCTTAATTTGGGTTTTTAAAAGTTCTGCTGCACATTTTCCATTTCAGGATGCATATTCTGGTAACTATTGTGCTGTAACAAGTGTTGCTATAGAGCTACAATGATCAGGCAATGTAAGGCAAAGTTTGTAGGTAGAGGATTGTCTAAAAAAAGATGTTAACTCTGCCTACAACTTCTACTGCAGACTGTGAAAAGCAGTTCCAAAAACACTGTGCAACTGAAACCTGAGGTACAGACCATTGCAAGATGTAATAAGTTGCACTAACGGAGCACAGGAGCAATCTTGCTTTCATTATTAACGCCTCTGAATTTTCAAGAAGTGCTGAAGCTCCTTAGAACCTTACAAAATTAACATTTAAGGTTGGCTCAAAACACAGGTCACAAATAGCACCTCCACTGCTTGGTTTCAACACCTTCGGTTTAACACTGAGGCAGCCTGTACAAAATTTTTGTCTTTACTCTTCTAAGTAAGTCAGCTCTAAGGAAGAAAAGTAATTACTTAACTGTAAAGAAATAAATTATTTTTTTAACAGGGACTGAAGAAGTTTCCTTTTCAGATAAAGTAAAAAATGAGGGGCATATAATACATGGGAAACCGAAAGGTTCCCTAGAAAATAGGTAATTTTTATGTCATATATTTCTAAGATGACACCAAACAGGAACCACTCAAAAATATAACTCCAAAATACCATGAAGCAAAGAAAAAAAAGGATGCTTAAAAACAGAGTAAGTCCTGTCCTCTCCCCAGGCTTGCCCCTTCAAATTCCTTGCAGGCTGCTTTGGGGGTCGATGCCTCTTTCACTCACATATTAGGAGGAGGGGAGACACAGCGCTGTTTGTCAGACTACTAAGTGTGTAAAGAACCTTGTCACCGTTTTGTGAATAAGCTTCAAGTTGCACATTTATGGGCAAAGGGGGGTTTCTACAGGAAAAGAAAGAAGCATTATTTTTTTTTTAAAGTGTTTCCATATACAGAGTCTGTGAAGGTGATAAAGAGCACAGTTTAACACCCAACAGAGAACAAAAATTAGGCACTTCTCTGAAAATATTAGCTTGCACATTTTAAGGAAAAAATAATTTTAGTGGTGATTTTTAATGGTAAATTGTAATACTTAGGGCCACTCTTGTGATACCTCCTGTGGCCAATTAAGGAACACAGACGAGACAGTATTCGAGATTCCCCATTACAGGCCTCATCGTAAGCACAAGAAGTTGATGAGTTGTTGCGTGCACCACATCTTACAGGACAAGTCCCTCTGGAAATGAAACAGTTCTGTAGAAACACTACAGCTAATAAAGAACCCGGGCTGTGACTTAGTTTACTACAGCTAAAATAGTGGTCAAAATTCAGCTGTTCGGCTGAATGCCTCGCACCCAGCGGAAGAGGATACAAGCCCTTAGTTCAAGTTTAGAAGTCAAATGCAGATACAACTGATTTCTGGTTCTATTTATGCCTGAAAAAGGCCACCTGCCACAAAAGCCAAACAGATGCAGGAGGTAGATGCTCTTCTGCCTCTAATAGCTGGTGAATAAACACAGAACGCAAGATCACACGTTCCAAGTATGCAGTTCAGATCCCTTTATCACAAGCAGGGGGAAAAAAAAAAGTCTTAAGATGAAGCCTAACTGCACTCTGCTCAAGAAAATGGCAGATACGACAAAATCCCTTTTTTTTTTCTGAAAGGCGGTCCAGTCACCACCTCCCTCTTTCCCAGGAGATCATTAATCAATACCTTTTTTTACTTAAACTGCTTACACCGTCCACCACGAAGTGAGGATGCTTGCTTGGCAGCTAAGGTAGCAAGTATATATAGATTATACAAGCTATTAATTTCTTTTCTAGAGTGTCTTAACACAAACAATTGCTCAGACTGAGCCGAGAGCAGTTGGCCACCAAACTGAAGAGAAACAAGAAGCGTGCGTGGGGGGAGGTGAAGTATTTAAGATATGCAACCATCTGCAGCATTTGCCTAGGACTGCCGATATGTACTCGTAATAACAAGCCGGATCGCAAGAGGAAACCTCTTAAAATACAGATACAGGGATACTGAAACACACACATTCAAATACTGCATCTGTGGCTGGGTACGAGGTAAATGCTTTTGCCCTCTGCCTGAGAAATGTGAGCGAATGTGGAGGAGGAGTTGAAGAAACAAAAGAAATCACGCAGAAGCGCAGCAGATGAGAGCGTTGCTGTGAACTCCAAATCCCCAGCTCAGGCAGCTGAGAGGCCGTCTGACAAGATCCACCCGGAAGAGGTCCTTGATCAAGCAAGTTAGAATCGCATTCCATGTTTTACTTGAAGTTTTCTGTACCTGCGCAGCTGACTGAAGCCTCACTACTTAACGTTTCAACAAAACCAGAATCTACAAAGATGCTCTTTCCCCACAAGGCATGGTGGACATACAGCTAGCAAACCACCTTGGAGCGGAACATCCACTCCCAGACACGTTTGGGGAACACGGGCTGAGGGGATGTGTTTCTTAGGTCACTCTGGTCTATCCCAGCGCTATCTTCTAGAAGAAGTTATAAGATCAGACCACCACTGCAGTGGGACCTGGATAGTTCAGGGTCAGACGACAATCCCAAGCAAAGCCCAGCATTTCGCAGTATTTCTTTTAAAGGTTAACATACAGAGGCCTAATATAAATGTTTTATTTAAAGTAAAAAGTGTGCACAAATAATAATGATTACACAGCAATGTTCAAGACCATATTCCACATGAAACAGGAAAACAGTAGTGACAATTTTAACTAGCAGAGCACCCACAGGAATCCAACTCGTATACAAAAAGGTTACTCCACATAAATACATCATGCTTCTGACGCAGATACTCTCTCCAGAAGACAAAGCCTACTGCCCTGAACTGCTTACACCCAGTGTCCCTTCTGAATATTTATAGACAGTTGCTGTATGCTTAACAATGAACAATAACTGTTAATACCATGGCACTTTGGAGAGAATTAGTGTAAAAATGGATTTACAGTTACTTAAGATGTTTGTCACTTAGCAACATTCTTAACGGTTAGGTACATAAATAGAAAAAGTATCTTTTCTGCGGTATTATCTATAAAAAAAAAAATTAACATTTACTTTAAGTACAAGACAGTGTTTTACTCCATTACTCTTCTGTGATGAAGAGCAGAAATGCCCTTCCTTACATAAAGCCATTTTACTTAATACCCCATATGAAATTCAGCCACTGTAGAGACAAGGCTTTTCTTGTTTGCTTTACCTAACTTCTAAGTTTAATATCATTAAGTCCTGATGCCTCAACTAATCATGCAGGTGTAGAAATCGGAGGCTAAACAATTAATCACAATTTTAAACCTGCATGCGAGCAGTGCACTTGACATGAACTAAACGTGCTGAAGTTACTAGCTGCTCTTTAAAAGCAGGTTTACTCTGATATTTTACACTTGCAAATATAAAACTTGAATTTAAAGGAACCTGATTTTTAACAGTGCAGAGGTTCAAAGCTTCCCTGAAATTGAGGCCCCTCCACTCACTGTCCAGTTTTGAAAACTCACCCCAATACTTGAAGAATTTCCTATTCACGTTGCAAAGACAAATACAAACTAAACACCATACTACTGTGTATTTGTGCAATCTCTCTCCTTGAAGCTAACATGTGAGTGAAAAAACAAACAGGAATATTTGTGCTATGAATTTACAGTGTCACCACACTAGGATTTTCAAGGAGAGACACTGACCAAGCAGAAGTCTTATTAAAAGCCTCAGATAAGGTTTGCTAACTTGTGCTGACACATAATTTGATCTGCTTTCAGTAGCTCTTAGCTTGTCTTACAGCTCTTACTTGTATAATAGATTCTTTCCTTCTACATCTCTGAATCCCTTTTCTCCAAAACAAAATAAAATAGTGGTACATTTGGCATTGCTTCAGCCTAAGACATTCAAAACTATTCCCTAAATATTAAAAATAAGAATTATCTGTGCTGTATATTACACTGTTTCCTAACATGAAATGTAAGGGTCACACCTCCCAAAAGTCCTAGTTTGAAACATTCTTTCAACTTATTCCAATTGCTTTACTATTAACTTTGAGTCTACTACCAACACTGAAGGTTTCACTGTGATTACAGATCACCGTCAGTAAGTTGAGGAGAAGTTCAGGGAGTCACTGTGGACAGCACCTATTTTTTTCTAGGTGTGCTTTTTCCATTGGCAAAGTCGATGCATTTCCAACACTATGGCAGTAAGATTACAAAAAAAAAAAACCAAACAAAACCACAATGGCCTCACCTAGGCCATAGCTGTAACATATGCAGCTCTGATACAGTTAAGACAGCAAGTGTAAAAGCAATAAATAGTAGTATGAGGTTCTACATCTGTCAGCATTAGCTGCCTGTCACTGCTAAATTAGGCTCTACCGATTTTAACTTTTTAAAGTATTAATTGAATTCCACTCACTGAAATGGACACTTTACACCATGTGCAGCCCTCACTGAAAGGGACAGGCTCAGAAAGGCACTCTGTATCGGCGTACAATTCCGAGTGTACCGCTTTGGAGCAAGGCCTATTGCTTCCAATATTGCATTAATCATCTCCTTTTGGACAAGATCCGTATCACCTTTGAAGATCTGTTCTTCTTGCTGTCATTTCAATCTGAAGGGCAGTAACATAGCTCTAAGTCTAGAACAGGGAAATCAGATGTTTAGAGAGAAGAGATTTAGAACTACACGAGTCGTAAGGTCTTACTTGTCCCACTGGGAAAACGGAAGTCCTGTAATGATACTGTATTACATCCCCTAATGCAATTTGTATTCTCAAAGTAGTAAGAAAACTTTCCTTTATCAGAACGCTGTATTGGCAGCTCATACAGCCAGACGCCGCTGTTTGGTCAGAAGCCCCAGAGGCCAACTTCTACGTTAAAAATCAAGTTTGGCAAAACTGTTGGAAAGTGTAACATTTTAAATGTGGCAACCGAAGGTTCAGCATAACAACTGTCCTGGACAACAATTAATACAAAAAGAAAATTAGTGAGTAATTCACACTAGATGGCATGGGTAAGATGTTCAGTTACTCGTTTTATGGAAGTGCCTCCAAATGAAGATATGTTTATCCATGCAGAAACAAACAGAGTAACAATTGGCACAGTCCAGAACTGGAGAATTCAGACACATTCCTCAGCTGACATCAAAAGAGGATTTATATATTCGAAGCCTTCAAACTCAGACTGGTCAATCTTCTTCACAATATCACTATTAAGATTAAAAAAAGAGTCATTAGTTCAGCAAAATTAAAGAGTTAACCATATTAAGTGACAGTTTGTCTTAAAATTTAGACCTGTACAATTGAGAACATTTCCCTTCTTTTGTTCCTCTCTATCCTTACAGTTATCACTGTTCGTGTTTTTTCTAGCCCCTATAATGGTAACAAAACACAAAACTACCCAGGAGTAGGGATTGGGCTGCTCCCACGCACATACTCTCCCCACAAAGAAATCTGCAAGGTTTGCAGTTTTAAAATGTTCCCAAAACAGTTTTGTAAAAACCTGAAAATATTAGGGTGCGATAGATCCTGCATCCACATCAGCAACTTTTCTAAACTTTATTTGTACATTATATAAATGTACAATGTACATAGGGGTAAAGGAGGAAGTTGGATCTCAGACCTAATTGAAGGTGCATAGGGTAACATTTAATATTCACTGTGTTTACACACTACACAAACATTATAAAAAACCCTAGAAAAATTCCTAAAACGTGAACAGCTGTGGCTCAGTCAAACTAGAAAGGCCCTCCCCTCCTCATCCCATATCAGGGCTCCTCAGGAATAAAGAGCCACAAATCCACTACCAAAGTGAAACACACTGCACTGTCATGCATCTTATCAAGGCTCTGCAGCCAGCACAATCTCACTTGACTACTAACAATTTACAATATGCAAACAAGCTAAACTAAAGCATCTTCTCTTGTTCAGAACACCAAGAGAAATTCAATCTAAATCCAGCATTCCAGAAACATCATGGCTTAAAGGAATGCAAAAATAAACCCCTTGACAAAACGGGTCTTTTCCTTCGCACACGCATTTCTTGCAGATGATACCAGTAAAACTTGTAAAATAGCACTTATTCATCATTCCCTGAACTAAGAGTCTTCATAGCAACTTTCCCACTGTTCGACAATTTTTACATCATGGTAGAGTACAACACTTCATCCAGCTATCCAAAGTCCACCGTGAGGACACAGAGCAGCATTTTCTCTAAACTAACAAAAGAAAATGTTATTTACCTGTTTATGTATTACAGCTACAGCTATTAAATGAAGTATTGTAACTCCTTCACTGACTAATCAGAACTTCTGAAATTCTACATTACTTACTCATCATCTGGAGTGAGCTGCACAGGTTCATTGGTGAATTGGGAATCAAAGTTATCCAGACCAAATTCTCCAGATATATTTGGTTTAAATGGAGGCACCACTTGTTTTTGCTCCATCTAAGAATAAACGCACTCAGTGACACAAGAACAAGTTACAGCCTACTGAATTCTTTTTAAAACAAGGCTGAAAGTTACTATAAAGTTTCTTTTATATACTTTCTACAATCATTCTACTAATCTACTGTATTTACTGTGTGTAAAAGGGTTACGTGATTCTGTACTGTCATTATGGCACATAGCAACAAGTGTTCAAGGCCAGGTTGGATGGGGCTTTGGACAACCTGGTCTAGTGGAGGGTGTCCCTGCCCATGGCAGGGGGTCGGGACTAGATGATCTTTGAGGTCCCTTCCAACTCAAACCATTCTGTGATTGATTCTACATCAGAAGCTAAGAGCTTAAGGTTTTTGAAGTTTGTGTGTCATCTCTCATGGTCAAAACAAGTTGTAAAGCCATCACTGTATACAAAGAAAATAAGCCAAGGCAGTGGGCATTCACATACCAGATCCCAGTCAACGTTGCGAAAGAACGGGTGTCCCTGGATATCCGCAAATCCTGTTTGAGGATGGCAGCCTAAACGTTCCTTTGGATCCTGTGCAAGGAAGAAAATACTTTTAAATGAGTGCCATGGCCTATATATGAATAAAATACCAACGTTACAAACTCTGTGAGAAACGAAACACCAGAGTTACAAGGGACACTGAAGAACTAAGTTAGCATCGTTTATTTTGGAAACTGTTCCAATTTACTGTCTGAAATAGCCATGAATATAAGGAAGCCTTTAACAGAATTTTTTATGAACAACTGTGCCATCTTTCTTCATTTTCATTGAGACTTGTTTAAACATACCATATGTTTCAGAGCAAACTTGGTTAGATCATAAGGAAATTTGATTCTTCCCCCCACCCCTCCCCAAGCAGACTGCCTATGCCAGGCCATCACACCGAGACAGTAACTGCAGGTTGCTGATAAACACAGTGAAGGGAAGGTTACTTTAACAACACAGTTCCATCTCCACATACACATTTGCACACATGCAGACACTACCAGGATGTTGTAACAGAAGCAGTGATCTTGAACAGCATTACTTTCTTAGAATAATTTAACCAAACCTGTTTTCTCCTGCACCTCTTTCTCCCCACTCACATAACACTCACTAAATAAAGGCCAGCACATGCTCGGACTAGTCCACTGCCATACATGCACCTTTTGACTCGCAGACTAGTTAGCTACCGGCAAACACTGAGCACATACTGCCTCTGCATTTCCTTCAATGAAGTCATCAGAAGCTGTCAAAGTGGTTTGCTAAACTTTTCTTTAAGAGTCAAAATATATATATAAGTTCATCCAATTCCCCAGATGGAAGAAATCACTCTCAGCGCTTCCATGCCTTTCAGTTTGAAATTTACTCACAATCCCAGCCTGAGAATCAGGAGCTTCAGATTTTAAGACAAAAATAATCTACAACACGTCCCCAGCCCCTCTGACATTCTGCTTTTGGCTCAGATCTCTTCTACCCTGTTCCTTTTTATGGCAGATATAGCATGTCTGCTATACACCAATTAGTCAACAGGTTTTTAAGAAAACAGCTGCTCTTGAAAAGTCTTAAACAGTACCCTTGAGCTCTTACCTTATTAAGGAAACTCTTTAGAACACCTGCTGCTTTAACAGAAAGGGATCGGGGAATTCGGATCTGTTTTTCCAAAATTACTGCAAGAAAACAAGATTTGTATCAGCCTTTGTGCCTTCAAAGTTAGATTAAAGATAAGTAGAAACAAGGCACAGAAGTGTGGAACACTCATGGTACTTACCTTGGAAAAGATAATCCTCTGTGTTCTGATCAGGATTGTCAGAACTCCCAACAATATCAAACGGTGACCGGCCCGCCATCATTTCAAACATAAGTACACCAAGCGCCCACCAGTCTACACTGAAGCCTAGAATTCAAAGGAGAACACACCACTGAAGATATTCTGGAGAAAAAAATACCAACATGTTTGGGGCTAAAACCAAAGTTTTGAAAAGAAAGAGTTAGTTCAAAAATTTAAGTCTTGCCAGTCTTTCTGACGATCTGACTGAAGGAGAGGCAACAGCTGTACCAGACATTACTCTGTTCATTACGTGTGCAGTAGGAGGGAACGCTGTACAAACAAAAGGAAATGCAGACAGTTTAAAGGTTGGTGTTAAGACCTTAACAAGCATTTAGATAATATTTAAGCCTACTCATTACTAACCAACAGTGCGTTATCCATGGCGGGGGATAAGGAGGAAGTATGTCATTCTTAATAGTAGCCAGACAGTCATTTATGCTGCTAAACACGTCTCTTCTACTATTCACTGCTAAAGAGAAAAACTCGTGGTAGCTAGGCTGGGACTGATACAGCCTGGTTGGCCTAGCAAGCTTGTGGTAAGGAAGGAAGATGTGAAGGCAGACTGAAAGAGACACTTAGTAAAAAAAAAACCGGTAGATTTTAAAAAATATATACACTTTTTTAAAAAAAGGAACTAATTGTACAATTTGTTGAAATCTTAAGGGAAGAAAACAGATCAAAGATCTGCCTGGCACAGCACTGGGAGCTTAGGAAGAAAGATAAGTACTATGAAACATACACAGCAAGTCATCCGTGCTCTCTTACATCTCTTGCTTCAGGAATCTTGTGGACTTTCTGAACAAGCAATTGCATAGACAATTTCATTTTTAACACTGAGATTTGTGAAAGGGATGTCTACTATCTAGGCCCTTTGCAATGCATTTATATCTAACATGTTCACTGCTGCCAAATAAAAAGCTCCAGAACTGAACACAATTCAAGACTGTAAGTATATCATTAGTAGTACCTAAAATAGTTATAAACAATAATAAATTTGGGAGACTATTCTTCAAGACTAATAAGAAGAATTTAAAATGTGGAACACAAGGTACTTCATTTGCTTGGTGTGACGTTTTCTGTCCTTCCTTTGAGGTGTTTGTTTACTTTTTCGGACAGAATTAAGATTGATGATGCGTAACAGATTTATACTTCCTACTTCTCACTCGAGTTGTTTAGCAGTAAGAGACAAGGTGAAAGTTATACGGCAGCAGTGAAAAATTCAGTTTACCATAATCCTCTCCCCGGAGAATTTCAGGTGCAATATAGTTTGGAGTCCCACAGAACGTGCTGGTTGTGTCACCAGGCCTCAGACCCTCCTTTAAGAAAAGATGGGAAGAAAATACAGTTAGCCAAATATCTCACACTCTCTGTCTGCCAAGAACTTTGAGTTAATTTAACCATCCTGCATAAAGTGCTCTCGTGTTAGTAAAACGATACTTAAATCTATACGGAAGTGACTACAGAGCACTACTTGTTTCAGAAGAAACAGCAGTAGGTCGCATCAAGAGTCTCAAGAAGGTGGCACATACCTACTGACAACAATATCTTTTAAGGTTTTAGCTCATAAGCTCTACCACATCTCCAACGACAGGCAAATGGGAACCACCAAGGCATGGTGGAACAGCCTACATGGCTGGGGTGTTGCAATGGACAGGTACAAGCTTTTCAGAGAAGAGTATTCGTCCGTGGACATTTAAGACCAAACTGAATAAACCCCTTAGTAACCTGGGCTGATCTTATAGATCACCTGGCTTTGAGAGGAGGCCCTTTCCAACCTGTGTTGTGTGTTTTAGTTGCTTAGTCAAAATTATAGCATTTAAAATAGTTCTAATGGATGAACATAATGGCAAATCCATGACAAAGTCGAACCTGTGCTCTGGTGTCTTTGTAGCGACAAAGTTTTTCTAGAGAAAATGGGAAGTGTCACAGTGTCCACATGGGAGCAAGTATTTCAACCTTTTTGAAATCAGGCTCTCTGGACTCTCTCTCAGGTCAAGCATCTACTTGACCCCTTCCAGTCAAGTAGATACAGCAGCTTCATAAAACCACAAACGGCATATGTGTGTGTGTGTGTGTGTGTATATATATGCAATCTGTGCACTTTGACATTTCTTTTTCTTTTCTCCACTTGCAGAAGTGAAATGAGTATACAGCCCATTGCACTCTGTATAAATGAAGACTTTGGAATTTCACATTTTAAGTCTCTGCATCTTTTAATTTATGACAATTACTTAATTGTTGATTTTACTGGCTAGCAAGGAACTAGAGCTTACCTTGCACATGCCATAATCTGTCAGTTTAATATGCCCTTCAGAATCTAGTAGCACATTATCCAGTTTTAAATCTCTGTAAATGATCCCTCGTTCGTGTAAATAGTTCAATGCCAGACTGATTTCAGCAGAATAAAACCTTGTGTAGAAAGAGATACTGATTACTCAAGTAATCAAAACCCAAACCACAATAACACCAGTCCTGGTAGTGTGACACTTTTCTAAATATAAGCCCACGTAATCTATTATTGTTCATCAGAGAAGTGGATAAATTGTTTATAATCATACAAATGTTTTATCCACAGTCACTTCAAAAAGCTATTTTTAATTAATGTTAATGTCTACTGAAATCATCCCTTTCATCTCACCATCTGAGATCAAGCATATGCACCAAGAACTCAGCATTTGCCTGGACAGCTGGTACTGGTTGTTTTAAGAGAAACACACTGATATCATTAGACAGTTAAAAAAATACCACAAAAGTGTATTTCCAGAAAAAAAAATAATTAAAAAAATCAAAATCAGACTGAAGTCATCTAGGATAATGCTAATACAAACAATATCTATGACAGTTCTTCCTTGAAACAAAAATATGGTAGCTTGCAGCATTAAAGTGACGGTGCAGCTTCACATTTCTTAAATCCTTAACATCTGGAGAGGATTTGCTAGCTCGTCATCATAATCTCTGCACTACTGCACTGTGTCAGAAAGCTAGCTGCTTTGAGGCAAGAAATCTGAAATTAGACATACCTGGCATGCTCCTCTGGCAGCTTTCTCTGCCTCTGCATATGAAACATGAGATCTCCTCCATTTACATACTCTATAACAAAGAATAACCTGAAACACACAGGGGTTTATTAAAAATAATTGTACACAAGGCTGAAAGGTTAGAAATGGTACAGGTATGTTACTGAACAATGTCAATTCAACTCTTCCCACCTCTCTGGTAATATAGCTACTTTCACCATTTTCCCTTCCTTTAAATAAATTTCCAAAGCTAAAAATCAAGAACACAAAGTTTCTCTCGATGATTCCGTTATTGCTAAAGGAAAGTAAGTAATCCTTCCCACATTCATAATCCATTACAGCTACTGCTTGTCATTATTACGCATGTGACAATATGAACAGAATCACATCAGTTCCTATGCACAAACCAGAAAAAAAGAACTTCCTCATTTTCCTTTCTGATCCCTGTAATCTCTTTTGTCTGTGGTTAACACTATCAGTATATTACAAAAAAAAATCTTTCTTCTCGATTCCCTCCACTAGCTTGTCACCTTTTCAAACAGCAAGGATGTTGTTCAAATATACAATAACTGTATTTTATATATACTGAAAATTAGTACTGTATGAAATAGTAATCTATTAATCTACTGCAATGTCTTCTCCTACATATAAACACATAGGAAAATAATCATTTTCATCTCTAATACTCTGGTTTCCTTTTTAAAACTCAGATAGTATTTTCTACGTCTTGCTCAGAGACTCATCTTCAGACAGTCCATGCAAGTTTGAGATAAATTTCCTCATTTTTTTTTTGTACTACTGATTTTTCCCTGAATCTTTTTTCTAGGTTCTGTCTTCTACCTCATATTCTTAAGCCTTTTTTTCCTGCTAGTTGCACCTCTCTTCCTGGCCAGAGTCTTTCCCAGTACCTACCAGTACTTTACACCTCTTGCATCTTCCCAATCTGAAAAGCTTCGATAATGAACATGGCCTTTTGCTCATAAAACACTACAACAATTTACAGTACACTGACTTCACCTACCTACCTAACACTTAATGCTTTAAATAGGCCTTTCAGGTGCCTAACTATATGAAATATATTTGAATATGACTATCTTCTTATTATCTTATGGCGTTTACCTGCTTTCTGTCTGGAAGCAAGAGTGTAGTCCAACAAGAAACGGATGATTTGAAGCCTGTTCAAAGACATGTTTCTCCGTCTGAACCCAGTCAATATCCTATTTAAGAAAAAGCAACATTTAGAAAGTTGCGACATTTCTTAGGTCAAGTATTCATGACAATTAGCACAAAGATATTCAAGTGTTTTACCATTCTCATTTTACTTGCAAGAAATTCAATATTATATAGTTCTCCAATGTGAAGTATGACAATTTAGCATACTAGCCTTTTTTTTCCCCTGCCTTGAGTGTCCTGTACTTTCAGCCTCATTGTATAACTAGACTTCGGAATGAAAGAAGTCATCTATAAAAGATGTGCAGACAAACAAAGTTGCATCAAGAAATGCGGAAGAAATCAATAGGAGAGAGAGAAATAAATGCAAAAGCTCTTCGACAGCAAGCTGCAGTCCTTGCGTCTTCCCGGGGTAGCCTAAAGAACCACCAGGGAAACCTTCAGCAACAAGAGTTATTTAGCAGTTTAATACTGCAATACTGATTAGCTTCCACTAATCACTGTGTAAGCTACAAACAAACCGTTAAGATGAAGGTCTGATTTAGAGAGCAATTAAAACAACACTGAGTTCTTTGTGATCAAAAAAAAAAAAGGACAAACTTAAACATAGGACAACTAGACTTCACCCACTTCTATCAGTTCAGCAAGCCAACATAAGAAGAGAAATATGGAATACTGCTCCAAAATAATAGAGCAAGCCAGACTTAACTTGAATTCTGCAGAGGCACTGCTGCAGACAGTAACAATCACAAAAGGAGACATGGAAATAAGGCTCACAACAGAAACCAGTGGCATGGGAGGGCAGATGTGAGCTATCTGTCTTGTCAGCTGAGATCTCAAAATCTGTTATCTGTCTTGTGAACCTTCTATACTACTGTATGTATAAGGAACTGCATGTATAATTTTCAATTGGCATTGCAAATCCAGAAGCCAGATTCCCACCTTGTGGTAGATACGAAAGCTCTGGAAGAGTTGCCCGATTCACTTAAAGATTGCCTACCTCATCATCGTTGACGAGCTCTTTCTTCACCACTTTCATTGCATAAATGCGTTCTGTTTTCTTCAATCGAACAAGCAGTACTTTAGCATAACTGCCTCTTCCTATAACTCGGAGCAAATCAAAGTCCTGAAGACCCAGACTGGAGGAAGCTTTGCCACTGTCTCTAACGCTCATTGCCTATTGATAAAGATAGGCTGAAATTAGCAAGCAGGCTTGCCAATTTTAGCAACTACAAGAGTCAGCATTTCAAATACAAAAGCAAAATTAATATAAACAAGTAACATTTGTTTTTCTTAAAACTACACTGTCCTGGAAAGGAATGTGAGGGGAAAGAAAGGAGGCAGAGGAAACTTGGCAGATAAACAAATGAAACTGGAGGAGTTTGGAATACTTTCTAAATCAAAGCACATCTCAACCCAAGGTTCCAAATTAAACAGCTTGCAAGCAATACATGCATACACCTGGGTAAGCAACCCAAGTATGCTTCATGTACTAGTTTTCAATTTGTGACAAATGAAATTACAAAAAATCTTGAAATTAAGAGAGAAATTGGCTTTAAGGTTTCTGAATACAGTTAGCCGGTTAAGATAATTTACCTCTTTTTCTTCACCAACATGGTCCAAGCTCTCATGACTTGAGGGATTGTATGGAATCACTAGAGGTGTGAGAAAAATTATTAGACTGATGTGACACAACATTATTTCCTTTTACCTTAAAATTTTCACACAAGAGAGCTCAGAGATGCACAATTCAATGCATCTTTTGTAAGTATTCAAAACTGTTGGGTTGGTTTGTTGTTTTTTTTTTTAAACCATCGGAATCATTCTTTTGCAAACTGTATTAATAATCAGTTACGGCTAATATAAAACCCTGTAATTACATTTGGAGATAGCTTCAATTAATCTTGACTCCACACAGAGAGAACCTTGTGCAGAACAGTGGTTGGTTTGGTTTTTAAACTAATCATTGTCTACATCCAAATTCAAATGTTAGGGCCATCACTCTGCTACATGAATGAACCTTTTTGACCACCCATTCAGTACCCTGCTAATTCTGTGAACGGGTGTTTTCGCTGTTTGACTAGGGCATTTCAAGTATGCAGCTACCGACGGAAAAATGTAACCAAGAGCCTAAACTCCTCCTTTTTAGCCAAGTTTCTTAAACTGATAAGATATGGAAAACTGAGGAATTTTTATATTTATATCCCCCCTTAGCATGAAGAAGCTGTCTTATTTTTCTTGTTCTATGAACAAAAGTAAACAAGGGGTTTTTTAAATAATTTATTCTGTTTCATTTTCAAAAGCAAAGTTCGTGTTTCAGCAACTTAACAGTAATTTAAAGAAAAAAATTATAGATCTTACCCGATTCTACATTATCTGGATGCACAGATGATGGATCCATAGGCATTATTGGTTCCTGCAAATATGCAAAGGATTTTTGTAATAGACTGTTCAACTATGACAGACATTATTCTAGAGACAATAAACAAAAGAAATCATCCCTGAGGAATATAATTTAGCTACTTTTTAACTTGATTAGTCAACATAGTTACTGCTCTAATCCATACACAAGAAAAGGAACCTCTGCAGTCCTTATTTTACCTATTTTCCAGAAGTTAGGACACGTTTCCAGGAGCTGTTGAAGTGACAACTTAGTACAACAGAGAAAAGAAGTATAGCAGATGAGAAATGAGACAGAAAAGCTCAAATACTTCAGCAGTACACATATTAGTCAAATGAATTCATAAAATTGAGACTCTTAGTTGTCAGCTTTTAATGCTAAACCAGGAGCATTAATCATCTATATTTTTCTGGAGGCTTAAGAACTAAAAATGCTTTTATTTCTTGGGAGAAATGCTGCACGTCATCTTCCTTTTCTGTAAAATGGGAAACAGTCTAATAATCCAATGGATGTTTACAGAATTTTTTTTACCTGTACTTCACTTGCAAGATGTAAAATAGCATGTGTGTATATATTTTTATATGCTATGTAACAACACTGTGAAGGATAATTATCACTTATATGTTTATATTCGATACAGGAAAAGACATCAGATATGAAAGTCTTGCCACTAAATTGCCATTCTAGGTGATTCCCAGACTTTCTTGCAAAGCGCCACAGTAACCAGAAAGAACGATGTTTCATCTACTGTGATTATTTGCAGGCTATAATTTGAAAACCGTTAGTATAAAACAGGGGTTTTTGTTTGATTGGTTAGTGGTTGTTTTTTAAAGACACCTTTTCAGGTAAGTTTTACTTACTGGTTGTAGTGTATGACGGCCACATTCAATACTGACAAGTTTGTGACACTTTTTGTGAACGAGGAGTTTGCAGTTGATGCATTTATATCCCTGGCGACCCAGGCCCCATATTCGGTCAGTGCAGATGGCACAATGAGCTCTCTAGAATGAGAAATCAATAGAACCAATTAAAGAGCAAAACTAAACAATAAGACGACTCAGCCACATTTCCATAAACAAAGGACATAGGAGAGAAGATCAGAGAGATCCCTACTGAACTTGCCACTATACCAAGTGAAAACTTTAAGAACAGGCAGATACAATACAGAAGAGCTCAAAAAAACCCTGAACAATAAGTAGCAAGTGCTGTACACAAAGCGTGCATCTATACAGAAAGGTGCAGGCACAGAGAGCCTCTTGTGCTGCACACAGAGCCAGAGACACATGAGCCAACGCCAGGTCAAAAGCACCGCAGCTGAATCAGCAGGCTGCTGTGCCCAAGCTCATTTGCTGGATGCCTCATCACCTCTCTGTGTAGATGAGTCCTTACATTCATATGGAGGGAGGAAGGCAGGAGAGCAAAACCCTCAACGCAGCAAACCACCAGATAACGGGAAATGGGAAGATCACCACTCACTGAAGGACGTTCACAAAACAACTCATAAGAACCATGAAAACAAGGTGCCTACAGAAGCAAGAGTGGAAGGTGATTAAACTATGGTGCCTTGACAGCCTTGGACCGGTAAGAAGTTTAAAAAAAAAAAAAAAGCCAGAAGCCAGATATGAAGGATGCTTAGGATGAAGTTTAGTGGAGACAATCTCAAGCATTAAGCACATGATACACTAAAATTAGAAAAGAAGGAAAGATGATTAAAGCTGTCAAGGAACCTGGTTTTCAAATATTTTGGGTTTGGTTTTTGCTGTTGCTTTTTCTAAATACAGCAGGTAGCCTCCTTCGTCCTTCGCTAATTTCATTTGACCACTGCCTCTTGAAAATATTACAAACGGTTTGTTATTTTCAGTTGATTACATGCCATCATAAGTAGGCTGTTTGGAGAAACATCTCAGTTTTTCATTTAGAAGTCATGAAAGAAAAGTCTGTGCATCATAAGCGAGTTCAGGCCTTTCACAGAGCCTTTCTACTCCCAGACCTTTCTACTCCCAGAAGTTAAAGAACTGAAAATGTACTTTCAGCTCGTATTGATCTAATGTCAGTGTTCAAGTATGCCCTCTGGGAAGATTCTAAGGGAACATGGGAGCGTTGATATAATAGATATCACAGTTTCAGAGTATACATAAAGTGAATTGCAACCAATTTATTTAAGTTCCTGATAATTTAATAACAATTAAGTTTCCTGAAACTACAGCATTACCAAAAGTCTACATACTATAGACAAACAACAAAAATGAGAATAAAACTACCTTACAATTTTACAAGGCAGTGACAATGTAATTATGAAAGTAAGACATCCCTGTATCATGGTTTTCCAACAAGAGTCTCACCCTGTTAAATCGTTTGGCTTGGAAAGTGTGACCATTTGCACAATAGAGCTTTCGCCACCGGCGGGCGCCTCGGCGATAAATGGATTCTAAGAGGAAAAACATACGATTATATCCATAAAAATATAAACACAGAATGACAACGTCTTCTCACGGATGTTTCTGTGTAGAGTGATTTGCAGAGCAAAGTTTCACTCCTGCACCTTACAGAAACACAGAGTAGCGTTCCAAGTAACTTTTTCATTTTTAAGTTTTGGAGAAAATTTCAAGTAGAATATGCCAATCAACTCAAAGTTAATCGAGCTTTTCCAAAGTTAAAAGAAACGGTGAGTCAAGAGAAGGAACCCTGTCCAAACAATACAAACACTTGTGTGCAAAGTATGCACCGACCTTACCTAAACTTGGGGAGGAGCTGTGGGAAAAGGGAAGGAGGAACGAAGGTGAATTTCAGGATCATGCCTTGATATGTAAGATTGCTTGTGCAAATCCTCCAGTGTTTTAGATCCACAACTTTTTGGGGTTGGGTTTTTTTGGTCGGTTTTTAAATTTGTATTTTTTATTGTTAGAGTTATGTCGGGAACCCAAAATTGAGAACTAGAATATACAAAACTACACTGAGTTGCAAATTCATTTCAGATTCAGTCTGCAATCTCATTTTTTCAGAAAAGCAGCATTACCCATACTGCCAAAGGTAACTTTAAAGCATGCACATTTACATTTGTCCAAGACTTGGATATCAAGCTGACAGGTCTGCATAACATACACATCCTCTTCTACAAAACTTCCACGAGACAGAGGGAAAATCACCTCTGTAATATCTCGTACATTAGCTAACAGAACTTAGAGGTTTTCAGACAATACTCCTGATCGTACCTAAACATCAGTTTAAAATTAATTAACCATAAACCTATAAATGGTGATATTACAAGTCATTACCATTGGTTACAAGCTCTTGTTCACAAGTCAGCCAGCAATCTGGCAACTCCCAAAAAGACAGAATAGAATTAAAAAAAAACAAACAACTGTCACGATAGAAGAGGCAGAAGCAAGGAAAGCAGAGTGACATGGATAGTTAACAGGAATGTGAAATGCTTATTAACAATGATTCAGAAATGACAAACAACATTTAACTTAGCAAGACTTTCTATTCCTTTTAAATACTTCATTTGTGGAGATTTGCATTATTAACATTCATAAGCACAGGATGTCAAATCATAGAATATCAAAATCTTCTAAAACAAGAAATCTGACTTCCTGATTTTCTGTACTTCTTAACTAAAATGCGTACTTACTATCTTCTCCTGGACAAGGCATGCCAGGCCGTTCTGGTACGCAAGGAAATACTGCAAGAAAGACATTAACTTCTGATTAATTTTTATTTTGGACAGAAAATAAATCTTTGTGTTAAATAAAACAGTTCCGAAAGGCATTCAGCCATTTAGGAAGACAGCACAGACCGCATTTTAGCAAAACTTCGTGCAAGAGCAGGCGAGTGCCACCAAACTCTTTGCTAGACCTAACAGTGATCTACATGAGAAATATGAGCAAAAGCCAGAAGAAACCAAGTCATTTCCTAAAGAAAGGGACTAGAGAAAAGTAATGATTCTGGTTTCTTCTGTGACCAGTCATCACAGTCAGTATTTGGAAATCTTTACTACAAACTTATTATACTATGGTGTGCTATCAGCTCCATATGATCTTGTCTACATTATCCTTTTATTCACCCCCACCCCCCCTGCAGTTGTTTTAGTTTCAGTAACTGTCAGAGAGAATTAAAACTGGGGAGAAAGCTCCTCGTGCTGGTTTAATTGAAATCTTATCAAACAAAAAAATAAATGGAGAAAGGGCAGGTCAAAACACATACTGAAGTACTCTATACAGAAACAGAGAAAAATATATACAAGCAGATTTTACTCTTTCATTTTTAAAAGTCTCTGTGGGAAGCCAAAGAGCTGTTTTTTCCTTCCAAATGAGCTGAAGGTGAACTAGGTTTTTTGCATCCTTTTAGAGGGACCACGTTAACACACTGTAGCATAACACACCCACTAACACTCTTTGCAATGATCCCCTGCTTTTCTGCTATAATCCCTGTTAAACTGCAATCTATCTTCTACTTGTAAGAACTTAGAAACAGTAAGAAAAGTACACTGCAGAAGCTACCAAATTGGGCATATAACCCTGAAAAATAAAAATTGAACAATTAGACAAACAGGGGAATGATAGTAATTTTAGAAAAGTCAAACTTTTGACTAATCTGGCATCACAAATGGACGTCATGAGCTTTTTTCCCCTAATATACCTGCTGCTCTAAAGCACTTATTGATAACAAAGTGTAGGACACTGTGGTATGTATCTTCCTTCAACCATCCGCTGTCAGCAAGCATATGAAGGCACTTGGGATGAATGAATGAGACACACCAGGGCTGTCTTTCATTAATAAACCAACAACAAGGTATTTTTTCCTTCTTTAATTTAGTAAAGTGCTGACAGCTAAAAAGCGTGATGCATGGTCTTCAGCATCCTCTCGACCAAATGCCACAACGGGCTTTAATTAAGGAGGCTGTGCAAAAGATGCAGATAACACAAGGTAGAAATTCCACTTCTTTACAGGTACAAACATGAGAAGTAATACAGTAAATTTAACCATACCATGAATTAGAAGCTCTGAATCCTTGTTTAGTTCGTATAAGCGAAAGGCCTCTTCCAACTCCAGCTGTGAAGAAACTGTACATGGATCTCCTGTAAAAGAAGAGAACAATACAAAACTCAGTACGAGTAGTTCTGTGCATTCAACAGTCCCCCCACAGTGAGCTCTAAGGTACTGTATTGTAGCAAAACAGAAGAATATTCTTAGAGTGTGGTAGCATTTATTTTTTACACTGTTCAAAATACAGTCATATTCAATGCTTTCAGGGAAAATACAAATATGAGCTATTCCCAAGAGGTACGGGGATCATCATCATTGGTTTGGTCTGCTAAAAGCATGGTTACACATCATTTCAGTACGGGAGGTGCAGGTTATCTTCCTGCACCTAAAAATATTTCTAAGATCCCATTTTCTTTCACGGATTTTTAATTAGAACTGAGTCAATTTATTTTCACAGCTGCTTCAACATTGCCAAGACTTTAACCAGCAATTGCAAAAGCAGTTAGACCTCCAGTCTTTCCTCAAAGCTCAATCAAGACATTGAAAAAAATCAGAAAAATGGGGTGTTTTCACGTAAGTTATGTGATTTGTCCAACTACTACTATCATATTCACAGAACTATTTGAAGTAAAAACCCTTAAAGGGCACCAAGGCAGGAGGAAAAAAGTGTGGGTTGGCTGTTGTGGTTTTGGTTGGTTTTTTTCTTCTTTTTTTATAAAACAATTGCAGCTTTTGTTGACCATTTGGCATGGAGCAGATTAAAATATACCAAACGCTTGTATGACAAAGTTTCTCTGACAAAATTGTGTTTAACTGCTTTAACAAATCTGTGGTAGAACTAAGGTCTCTGTGGTTATTTACTTTGTATTTCTAAAATAACAACATGCATCCACAAAGGTATTTCAGAATCATTAAAGAACAGCTAATTACATAAGGGCAATTTTGCCAGATAGGTAGGTTGAAAACCTAGGGTGAGAGGTGGGTGAGGAACAAAGGAGATGAAGTTAAAGATCTGCTGTATTCATGACTGGGAGCAAGAAGGACCTTATGTTCTGGCCTTGGTTCACACTGCTTCGGACACACAACCTGTACTTTACTGTTTCTCAAAAGTCATCTGAAGACCTCATCTGATATTTTGTGCCTGTCAGTGCTTGGAAACTGCTATAAAGACTGAAAAAAACCCTGCCACTCAACAAAACGTTTTCTTTGGTGTCTGAGGCAGGTTAGTAACTTCATAAAAATTTATGCTCCTAGAAGAAGAAACCTTGTTCAAAATAATACTACAACCAAAACATTTTTAAAGCAATGCTGAATCTGAATCATCACTGTCCCAAAGAAAGAAAATACTCCTGGTTATTAGTTCCATTTCCCTCCACCTTCACAAGATGTCCTGTGCAAGAACATGTGATTTATGCCTGCTCATACTCCAGCACGTGAGCAGAATAAGCTTCTTTCCAGCCAGAAATCCCATACAGCAATTCTACTGTCACATAATATTGCCAAACTTTAACAGAAATACCACTTACCCACAACCAGTTTACCACTTAAGGGTGTGGAAAGTCAATTGGAGGAAAGCAGAACAATTTCTGCTCAGCTGAACTGGATCCAATCTGAAAGTTTTACTGCTTTGAGTCTTCAGTTAGTAGCATGGTTTGAAAGCTAACTAGCAACAGTCTATTAACTATTCTCTTTTCTGTTTTGTACTACAAAATTAATACAGGTGTTGCTAAGGCTTTTCAGTAGCACCACGCACCTAGCGGGCAAGGGGACATTTAAAACTACAGAATTTTTTCCAGTTAATTTGTTTCTAGTGTATCCATTCTTTTTTATTGCTAAAATATTAGTAATAAATGTAAACCATCCATTCGCAGCTTTATGTCTTCATTCATTTCTGTACATCATAGTCCTCAAAACAAGTCTTTGAAGCCAGTTGCAGCGATTTTTCTGCCTGCTGCCGGTGCCCTCCAATTAGCCTATCTGGACATCAAACTGCCAGCCCACTGCACAAACTTACACAGTGCAGAGCATAGGGGGCGGAGAAGGAACAACCATTATTTATTCACACTCCCTACAAGAACCAACAAACCAGTTTTTCTTCATTTGTTTTCTGACACCTGTGCAAACAGTTTTATTTCTTTTTGGCAGAAAAAAAAGGAGGGTCTCAAGAACATACACCGTGCTTCAAACTAGGAACAGGAGGTTTATAGACATACTCTTTCAACAAGCTCAGAGTAGTACAAATTTTGCAGCCAACCAAAGGCAGCTGGGATAAGTGTCATAGGAAAACATTTACATTTGAGTTATATAGCAAGAAACAACAGACTGAACACAAACATAAGGCTAATGTGTCCATCCTACAGGACATTTCAGAAGACAAACAGAGATAAGATGAACTGACTGCATACAGATTAAATAGAAATTTTTCTAAAATCAGATCAAGTTCATTCTATTTTCCAGTTGAATCTGAGCATTTTTTGAAGTGGTTCCACTCAACTGAATTAGGTCTGCCTTTGTGTGCATTATCCCTGTTAAACAGAAGTAGTTATATACAATGCTCTGCATTCTGCAAAGGCTAAAAGGACATTTAGTATCTGACAAATAAAAAGGCAAACCCAGTTTAGTTGCACATCTGATCACACAATTTAGTCAGGAAGTAGTGAAGAGATGGCCTAGACACCATATCTTGTCTCATACTAAAAGAAACAAGTACCAGTCCACAGTACACACATTTCCTCATGCTACTAATAAATAGTGAACTACAGTTTCAGTGAAGAGGATGCGATACAGAACTTTTCCAAGAAAGAAATTACAAGTTTCTAGAAAGAATACCAAACGAAAACTTTATACTAAAGGGTGGTGGAGAGAGAGGAAAGGAGGAGGCTGGGGTCTTGGCAAGAAGCCATGCATTGTAGATGCAAGAATTACAATAAAGACAGTGGGATTTTTTTAAACACACGCCTCATCACCAGATTAACTTTTTCTCCACTGACATTAAACTGGAAGTCAATGATTAAAGCAAACACAGATTGCTTTTTGTGAAAACTCAATCCTATCTGAATACACAAAAATAATTTAGTAAAATGGCAGCACTCTTTTTTTAAGCCTCTCTCTAATTAAACAGCAGAAATTGAGACAGAACAAACTGCTGCTTCAAGTAAATTATTTGATCTGCACAAAATATTCTACAAATGCTTTATTTAAAAAAAAATGTGTACTTCTTACTATGACTGACACTCTAGATTCTCCTCTTCAGTAATAAGTCTATTACCTTCCTCAAGATAAAACAAAACAGCCAGTTTACGATGACGTAAATGTCCAACTTAAATAGCACCACTGCACAGTTTAGTCACAAACATTGTTCATTTTACTTTACTGCATCTGCTGGCATAAGTAACTTCAGAATGATGAGGGGAAAGGGGGGGGGGGGCGCGTGAAGAGAGAGAAAGACGACCTGCTCAGATTCCCAAGACCACTTAATCTTCAACACGCCTGCCCATACAGCACTTCCAAAAGTCAGCTCTGGTCCGTGTTTAGCTTTAAGCTCTGAATAAACTGGCACTCGCCCAAATTTGAATGGAAAAGCTGTGAGAAGGGGAGGAAGCAGTTCTGTAAGCACCATTTATGCTAATCATTGCATACAAATGCTAATCACTGCCGACAAATCACTGCACATTATGGCCTTTTATGTACTGCATCAAGTACTTAGCACGCTAAAGAAACTCAACAGCTATGTCATAATTCAGACATCTCCTTGGTGTAGCTCAAAACCTATGTGTAGAACATACCAGTTCCACAAAGAAAATAGGAATTACAAGTAACCTTTTCAAAAAATTACTAATGAACACATACAGCTCCAGGAGCTGAGGAAAAGGGAGAACAGACTCAACTTTTTTCATAGGAGGTAAACTAATGCAGATAATATAAGCACTAGAGATGACAAGAGTTCTCAGCTAAGGCTGTTAGTGCTGTACTTTGATGAAAAGCTACTTGGACAAGCAACTTCTCTTTCAATAGTTCTAAAGAGTTTTACTGATAGTTATGTGTTAATAGGTTGCTAAAGTAGGCTAACACAAACACTCAAAGAGTATGTGTAACCAAAACTCTTATAACTCAACTATACATTTAATAGTACTGATATTGTAGATAAATACTGTAATTTGTATCTTTTAATGTTAGTTTAACTCTCAAAGATTTAAGACTTAAGGGGAACCATGTGCTTCAATCCCTTCCTAATAACTGCTGACATTGAATTCCCATTTTGATAATTACCGAGTTTTAACTCCTGTATTTGGTAAAAAGAAACAGGGCTCTCCACACTAGGTCATTTGAAACAATGACTTTTTCACTATGCTACACCTACAAAGGCATTGGATAACCATTATTTTTAGAGTCATATTTACTATTTCTAAAAACATATTTATGAAGTATGTTTTATAAGCTTATCTTGTGAAGGTAGATGGAAAGGAAAGGATGAAAGTGAGAGGCGAACTAGACAGTCAAGGAACATATTGATCAAGTATCTGTCATAAGATCAAGCATCAATTTACCTTCTTCATCAATCCATTTCATGGTGAAAAGCTGTTCGTTGTCAAAGGAGCACATGTCTCGAACTTCACTGCACAGTCCCTCGAATGAGATGGAAGGTTCAAAATATGTTATCATGATGTCCCTGAGCAAGAGAAAAATAAATTTGAGAAATTATACTGCAGCATGTAGCATTTGATCATCGGCTCTAATGCCTTCCGTATACCACTAATATAAAACCCATCCCTGCAGCATCTCCCTTAAAAATATTAATGTTAGTAAATCTTTAGCACAGAAATTCCCTTCCTATAGCAAAGGCAGGCTCCAAGTGATTTTTATTACCAACTACTTGACATATAATCCTCCAGGTACCTGCTTAAGAAAAATATTTAAATACCCGAATAGCTATAAAGTGAAGTGAGTTGCAGCAGACATCAACAACATACAGAAATTAGATATACTATACCAGTGGAAAACAAAGAATTAAATGCTGCAAAAATTTTGAAGTACATTATTAATGTTTTGCTGGTTTTGCCTGCTCTTTAATGGTTATTTTGTTATTAGATATTGAAATGTTGTAAGAATGTATATATAATATCCAACTAAATTTTGATTGTGTAGGTGTTATGGAAAATTTAAAATATGAAACAGGTTTCCTAGTGGATCCGGGGGAATGTTCCAAATATTGGAAGTGCCTTTAAAAAAAAAAAGAGACCCAAGATGCTTCACCAGAATGACACGGAAAACTGACAGATGCACGTACTTAGAATTAAAATGTTTCACTTTACTGCTATGCAGAATAGATATTTCTGTTATAATTAAGAGTTAGTTAACCTGGTGTTTTAAATACATTAACATAAAATGCTGACCCATTGTCTTGATATTTGCTGGGCCTTAAAGAGGACTTAGGGTTGCAATCCTTTAAACAATGGATTTCAGAGATAGAGTTCAGAGGAGGGTGGAGGGAAAAAAAAAAAAAAAAGACGACACCACCACTCTTTAAACATCTCGTAAGCCCAATGTTTGAGCTACATCTAGTCTTCCCATAAAAACCTCGGCTAGGTGGGATTTGTTTCAGTTGGTGCCAGTCGCCAGCACTATTTGGTTGGTGAGGGGAGCTGAATCGAAGCAACAGACAAAGTTTTTATTGGTCAAAGTTCACATTGACATACCTACCAGACTGACGTATACACATACAGCAAGTTAAATGTCTTTAAATTGTCTTATGCGTGGGCAGAGTGGTATCAAGAAGGTAACTTAACATACTGTGGTCACTGAACCTGAAGTGAGTGGCAGAGGACACACTTGCCTGAGGCTCCTTTAAATTCAGCACCATGAGAAAACTAAACTAGCAATTTCTGAGCACTCCAGAAGAACAGCTTAGCCTACTTATGGATTTATGAGTATGATCAGAGTTAGTTTAGTTAGGGGAAAGACTCCAGTAAATGGCTAGGATCATAAAATGACACCTGTTCAATAATTTGAATAAAGCAGTGAAAAAGCTGCTGCATTATTCGGTTGAGGAATTATTCCTCTTCTTTCCACACGAGACAAAGTGCAAGACAAAACCCCAATATTTAGGCACAGCGGAGTACTTTGGAGCAAATGGGGCTTCACTGAAATGCCCTATTGCGCCCATCCCACAAGGCAAACCGTGTTCTCTCTGACAGTGTCCCACTGCAGCCTCTCTCAAAACACACAAGCTGCGAACCCAATGCCAGCATTTGCCCCCACAGAGGCGGACTGAACAGTGCGTTACTGTCACAGACACACAGGTATCAACCAAAGAGAAACCCACGAGGCTGCACGAGGAGGCAAAGTCTTAACCTGTATTTCCTGTTTTTCAGGAAGGAAATAAGGCACTGCTTACTTCGCAACTTCACTGATTTTGTGCTAAAGTTTACCATCCCTTCACTTATTCACATTTTAGTGCAGATAATTTTGAAGTATTTTCTTGAACAAAAAGTTAAGTTCTGAAGGGTACTGAGAAGTTAGTATTCCAACTACTGCAGTTTGTGATTGAACCAGGCAGTAATGGGACAGGGTATGTTAAAAAAAAGTGGTGACTACATGACTATTCTTGCCAGACAAAGCAAAAAGAGTTAGGTGACAGACCATAATCTCAAGAGACTGTAATCACTGATGTTCTAGCAAAAAGTGAAGATTAAAAAAAATAATATATTAGCAAAGACTGTTCAGCAGGTATTAGATTTGATAATTCAAGTCCACTTAAAATATATTTATCTGTACTACAGTACATAGAAAAAGTCTCCTTGTTAAGATGTACAGAACAGCCCAGGAATCCCTCCATATCTATAGAGTAAAAGCTGGTACCAACTGGAAAAAACCAAACACACCCACAAAAAAAACCCACCACCAAAACTCTTCCTACTTGTTGCTACTTTCAAGTAGCAAGAGATGCCCTTCAAATACAAGGAGAGTATAATTCTTTCAGAATGTAATCAAGTTCTCTAAATTACTACTTTAATACCTCCAACAGAACATGTATCAGTTATTAAATAGATTTGGAAGATCTTACTGTCTCTGTTAAAACAAACACTACTCAGTCTTTCAGAGCATTATTACATACTTTAAAAAAAAAAAAGTATGAATAAGATTCTGCAAGCAACATCCAGCACACTTTTCCTAGGCATGTGAAGCCAGCTGTACGTAACACAAACTGGGAGATTACAGGTCTTTGTACAAGCTTTATTTTGCCATTTTAACTATACTGAGGACACTAACATTTCCTACTGAGACACGTCGCAGAGTGGTTCCATTCTCACACCTTTGCATTAGACGATGTTTTCCACCTTTCTTGCACCTAACACTGCACTGATGATGCCTTTATTAAGAAAGGCATATTTACTCAAAGACATAAAGTAAACCTCTACTGAGAAGAAATTTTGGCATTTTAAACAAAAGGCAGTAGGCTAAGTTAAAGAACAAAGGAAAGTTAATGGAGACCATAACCTGCTGCCTTGCACGAAAAAATGCAAAATGCTTTCTTTCACGAAGATGTGGCGAAAAATTCTTGACAATAGCCCTTTCCTCCTGATGAAGATAAGCTTATGCACCACTTTTCATAAGCACGTTTGTTATAAATCTATTTAAGGCATAATATACTTATTTGACTCCTCACGACACCCTTTGCACCACATTTGGATGTGTCAATTAACTATGGAAGTCACAGGGTTTTCAGAATTTGTTTTAGCACTGTTATAACAGGTCTTAATCAGGGACCTTTGAGTAGGAAACATGCAAATAAACAAGAGAATATTTGTGCTGAATTACTTTCCATAAAAGTGTTGTCATGTGTATCTTTCATAAATATTAATAAAGGATCATTTTATTTATACTAATAATAGGCCTGCCTGAATCAATACCCTGCAAGTGTAAGAATCAGTAAAAGATAAACCGTAGGAAGACTGAGAACATGTAAATGGTAAATCTAAACACAAACACTACAGAACAGGTTTTAAATATCCCTACAAGACCATGAACCCCATTGCTATCCTTCCCACAAAAGGATAGCTGTCAAACAGCTCTTCTCATGCCTTTCTTTTACAGATCATTCAGTCATAACATCCTTTAAAAAAAAAAAACAACACACACACACACCACCAACCAAATAAACAAAAAAACGCCAATGCCAACAGTTATATGCAATTCAATATCTGTATCTCGTTTTTCACTTCCAAGCTTAAACTTCTCTGAGAGAACAATCCGCTTTAACATCAGCGACTACAGCTTGAGATTTTTCTACCTGGGGCTTAATATAGCTATCACATATTATATATGTGGAAATATACAGATACGTAACCACGTATCATTTACATATCCATGTATTTATCACACAACTTTTAATATTAAAATTGTTAATAATGTCTAATTATAGCTCACTGTAATGAACCCAGGAGAATTCTACCATAAGGCGTAGGCACTGCCATTCAGAACAATTTGAAGCATCTCTTTCCCCAGTGGATGTCTGAGGTCTCAAATTACTTGCTCCTGTAATCTGTTTTTCTAGAAAAAACACATCACCAGAAAATCAAATCAATGTTGAAACAGCAAGAAGTGGTGAAAATGTGTTCATAGACTTAAACGAAAACTTTCTTAAGCTGAACACTCTCCTATTCAGGACTTGATCCTCAACATACAACAAAAGACACTGAGCTGAAAAAATGATCATAAAATGCTCAAGACAAAGAAAAACATAAAGAAAGGATGCGAAAATTAAAAAAAAATCTTAAGAAATTAATTTCCTGAAAATATTTATGGAGCTACATTTTGATTTTAAAATTAAAATTGAACTTTCCCCCATTTTTCCCACTTGCGTTCATGTATTAAAATTAAGAAACAAATTTAACACGTATCACGAGAGGACGGTCAGGAGTATTCTTCATTTGAACCAAATCAAACTGAAGGTGTGCAAAGCATTGGTAACCTACGCCTATTAACTATAATAAAAGTCTAACCTACATCGCAGCCTACACGGTTAAGAGAGTGCAAAATCTGTGTCAGGCATTGAAAGAACACAAGCTAGCAGCTCACATAATGACAGAAAAATGGTTCTCCAAGTTTGTTGTTTGGTTTTGGGGTTTTTTTGTTTGTTTGCTTGTTTTTAAATCAGCATCATTAATTTTACAGGATTCCTAGCCCACAAGCGATGTATTATTCTTATCTGTTCCCTACTGCTACAATGCAATCAGAGAATCATTAAGGTTGGAAGGGACCTCAAGGATCATCCAGTCCAACCGTCCCCCTACCACCACACGTATTAACCCTCCCCATACGTATTAATGGTATAATGGCTTCTTGTACTGAACTGCTAAAAAAGCATCTACAACATGAGGTAAGACAAAAGGTAAACTGAATAATATTAGAAAGCTGAAATGGTTGTAATTACAGATGCTGTTCACATCTGAAGCTACTACACTTTGTTACTGTATCAACAGAAAAGTATGTCAACAGTTGGTGTCAGAGAGTAAATTCCTAAGAACACACTCAGGAACCTCTATTACATACACTGCACAGATTACAGTGACTCTTTAAAACAGGTAAGACTATTTTCAGCATTTTCAACAACTAGCCCTATGAGAAAGATAAGCGCAGCTTACCTGAGAGAAGGAAATACCTGGATAAAATCAGCCTAGTGCCCCAATTCCCAAGTCTCTGGGAATTCCCATCCTCTTATTCTCATGATCTCTGTTCATCTTAGGAAAATTCTCCTTCCTGGTTTTACGTATCTCATGAATTTAAGAATTACCACTGCACGGTTGAATAAAACACCCTTCAAAGATTTCTTCATGAAAGTCTTTGTCTTGGCTGAGAAAAGCAATTAGGCTCTGGGCCAGACTAAGGGATGCTTTGGGGATTCAGGTTCAGCTCTCTGCTCTGGTGTCTCGAGCCCCAGGCGAATATCCCGACTATTGGATTCCCAACACTCCTAAGAACAAATCTGTGCTTCTGAGTTGTTGGGTTGTTTTTTTTTTCTTGAACCAGAAACTCCTTCTGGAAGTTGAAAAGACCCTCCTAGTAAGACTTTCACAATAGTTTCTACAACCTACTAAAATGCTTCTATTAAAATGAAATTAAGAGAGATTAACATTTCCTGATTAATGCTACTCCCCATTAAATCCTCTACCCGGCTGTAATCTGAGACAGTTTATTTGAGGAAAGGGGAAAACGCTGCTTTTGATATCAGCATTTAGATTCTCAGTCTCCAAGTTGTTTCAGTGTAAGTGCAGGTAAGGTGCTTCGCTTCGATACTCACTTCCTGATAGCGCTAGTCTGGGAAGCGGGTATGGAGAGAATAATTTGTTTAGCTCTTGAAATAAATCATGACTAAGGCATTCAGCTAGTTAGTTTGCTGGTATTCACAGTGGTTAACCAACACCCTATATGACTCAGCATCATTATTAAGAGTAAACTGATAATTGCATTAACAGATAAAGTCAACAGATGAGACTCAAAAGAAACATTCCAGTGTCTGTGAAATTATTAGCTAATCTTTAAAGTGTCATGAGCCAGCATTCTTGTCCAATGCAGCAGTTTTCTTGCTCACTCCCACAGCTCTGCTTTCTCTGTTCTTGCACCATAGCCTCCCTGTGATAAAGCAAGAGTTCATGTGCTTGCATGTGGAAATGATCAAGATTAAAACTGACCCAGCAGAAGAAAAATGGTTTTAACACAGAACAGTTCCCCGCTTTAGTTCACTGCCGGACCAAATGAACACTTCTGCCAGCTGATAGCCAGGGGCACGTCCACATCCTTAAGAAACAGTGAATTAAAGGGACTGTAAAACAAAGAGCTTAGAATTTTGCATATTATTACTTTGACAGCGTTTCATGCGTTTGTTTTTGGGTTTGTTTTTTTTTTAAGACATAGACTGTGCCAGTCTCTACAGTACTTGACTTTTGCCAAGCCCCAAAGCAGACACAGGCCAGAAAACAAACACAGTAGCAAATACCAAATGCTCAGTATGGTTTCCGTACCCCTCCTTAAAATTATAAGGCTAGAGACACCAGAGAGTAAATACCACAAATGTAGTAAATCTTGTCTTGTACTTAACACAGATAACTGGAAGGAAGCTGTCGAGAGTAACGTGTTCAATCTTAATCCAAAAACGCAACCTACATTTTTTTCTGCTTAGATCACCTCCTCTCGGACTTAATGGCTCAATGAACCACTGTCAACCCTTGCACTCAAACTTTCAAAGTAAGGTCCTGTAACTCTTACATTTAATAGGGCATTGCAAACCCAAAGCAGAACACTTCCTTTGCCTTATACATTATTGTTGGAGAGCCACTGAATTAAACCAGCAAAAATCAGGTTTTTCATTGTGCAGGCCTCTAGCATATTTGGGTTTTTTTACAATCGAAGCAAAACTGACAGTAGCTGCATCTTAGTTACCATTCACAGACTCCCTTGGAAGTCAGTCCCTGAGAAACAACCTAAAAACCCGATTAAACAGGTTTTCATCTAAATACCCTTTTTCTTTAGGCCTGAATATCATTTAACATACAGAGACCAGGACAAAAGCTGGACCGTGAAAGTATTTTTTTAACTATTAATTTTGGCCTGTGTTTCCCTATAAAGCGTTACGTAGGAACACGCATTTATTACTGACAGCAGGTAAACAACCAGGGCCTCGGGCTGCGGGGGAAGCAGCAGGGTGAGCAGGGCAGAGGAGGCCGCCCAGGTTCACCCTCAGGCACTGTCAGCCCACCGCAGGAGGACGGAGGACCCGGCGGCGCCCAGCCTGTCCCGCTCCAGCCCACCGGTTCCCCGCTGAAACCCGACTCCGGGGAGAGGCTCCTCCGAGCACAAGCCCTGCAAGTTCACCCCTGCTCCGAGCACACTTAAAAGCTATTTTAACACGGCTGTCTAGCTGTGGGTTCGGGGTTCTCACCGCCTTCTTTTTCTTTTCCCCTACAGTTAAGTGTATAATCACGGATTTGAGATCTTAACGTAACAGTAACTGCGCGGAAAACCTGGTATTTAAGATACCGCACTGCGGGAGCCATCACTGACAGAAACCTCGCGGCGGGAAGCCCTGACAAGACAGCCGGCCGTGTCCGAGCTCAGTCACCGGCGGCCAGCCGGGGATGCTCTCCAACCACCGCATCCCAGCATCGAAGGGGGCCCGTGCCCAGCACCCCGAACACACCAGCGCCACCGCTCAGCCCAGCCCCGGAAAGGTCTCCTTTAGACCCGAGGCC